>RPFO01000584.1:800567-898067 GCA_009746045.1 Mesostigma viride | reverse complement strand
CAAGCAAGCAAGCAAGCAAGCAAGCAAGCAAGCAAGCAAGCAAGCAAGCAAGCAAGCAAGCAAGCAAGCAAGCAAGCAAGCAAGCAAGCAAGCAAGCAAGCAAGCAAGCAAGCAAGCAAGCAAGCAAGCAAGCAAGCAAGCAAGCAAGCAAGCAAGCAAGCAAGCAAGCAAGCAAGCAAGCAAGCAAGCAAGCAAGCAAGCAAGCAAGCAAGCAAGCAAGCAAGCAAGCAAGCAAGCAAGCAAGCAAGCAAGCAAGCAAGCAAGCAAGCAAGCAAGCAAGCAAGCAAGCAAGCAAGCAAGCAAGCAAGCAAGCAAGCAAGCAAGCAAGCAAGCAAGCAAGCAAGCAAGCAAGCAAGCAAGCAAGCAAGCAAGCAAGCAAGCAAGCGGGCGGGCGGGCGGGCGGGCGGGCGGCGGGCGGGCGGCGGGCGGGCGGGCGGGCGGGCGGGCGGGCGGGCGGGCGGGCGGGCGGGCGGGCGGGCAAGCGGGCGGGCGGGCAAGCGGGCGGGCGCGCAGGCGGGCGCGCGGGCGGGCGCGCGGGCGGGCGGGCGGGCGGGCGGGCGGGCGGGCGGCGGGCGGGCGGGCGGGCGGGCGGCAGGCAGGCAGGCAGGCAGGCAGGCAGGCAGGCAGGCAGGCAGGCAGGCAGGCAGGCAGGCAGGCAGGCAGGCAGGCAGGCAGGCAGGCAGGCAGGCAGGCAGGCAGGCAGGCAGGCAGGCAGGCAGGCAGGCAGGCAGGCAGGCAGGCAGGCAGGCAGGGAGGGAGGGAGGGAGGGAGGGAGGGAGGAGGGAGGGAGGGAGGGAGGGAGGGAGGGAGGGAGGGAGGGAGGGAGGGAGGGAGGGAGGGAGGGAGGAGGAGGAGGGAGGGAGGGAGGGAGGGAGGGAGGGAGGGAGGGAGGGAGGGAGGGAGGGAGGGAGGGAGGGAGGGAGGAGGGAGGGAGGGAGGGAGGGAGGGAGGGAGGGAGGGAGGAGGGAGGGAGGGAGGAGGGAGGGAGGGAGGAGGGAGGGAGGGAGGGAGGGAGGGAGGGAGGGAGGGAGGGAGGGAGGGAGGAGGAGGGAGGGAGGGAGGGAGGGAGGGAGGGAGGGAGGGAGGGAGGGAGGGAGGGAGGGAGGGAGGGAGGGAGGGAGGGAGGGAAGGAAGGAAGGAAGGAGCACAGGGCCTAGCCATGGAGGGATACCACCGCAGTCCAGGAAGAACACAGTGATTATAGGCAACCCCCCCCACAGAAACACACAAACAGTTGCGTGATCGTAGTTTTACATGACTCCTAATTTGTCACTGCAGTAAGCGCAAGGGATAAAGCCCCCTCACCCCCCCTCCCCCCTCACCTCCAGCTGCGAGGGCGTCTTCTAGGCATCGTCGATTTAAGGGTGTCTCGTGGTAATCAGCACCCCAAATAGAACCCCCCCCCCCCTCACCTCCAGCTGCAATGGCGTCTTCTAGGCATCGTCGTTTACAGATGCGATGGTGTCTTGTGGTAGTCAGCACCAGGGATAGACACCCCCCTCACCTCAACTCCAGCTGCGCAGCCACTTTCTCACCCTAGGCTTCTTGGCAGCCTCTAGCGACAAGGTCTCACCACGAAATCGCGTTCCTTCAAACCTTTCGTACCCATACACCCACACAAGTACCCATCTCTTTCTGAGCGGCCATCTTCTCGGCCTCGGATTACACAAGCTGCGCCCCCTTCCTCCCATTTTCTCTCCACCCTCACCTCCAGCTGGGCAGCCATCTTTTCCGCTTCGGCACGCTCTGCGTTGGCCTCAGCCAGCGACACGTCATTGCTGCGCGCCAGGTCATCAAAGCGGGCCTGCAGCGCCGCCACCTCAGCGTGCCGCGCCTCGCGCTCATCGTCCAGCGCCGAACGCAGCTCCAGCACGGTCTGGTGGGGGATGGTTGTGCAATTAAAAAACGAGGACAGTAAAGCACATGTTTCTCATACTACTATGAGGATTAGGGTAAACGCTCCAGCACGGTCTGATGGGCATGGCAACAGCAAAGAAAAATCAGGAGAATTATGGGTACATGGTCCAGCAGCATCTGGTGCGGAGTGGTGAGAGAATCGGTTTTCTCTGAATATAGTTTAATTAACGCATGCGGGAAAGATAAGGCCGCCATGCCTTGGCCTGGATGTGGAAGGCTGTCTGCGACATGGGCTGACTAATTCGATCTGTACAAAGGGTTTCCTGCTCGCCCGAATTTTCCTTGGATGACCCGGTTGTTTATAAGGGTCGGTGGCTATTAATTAGCGGTCCGAGAAAATTAATTGTAGGTTTTATACGACTTCACTTGCAAAGATTCGTGTTTGGTTGCACCAGCTGAGGTTAGGTGGGGACCTGTAGGGTCGGCTGGTTGCTTACCGAATCTTTGGCTGCTTTGGGTTATTTAGTGAGTCGTGATTAATTATTGTATAGTGGATTCGGACCGGCCCAAGGGGTCGATGGGCGCGTTTTATGGTTGTCAGTCTTGGGAACCTTGTACAACTACCTGTACGGTTAACGCACTAGCCTGGGGGTGCGTGGCCACGCTGTTTGTAGTGGCGTTTTCAGCACTGTTCAGGCCGGTGTGTGACGCATGCCGGTGTTAATTAATTTAGGATGATGTCAGCTTGTGTGTCGGCGGGCCATGCCTTAAGCAAGCTAGGCAGGCAATGATCCGCAATTGTTTCTTTCCAATGGCGGCAATGGCCGCCTGTGCAAAATTGCACATTCTAGCGCGGGTTGCATCTGTCTTGTAGCCGAGGCAGATGGTGGCACAACCGCTAAGTTGTTCGACCAAGCATAGTATAGTTGGTCGTGCAACGGAAAGAAAATTTAAATTTACCCCCATGTCGTTTTCCCCGGCTGCGGGTCTTTTTGACATGGGCGAAGGATGGGGCGCTACTCCGGCGGTTTGGCCAGCTTCGGCGGAGCTGTTTATAAGGTTCTAAAACAGCTCTAGTGTCACATCGCAGGCTTGCCACCTTGCGATGGTGCGTGGGACGTGACCTGGACTCAAAAGGTCCCGAACCAGGTTCCTGTCAGCAACGACCTTTTTTTGTCATAAAATATTTTTTGTGGCGGCAGGTCAGTTGTCCAGCTGCCCCTGCCGAGGAGGGGTGGTTGGGGACAATAGGAGCCGCGCGAGAGTTGCGCTCCGAAGCTAGAAATTTCCCTATTGCGAGACTCGAGTTGGGGAGGGCGTCTCAGGGAGGCGAGGCTACGCCAGACCTTTGTCGTTCCTTTTCGTCTCAGCACCTGCTGCGCGGCTCAGTCTATTATGGTGTCGTAAAACCTCTTTCCTTTTTGGACGGTTCCGGAATTGCGAAATGCTGGCTCTTTTTGAGGGCTTGCTTTTGGGGTGGTCACCGGCTTGTGTCGCATTGTAACCAGCGGGCCCCTGCGGGGGTTAATATAGCCTAGCGCGGGCTGAGTCGCCATTTAAGATGTTGCGACACGCTCTTTCGCGCACGGTGGTCATGAGTTTAATCGGCGCAATGGGGTTGGCGCCAGGGGGGGTAATTGGGTGGAGGCTTCTTGCTTCCGCGTGCGGATTGAGAAACCTTAAGGCCACTGTTAACTGCTGCATTTGTGGCAGGGCTCCACTTATTGTATTCAATCAAATGCTGGTCTTCTTGGGAGCTGAGTGATCTTAATCGGTTTTCTCTGAATATAGTTTAATTAACGCATGCGGGAAAGATAAGGCCGCCATGCCTTGGCCTGGATGTGGAAGGCTGTCTGCGACATGGGCTGACTAATTCGATCTGTACAAAGGGTTTCCTGCTCGCCCGAATTTTCCTTGGATGACCCGGTTGTTTATAAGGGTCGGTGGCTATTAATTAGCGGTCCGAGAAAATTAATTGTAGGTTTTATACGACTTCACTTGCAAAGATTCGTGTTTGGTTGCACCAGCTGAGGTTAGGTGGGGACCTGTAGGGTCGGCTGGTTGCTTACCGAATCTTTGGCTGCTTTGGGTTATTTAGTGAGTCGTGATTAATTATTGTATAGTGGATTCGGACCGGCCCAAGGGGTCGATGGGCGCGTTTTATGGTTGTCAGTCTTGGGAACCTTGTACAACTACCTGTACGGTTAACGCACTAGCCTGGGGGTGCGTGGCCACGCTGTTTGTAGTGGCGTTTTCAGCACTGTTCAGGCCGGTGTGTGACGCATGCCGGTGTTAATTAATTTAGGATGATGTCAGCTTGTGTGTCGGCGGGCCATGCCTTAAGCAAGCTAGGCAGGCAATGATCCGCAATTGTTTCTTTCCCCTCCCTCCCACCCTGGAATGATGAGACTAGCAAAGTTCAGACTCCTCACTCCTATACAACTCCTAACAGGATCAGGGTAGAAGGTTCAGCACCGGCTGGTGATGTCCATGAAAGTGTGAGAAGAAACGTGACAAGGACAAAACCAAGTCTCCCCGTTGAGAACAAAACATAGCAAAGAGTCAACATGATTGATGCTGCTTGACTCCATGATACATATATACACACACAAGAATAGACCTACCAACCCAACGCAATGGCCCCGCTACCCACCTGCTCCTTGGCCCTACTCAGCCCACCCACCTGCTCCTCATCCCTGCTACCCACCTGCTCTTTAGCCCCGTCGAGCCGCCTGGACTCCTTGAGCGCCGTCTCCCTTGCCTCCACGTCGATGCGCAGCTTGTCGATCTCGTCCGCCATCCTGGCGAGGGGGAGGCAAGTGTGCGTATAAGGGAAGTGTGGATACAGAGGCGGTGCTTATAACAACAGTAAGAGCGCTGCGCAGTTTGGTGATTTCATCCGCCATCCTGGCAGGGGTGAGCCAGGGACACTGCAAAGACAGTAATGTAAATCATTTACGTTTGACATGGCTCCAGCACCATAAAGTAGGAACGGTGACAAAGGGCGGTGACACACAGAGGAAACCGCACATTGTGGAGAAACACATAAGCGAAAAGGTCTATGCTTACTTGTTGTACACATCTCCTTCATTACTTACAGAGCCATTCCATTCACTCACATCTGATGCAAGACCCCCTTCACACGTTAGCAGTAAGATCTTCACTTATTCGCCGTGGCAAACCCCTCCTAAGTCAGTTTCAAACACCGCTGCTTTTTGCTCTCTCTCTCTCTCTCTCTCTCTCTCTCTCTCTCTCTCTCTCTCTCTCTCTCTCTCTCTCTCTCTCTCTCTCTCTCTCACACACACACACACACACACACACACACACACACACACACACACACACACACACCACACATCTTCCCTATCGCACCATCCTCAACCCCCCCTGCCTCACTCTCAACACTACCACTCCATCACCACCCTACCGGCCCGGCCCCCCCCTCACTCACTTGTGGTGCACCGCACTCATGTGTTTGGCCTCTGAACGCAGCTGTTGCTCCATCACCTCGGCCGCGTGCTTCTGCTGCGCAAGACGCCGTTCAGTTTCCGCCACCGATGCCTCCAGAGCCGCCACCTGTTTTGTGGCGGATGCCAGCTGCTGCTGGAGGTCCGCTTTCTCCTGTGTGGGGAGAGGGAAAGATCCAGTACACATGGCATGAGGAAACATACAGTACACACGACAAGCAAGTGGAGGGCGAGTTAGCAGTGAATTAGAAAGCCCAGTCACTATAACTAGGCTATTTGACCCCTCCTGCTTTCCCTGAACACGGCGACAAAAACATAGAGAGCACACTGCCTGAGAAAACATTCGGTACACTTCACAAGCAAGTGACACGTGAGTTGGCAGCAATTTAAGGAGCTCAGCAATTTCTTCTTGCTCAGCGTCTTGTGTGCATACCTCGATCATCTCTTCAAGTGCAGCGGATACATCAATCCTTGTTTTACCAGTAGATGCGCACCCCCAACACCACATCAACCAACACATGCCTACCTCAATCATCTCCTTGAGCTTGCCCTTGGCCCCCTTCTGCAGCTTCTGCAGCTTGGTCTCCAGCTCGGAGCGCGCCTTGGTCGCGTTGACCATGTCTGCCCTCCAATACATGCAACAAGGACATGGGTCACATATAACGAGTGCTCAAGGTTTTATGAGTTTAAGTTGACAGGGACATGTGACGTGGATGCGGGTGTGGGTGTGGGTGTGGGTGTGGGTGTGGGTGTGGGTGTGGGTGTGGGTGTGGGTGTGGGTGTGGGTGTGGGTGTGGGTGTGGGTGTGGGTGTGGGTGTGGGTGGAATTGGGTTTGGGTTTGGGGCCGGCACGGTGCAGAGGCAGAGGGGAGAAACAGGGGGGGACACATGGGTAAAAGCAGCTATGACAGGGAAGTTGAGAACAAAGGGTCTAACCCACACAAGCCACATAAACTAAGGTTTTCAAGAAAATGGTTGAGCAAAGTACTGTGGGATACAAAGAAAATAGTAGTACAAGAAAATGCTGGAGGAATACTTTCTGTTCAAACCTTAAAAAAAAAGCGTGAGTTCATCCACTTACGAACGAAATAAAAAACAGTATTATCTCAAGGCCTTCATGCAACTATTGCCATCTGCTGTTACAGAATGACCAACGGAAATCCGTGCTTGGGGCTCAACGCAACTCGAAGATTTTTAAAAAATTACATGAGCACCGGCCACGGATTCTTGAAGACATCCAGCTACTCCACTATGGAAATTTCCCTATTACCTACCGGCACTGTGCGCCATCTCGGCCTTCTTCTGCTCCGCCTTGGCGGTGTCCACCGCGGTGTGCAGCTCCTTGATCTCTTTCGCCGCCGCCGCCGCCCCCTCCCCCGCCTCCTTGAGCTGCTGCTCCAGGGATGTGATCTTCTCCTGGGCCGTTGCCAACTGTCAGATAGAAAGGAAAGAAAAGGACGAGAACGAAGCGAGCAAAGGTGCGGGATGAAACGTAAAATACAAAGAAGCAGGAAAAATAGACGCCCAACTTGGGACCACATCAACAGATACATATGAAATGAAGGGGAAATGCAGGATGAAAAAAGAGATAGGACGCAAGGATACAGATCACACTATCCAAATATACGAAATCCTAATGGGCATCTATTCTACTGAAATAACATGCAGGACCACCATGAAGGCTCCCTAGAGAAGAAAATATGCAATGCTATTTGTAGGGTAGATCATGTCTCCGTTGATCAGCTCACACTATCCCACCCACCTGCGCCTGAAGCGCAGCCACCGCCGCCGAGTACGCTTCTTCCAGCGCCGTCACCGCAGCCGCATGCCTGCCCTCTGCCGCCCGCATCTCCTCTGCGTGCGCCTCTGCCAGCGCGCCCTCCGATGCCGCCCGCTTGGCTTGCTCCGCCTCCTCCTGCGCCGCCGCCAGCTGTCCCTGCAACGTCCCGACCTCCGCCTGGAGCTGCTCCACCTCGTTCCGGACATTGGCCAGCTCAGCGGAAGCCGCTGTGGCGGCCTCAGCGGCTGCCTTTGTGACGTCCGCCAGTTTCTCTTCCAGCGAAGTGGCGCGCTGCCTCAGCCGGGGCAGCTCCTCTTCGAGCGGGGCCAGCTGGGCCACGCGGGACTCGAGCGCTGCGGCGTGTTCCTTTGACGCCGCCAGCTCAGCCTCGACCTCCTTCATCTTGGCGGTGTGCTCCGCTTGCTTCTTCTTGGCGTTCTGCGGCCCAGGGAGCAAAGGGGGGGGGGGGATGATGAGAGCCAGCGTGGGAAGAGGAGATCATGGAGGACGGAATGTAGTTAAATTTGGCAACAGATAGAGCAGCTGACAAACCAAGAGACTCATGTGTGCATGGAAAACACAAAACAGAGAGCATAGGATGAAGACGTCCCCGTCAGAATATTTGCCACATGCAAGACAGCGAGTTGATACATACATCAAGCAGCTCTCACTCCCGTAAATTTACGGTCTATACTCTCAATAACTATACATCAACCACTAAAGACTTACCCTTACCATCTCTAGCAGGTCTTCTAAGGCAGAGAATATTTGAAACATGTCGCTATTGTGATAGACATGTACTTGTTTTAACAAGCATGTCCTCAATACACACGTTGTGTCAAGAAAAACTTCGCGCTTGGTCATAGACATATGTTTCTCATGTAGGCCCACCCGGTGCCTACCTCCACGTATTCCTTGGCGCCCTTCTGCAGCTTCTCTGAGAAACATGTCGCTATTGGTGATAGATCACACATCTTCTTCAAGTGACCCCACCCGGTGCCTACCTCCCCATATTCCTTGGCGCCCTTCTGCAGCTTCTTTGAAAAACATGTCGCTATTGGTGATAGATCACACATCTTCTTGGCCGTCTTCTGCAGCTTCTCTGAGAAACATGTCGCTATTGGTGATAGATCACACATCTTCTTCAAGTGACCCCACCCGGTGCCTACCTCCCCATATTCCTTGGCGCCCTTCTGCAGCTTCTCTGAGAAACATGTCGCTATTGGTGATAGATCACACATCTTCTTCAAGTGACCCCACCCGGTGCCTACCTCCCCATATTCCTTGGCGCCCTTCTGCAGCTTCTTTGAGAAACATGTCGCTATTGGTGATAGATCACACATCTTCTTCAAGTGACCCCACCCGGTGCCTACCTCCACATATTCCTTGGCGCCCTTCTGCAGATTCTTTGAGAAACATGTCGCTATTGGTGATAGATCACACATCTTCTTCAAGTGACCCCACCCGGTGCCTACCTCCCCATATTCCTTGGCGCCCTTCTGCAGATTCTTTGAGAAACATGTCGCTATTGGTGATAGATCACACATCTTCTTCAAGTGACCCCACCCGGTGCCTACCTCCACATATTCCTTGGCGCCCTTCTGCAGCTTCTCTGAGAAACATGTCGCTATTGGTGATAGATCACACATCTTCTTCAAGTGACCCCACCCGGTGCCTACCTCCACATATTCCTTGGCCGTCTTCTGCAGCTTCTGCAGCTTCTTGGCCGCGCTGGCCGACTCTGCAGCAGGAGGTGTGCATGCGAGGGGTGGGCCAGAACTCACAGGTTGATGAAGGTTTGCACTAGACACACAAGCCAGAACAAGCAGATTTTTATGAAGGGTGCATTCAAACCACAGGCCAGTATGCACAGGGTTAAGTACGCAGCAAAGGTAACGAATAGGTTGAGCAAGGTGTGAGCCAGCATGCATGCAAGTGTAATCATGGATAACAAGCACACCGCAAGACGCAGGAAGATATGACACACAGTGCGCAGGTGGATAGATAGGGCAGTTTCGGTAGATGCGAAGTGTGCGCAGGGCGTGCGCTGCGATGGCCTTGAATGGGCCTGTCATCGTCGTATCTGGTTTTTGTGGTTCCTAACTCGCTAATCAAGAACACACATGCTCTCAATACCCTTAAGATGCTGAAGGGGTAAGATTCTATCTATAGTTCAGGCACAACGGTTTCATAGCGCTTACAATTACAGGCACGTGCAAACAAAAACGCTTCCCACACGAACCTGCGCTCCGTCCCTCCTCGGCTTCCTTGAGCGCTGCCTGTGTGCTGGTCACCATGGCACGGAGTTCCTCGATCTCCCTGGCCGATGACGCCGCTGCCTCAGCGGCCTCCTTTACTTGCTGCTCCAAGCCCGCTCCCTTCACCTCGTGGGCAGCCAGCTGCGGAAAGGTTGGGGGGCAAGTCAGCCCAGCGGTATGAAAGACAGTCAGGTGCCATTTGTCGCGAAGTGTGCAGGTATAACATTCAGGTTACGATGCATGATACTAAGTCGTCACTGCGTGCAAAAGGGATGCTTTCATGTCACTGTAAGGAGTGAGACTTGGACCATCATCTGGAGCCAGATAAAAAGTAGGTTGCAAGGGGACAATCTTGAAGAAAGGCAAAAGAAAAACGGGGCCAAAGAAAAGGGGGCCAAAGACAGGGGGCCAAAGACAGGGGGCCAAAGAAAATGAGGCCGAAGAAAAGGGGGTAAAGACAAGGACGCAAAAGAAAGAGAGGCCAAAGAAAAGGGGAGCAAAGAAAAGGGGCCAAAGAAAAGGGCCAAAAAAAAGGAGGCCAAAGAAAAAAAGGCCAAAGAAAAGAGGCCTAAGAAAAAGAGGCAAAAGAAAGTGGGCCCAAAAATAGGAGGTTAAAGGGGCCCACAGAAAAGGAGGCCAAAGAGAAGGGGGCCAAAAAGTAGGTCAAAGGACATAAAAGGTATTACAGCCATATGTGCAGGCCTTCCTCCCTTCCGACCCCACCATGCGGACCATTGCCTACTCTTATTCCTCCTGACCTGCTCCTGCAGTGCCGCTACCGCCGCAGCGTGCCCCTCCTCCAGTGCCCGCATCTTCTCTGCGTGCGCCTCTGCAAGAGATCTGCCCGACGCTGATGCCGCCCGCTGCGCCGATTCTGCCGCCTGCTGCGCTTGCTCCGTTTCCTCCCTCGCCCCCTCCAACTGTGCCCGCAGCACCTCAATCTCCTTCTCAAACGATTCCACCTGGCTCTGTAGCTGCGTGACCTCCCCCTGCAGAGTGCTGACCTCCCCCTGCAGCCGCTCGGCCACACTTCGCGCCTGCACCAGCTCAGCCGATCCCGTCGACGACACCTCCTCTGCGCCCTTTGTCACGTCCGCCAGTGTCTCTTCCAGTAAAGCAGTGCGCTGCCTCAGCTGGACCACTTCTTCCTCCAACGGCCCCAGCGTGGCGGTCAGCTCTGCCACCTTGCCCTCCAGCGTAGCAGCCTCTTCCTTGGCCACCGCCAGCTCAGCCTCAAGATCCTTGACCCGGGCCGCATGCTCGGCTTCCACCTCTTTGAGCTGTGCCTCAAATTCCCCCTCAGCGTCCTTCATCTTGGCCGCGAAATTGGCCTCCATGTCCTGTACCCTCGCTGCTGCCTCCTCCTCGTGCCGGCGCAGTCCTGCCGAGTGCTCCGCTTGGCTCCTTTCATGCATCTGCCAGGGTCAAGGGTCCATGGTCCATGCCAAGCACACCCACCATGTTGGCACGGGCAAGCCAAGACGGAATTGAGCATACAAAAGGGGGCCTAAGGTTTGCTGATGCCCTCTGCTATTTAACAATCAGGAGAACGATGTGTAAAATCTTTACATTTGTTTTTCGAGGCTTTCTCATCATAGAGCCCCATGGAAGAGCCAAGCATCAGTAAGAATCGAAGAACACAGATATGTCATTTATCCTGACCCACATACATCCGCATCAGGCGCAAACTGGCAACATCCTAAGGGCCCGCCCACGTATTACTTATGGGAGGCACATAACCAATGTATCAAGCAGCACAGTCTGTCGAGCAATAAACACCAGCAAGCACAATACCTACCACCTTGTGGCGGAATAGTGGATTGTACCAGCAATCACATTCTAACCCCAAAGGTGAACCAGCAATCACACACTAACCCCAAAGGTCAATATCAGAAAAGCTATCAAGTTCCCTTCCACAAATGAACGGCTTGCCCATCAAACTCCCTCCCTCATGACAGGTCCATCACGGACGTTGACATACTCCAGCCAGACCTGCGACTGCCGCCTCCCACGCTGGCCAAATCTCCTCACAATGCCCTGCCATCCCATACCTAAAAAAAAGGATCTATTTCGCCTAGACTTCCATCTTTCCGCGGCCTCCCTCGCCCTGGCCAGCACACACATAATAACGCAACACGCCCATCACCCACCCTGTTAACTCTTGGCATGTCCCCGCCAGCCTTACCTCCGCGGCCTCCCTCGCCCTGGCCAGCTCCCCCATGAGCTGCGCCAGCTGCTCCTTGTGCTTCTCCGCAACCGCCGCCTGCCTCTCCTCCTCCTCCGAATGCGCCCTCGCCAGCCGCTCTGCTAACACCCGCTCCGCCTCCTCCTTTGCCCTCCCCGTCTCCTCCTTGCTTCGTTCCGCCTCTTCCTTGGCCCTCTCCACCTTGTCCTTGCTGGCAGCCAGCTCCTGGGTGACGGCCGCCAGCTGTCCCTGGAGCTCGCCCACCGCGGCCTCTTGCTGCGCGTCCGCCTCGGCTCTTGTACGGACCAGCTCCGCATGCTGCTCCTGGCTCGCGGCCAGCTGCAGGGGCCAGGATGGCAGCCAGAAAAGGGTATTAGCTGTCAGAATTAAAACATATCAATAGCAGCCGGTGTGAAAGCTGGGTAGTAGCAGTCAGTGTGAAGGCGGGATAAAGGCAGCAAAGGTGGAGAGAAAATCTCCAAGGCTTGAGATAGAGGCTATGTTCAAGAGGATTCGAAACAAAATAAGGTTGGACGCAGGGCTGAGTGACGTGGCTCAAACAGCGGGCTGGTCAAACACATCCCACCCAGAAAAGGAAAGACAAACAGAATGTAGAAAAGATTACCATGAATCCTCATCAACAAGTGCCGCTGTGCTCATACAGCCCCCCAGCCCATTCCCCACAAGTTTCACTTCACAAGGCAATCACTATTGAAGTGGTTCGAATTCCTGGAATTTTACAGCAAACCCACCTGCGCTTGCACAGCTGACAACGACTCTTCCAGTTCCTTTGCCGCCGCAGCGTGCGCCTCCTCCATCGCCTTTAATGCCGCCGTGTGCGCCTCGGCCGTCGCCCCCTCGGATGAACCGCTCTCTGCAGCCGCCTGCCTGAGTCTGTCCGCCTCTGCCTGCGCCTCTGCCAGCTGTGCACGTAACGTCTTGACCTCCTTCTCAAACGATGCCACCTGGCCCTGTAGCTGAGTCAGCTCAGATGAGTCGACCATCGAGGATGCGTCCTTTGCAATGTCCGCCAGTTTCTCTTCCAGTGAAGAGGCGCGCTGCCTCAGCTGGACCACCTCTTCCTCCAACGGCCCCAGCGTGGCGGTCAGCTCCGCCACCTTGCCCTCCAGCTTAAAAGCCTGTTCCTTGGCCGCCGCCAGCTCAGCCTCTAGGTCCTTGACCCGGGCGGCATGCTCGGCTTCCACCTCTTTGAGCTTGGCAGCCAGCTCGGCCTCCTTCTCCTCCGCCAGCTGGACCAAGCGTGACCAAGGACCCGCACGCAGCGTATCCACTCAATCATTCATTGGTTCGTCACTTCATTCAGGTGCCGTGATTCAGAATATAGGCAGGCACTACAGGCAAACTTGTAGGCAGCATAGCGGCAGGCACTAGAGGCAGGCATTAAAGGGGTGGACACCCAGCAATTACTCACGGATAGGCAGATGCAAGTTGGCTGCAATTAGGGGCGTGGGGAACGACAGGAGAAACTGCCGTTTGCCTGGGAAGTTTTTTTTCCTGGAGATATTTCGAAAATTATCTGCCAGGAAGCTCGAGCAGCTTGGACAGTATGCCAAACAGGTTTGCAAAGTATAGCATGATGTCTTTCCCTACCATTTCCACTCTAGCCTCAAGAAGTGACACACCGGTTTAGAGGGGGCGGGCCGGGGATGGGTTTTATTAAAGCGCATCAGCAGGCATCACCGCTATTATTATTATCATTATCATTAATATTATTTTCATAATACTAGAAGTTCAGGGCTTGCACTCATACTAGTAATACATACATAGATACATGGCTCATCTCATACTAGTAATACATACAGTCCATTACCAGGCTCGCAGTCTCCCTTTCCAGCAAGCACAACCAGATATCCCTTCCAACCTCCACATCCAAGAGCGACACCCCACGGGGCCATACTCCTCGCCCATCCTCCACAAACAACCCAAGCGCTCACCTCTTCCTCCACATCCTTGTGCTCCACCTCCTTGTGCTTGTTACGCCCCCCCTTCCCGCCACGCTTGCTGGACTTGCTCTCAAGCTCCTTCTTCGGGGCATCTGCGGTGGAGAAAAGGGCAGGCCGAAGGAAGGGGGTGGAGCACAGGGCAGGCGTGAGGCCTCAGTGGGGGGGAAAACGAGACGTTGACTTCATGACTAGGAAGCAACCAGGATCCGGCCACAATGATACCGTGTTGTTCCCTTATTCGTCAGCATGCCTGCAAATAATTTACCCCAACCATCACCCAACTGGTGTGCAACCCCTACCTAGACAACAACCCATACCTTTGCTGCGAGCCTTCTCTGCCTCTTTGAGCTCCGCCTTGGCTTTCTCCACCGCCGCGCGCAGGTCTTTCATCTCACTGGCAGCTGCCGCCGCCGCCTCCGTGCGCTGCTGCTCCAGGGTCGCCATTTTCTTCTGCGTTGCCGTGAGCTGAGCGCACGAGCAGTGGAAACCAGCAACAGGAACAGACCATGGGCAGAAGCAACAGGCACAGGGAGTGAGCGGGAGTAATATGCACAGAGGAGAGTGGGCAGACGGTAATGGGCGGGACACGTGGGAGGGAGCCATGGGGGGTAGCTGGGGGGCGGTGGCAGTGGGGAGGAGTGGGGGGGAGCTGTGGGGAGTAGGGGGGGGTAGCAGTGGGGAGTAGTTGGGGGTAGCGGTGGGGAGGAGGAGTGGGGGGTAGCAGTGGGGAGTAGCAGTAGGGGGTAGCAGTGGGGAGGAGTAGGGCCTGTAGGGGGGGGTTAGCAGTGGGGGGAGAGTAGTGGGGGGTAGCAGTGGGGAGGAGACAGTAGCAGTGGGAAGGAGTGGGGAGGAGTGAGCCATTGCAAACCAGGACGACAGTCAAGCTACTTACGTTAAGATCATGAAGAAGCAACAGCGTGGGGTGAGGGGTGGGAGAAAGGAGAAATAACCAACCAAACGCTGCACATGTCTGCATGTGGAGCGCACGAGAGATCAATACATGTGTGCAGGAAACATGAACATAAAATAAAAATTCTGCCAGGCTTCAACGCTGCTAGGTGCCCCAGCCAGGTAGCAAGTCTAACTCCGCAGCCAAACGCCCAACCAACCTGTTCCTGGAAGGCTGACAACGAGATCCCGTGCGCCTCCTCCATCGCCTTCAATGCCGCCACGTGCGCCTCGGCCGTTGCCCCCTCGGAAGACCCACTCTCTGCCGCCGCCTGCCTGAGTCTGTCCGCCTCTGCCTGCGTCTCTGCCAGCTGCGCACGCAACGCCTTGACCTCCTTCTCAAGCGATGCCACCTGGCTCTGTAGCTCCATGGTCTCCCCCTGCAGGGTGCTGACCTCCCCCTGCAGCCGCTTGGCCACACTTCGCGCCTGCGCCAGCTCAGCCGATCCCGTCGACGACGCCTCCTCCGCGCCCTTTGTCACGTCCGCCAGTTTCTCTTCTAGTAAAGCAGCGCGCTGCCTCAGCTGGGGCAGCTCCTCTTCGAGCGGGGCCAGCTGGGCCACGCGGGACTCAAGCGCTGCTGCGTGTTCCTTGGACGCCGCCAGCTCAGCCTCCAGGTCCTTGACCCTGCCCGTCAACTCGGCTTCCATCTCCTTCATCTTGGAAGCAAGCTCTGCCATTTGACCCTCCAGCGTGGCGGCATTACCCCTGGCCACGGCCAGCTCAGCATCTAGCTCCTTGACCCTGCCCCCCAGTGCAGCATCCCCATCCTGCAGCTTGGCCGCAAACTCCTTCTCTAACCCCTTGAGCTTTGCCGCAGCCTCTTCCTCTTGAGCCCCTCGTTTCGCCGAGAACTCTGACTCCATCTCCTTCAACTTCGCCGCCCATTCCGCGTCCTGCTCCTCCCTCTTGCTAGCGTACTCTGCCTCAATATCTTTCACCCTGGCAGTCATCTCCGCCTCCTGGGCCTCTATCTTGGCGGCACAGTTGCCCTCAATTAGCTCCAGCTTGGCCGCCCACGCTGCCTCCGCTTCTGCCGACTTGGCCTTATGCTCCGCTTCGAGACTCTCCAGCTTAGCGGCTGCCTCTGCGCCCGCATCGTTCAGAAGGGCTTCCCGCTCGGCCTCCCACTCCTGCATCTTGGCGGCCCACCCAGCCTGAAGCTCCTGCACATGAGCAGCTGTATCGGCCTCCACGTCGGTGACCTTGGCGGACCACTTGGCGTCCATGTCCTTGAGCCGCCACAGGCAGTCGGCCTCCATCACCTGCATCTTGGCCTCACATTCTGCCTGCCGGGCCTTGGCCGTCTGGCAACCACCGCAGGAATGGTCACCCACAGCAAGAAGAGTAACCCAAATCAGGAACAGGGAGTGCAAGCCGGAAAAGGAAATCATGCCGTGAGAAGTTCCAGCCATTACAAGAGTTTGAGCCATTAGAGCAGTGCAAGCCAAAACAAGACTTTGATTCAATGAAGCGTCAAGCTGGAAGAGGACTTCAGGTCAGAACAACAGTGTAAGCCCTAACAGGCGTGCGAGCCATTACAAGAACTCAAGCTGAGACAGGGGGTTCAAGCCTAAAAAGGATCTCACGCCGGACAAGAAGTTTAAGACATAGCAGGAGTGCAAGTTAAAACAGGAGTGCAAGCCCAAATGTGAGCCCAAAGGGGAGCCATGCGTATACCAGCCTCCATGCAGGCTTACATGCTCACCTGGATAGGATAGCGTGCGCTTATCTGCAGATAGCACACCAAATCATGCTGGGATACAGCACTTTGAGGCTCCAGCTGTCAGCATGCATTCCAGGTCGCCACCCGCCTCATTCTCTGCAATCCTTTTTAAGCATCCCCCCAGTCCCCACCATGCCTGTTCTCTAGATGTCAATAGTCCTCAGCAAACACTACTGATTGCACAGCCTCATGAGCAGGTGGGCTGCCAAGCTAAACGCAAGGGATACCTACAACCAGAAGTATTTATCAGTACTAATCCCATTCAATAATTTAGGAATGGAGAGGCAAGGCGGTCTCCCATAAAAACTCTTTAACAACAGCAGCCAGCACCACGACTCGTCATAAGGTGATGACCTTGCACAGTCAGCAAAACTTGAATCCCAGACTCTTGAATAACGTTGCAAGGGTGCATTTTCTATACTTCAGGTGTGACACTGGATCCTGCCATATAACCTCCATGCATGTACTCCTTGACACGCATATCCCCATCCCTACCTCCGACTCCTCCATGGCCTTTGCCAGCTCATCCGTGAGCCGCGCCAGCTGGCCCTGAAATGCCTGCATGGCCGCATCCTGCCTCTCCTGGCTCTCCGCCTCTGCCTTGGCCAGCTGCTCTGCGAGTGCCTTCTCTGCATCCGCCTTGACAGCTGTCAGCTCCTGGTCGAGCTGGGCGAATTGCCGATTGAGCTCGCTGAGGACCGTCTCGTGCTTAGCCTTGGCCTTCTTGAGCTCGTCCGTGAGCTGCTGGACTTGGGCTTGAAGCTCAGCAGAGGCTGGCGAGCTGGCGGCCGCGGCTGGCGCCGCATTGGTGCTGGATTTTAGTGCCGTGAGTTCTTCTGTGAGCTTCTGATTCGCAGCATTGGCCTCTGTGAGTCAGGGTCATGGGGCAACGCGTAAGAGAGAAAATGATGGCATTTGTCAGTTGGATGCAGTGCTTCTGCACAAATGGTTTGGGCATGCCTGCAACGCGGCGTGGAAGATTGTCGATGCACCCTTGTCTGGGAACACGCGATAAAAGAAGAGCAAGCCGTGGGGAGTGAATGCCTACCAAGCAGCTTCTTGTCGAAACTTTTGAGCTTTTTGGCACTGTCAGTCAAAAGTTTCACCAGCTGCTCCCGAGTCGCGTTCGCAAACGCCGTCTTCGCCTGCAACACCGGAAACGGGAAAGCACACGTAGGGTAGAATACACCGGAACCGAGCATGAAGGCGCCAAAAGAGAAGAACCATCCCCACGCTATGTCACCTCGTTGGGCGGATGGGCGGCGTACAGAAATGTGTGTGTGTGTGTGTGTGTGTGTGTGTGTGTGTGTGTGTGTGTGTGTCCGTGTGGCCGTGTGGCAGTGTGGCGTAAACAGCAAGAAAGAATTACTCCAAAGTGCCGTCTTACTTTTCCTTCACCACCCTCCTCGGCCATCTTTCCGATATCGTCAGTTTATCCCGGAACTGAAACCCCGAATAAACCCTCTATTCTCGACTCCTCAAACCCGATGTCATCTGAGCGAGCGTGTTAACAATAACGAAAGAAAGAGAGTAATATATGCCGAGAAATGCGAAAATTGTGGCATTCTCCGGCCAGCAATGTACGACTATTCCGATGTCGCAACTTTTATCCGGGCAGCCATTTCTGGACCTTGTCTAAGGCAAATGTCGATAGAGCTTGTCTGATATTAATGTACGATAGAAGTTCCCATTTCCCCCGCACACCGCCTGAGGCTACGATCGGGTAAACCTGCGAAACTCGATGCAAACATTCTCGCGAGGTATGGCGGTCATGAATCAGGACAGCTTTGCTTGTTCTCCAGAGCCCGCAACTCGCTGCTGCCGTCCACGTCCGGCCCAGTCTGTCTCTGCCGCCAAATTCCGTGATCGAAATTGAGCCCACAGCCCCACACTCTTCAGAGGCGAAGACGTTGAATCATCACAATCACAAGCTTAAGGGGGGGGGGGATGCTTCGCATCCCCCCCCAAAAGAAGGCGCAAAGCCGACCGTGACTCTAGTAGTCGAGTTTCGATCCGTCCGCCGACACATGGCAACTCGATTTCAGTCAACTCATGAAGCTTATGAAGGGGGCTGAAAAAAGGAAAAAGTCGGGAGACAAACTGAATAACGACACGCTGTGTGGGCCTAAAACACCGCAGTCGGTCCGCCCTCATTCCCAGTTCCCACTACCTACCCGGAGGGCCATTCGCTGCCGCTTAGTGAGACGCCCCGCTCCAGGCGAGGTCGCAACCCCCCTCCCCGGCCCCTCAGCGAGACGTCATAGTACGCGGAATCCCCCGCCCCCCGCGCCCCCCCACCCACCCGGAGGTCCCCCCCCCCACCACCACCGGCCCCCGCACAGTGAGACGGCCCCGGCGCCCCGGTCAGGCGAGGTCGCAGGGCCCCCCGCCCTCCTCAGCGAGACGCCATAGTCTGCGGGATAACCCCGCTCCCCCGGCCCCCGCGCCCCCCCACCCACCTGGAGTTCCCCCCCCCCCCCCCCCCCCCCCCCCGCTCCCCCGCCCCCCGTCACCCCCCCCCCCCCACCCCCCCACCCCCCACCGCCCCACCCACCCGGAGCTCCCCCCCCCTCTCCCCCCCCCTCAGCGAGGGCCGGCCACGATGCACTGGCGGATCCGTCCCCCGCACCCCCTACCCCCGCACCCCACCCACCCACCCGGAGTTCCTCCCCCCCTCTCCCCCCCCGAAAATACGAAATCCGTCAAATTATCCTACCGTCACTATAGAAGGCGACCCGATTTCGGTGATCCGAGAGGTGGCAAGTCGCAAAAGATCGACCAACTACCCGATCGACTCGCTAATGTCAAAATGTCGTCCCCCCCCCTCAGCCATGATACGCCCCCGCGCCGACCGGCCCGGGAAAAATACGAAGATGTACCCCGCCTGAGTGAGACGGCGAGGTCACAATGAGACGGCGCCCCGCCCCAGGCGAGGTCGCAAGGCCCCCCGCCCTCCTCAGCGAGACGCCAGAGTCTGCGGGATCCCCCGCCCCCCCCCACCACCCACCCACCCGGAGGTTTCCCCCCCCCCCTCCGCCCCCGGCCATGATGCGCCCCCCCGCCCCCCTGCCAGTGCGAAAAGGCGTGGCGCGAAGGACAGGCGTCGACCACGAGGACCCCTGAAAAAGACCGGAAAAGTACGAAGATCCGCCACAGGGTGCCTCCCCGCCTGAGTGAGACGGCGAGGTCGCAAGGCCCCCGCGCCCCCCCACCCGCCACCGGCCCAGAGGCCCCCCCCCCCCCCCCCCCCGCACAGTGAGACGGCCCGCCCCAGGCGAGGTCGCAAGGCCCCCCGCCCTCGGCAGCGAGACTGACGCCAGAGTAGACCTGCAAGATCCGCCGCCCCCCCGCCCCCCCACTCCCAGAGTTCACCCCCCCCCCCCCCCCCCCCCCCCCCCCCCCGGTGAGCCTGTTAGAAAGTTTGGTCAGTTTCAAACCAAGCGTCTATTGGTCCCTTTCAAGAGCACCTGCACGGATTGAAGACGGAAAATTTGCGCGTAGTTGGTCGAAGTATCACGTCTTGATCATGACCCAGTTTCGGTGAGGTTGGTACATGGCTAGCGGCCACGTTCTGGTCTGAGCACGGATTGTGGCGGCCGTATTTAAAAGACGAAAGCCGTCAATCCGACCGTCACTCTAGTTGACGACCCAGTTTCGGTGAGCCGACAGGTGGCAAGTCGTTACAGCTCTACCAACTACGCTCCAGTCAAGCTCGAATGCTCGATCGAGTCGCTAACGTCAAAATGTCGCGAGACGCTTTGGTCCATAATTGGCTAATAAAATATACCCATTTCCCCGAAAAAAAAAAAAAAATGTCGCGAGACGATGTCCAATGGCTTCCCTGGTCTAATAACGCGCCCTATTAGCCTTTCACCTGTCACCGCCACACGTGTGTGTGCCCACCTTAATTAGGATTCGCTGATACTCATTTCCCCTCTCACCTCTTTGGTCCATAATTGGCTAATAAAATATACCCATTTCCCCGAAATGTCGCGAGACGACTTTAAAGCCATTAAAGATTCCAGCGAGTGAACGCCAATAGTATCCCACTGCACCAATGATCTCCGTTCGCCGCCCAGGATACGACGGCTTCCGTCTAACCACGCACGAAAGTCCGTACGATATCCAAATTCCGCCGACTTGCGCCCAACGGGAAAAGGCGAAAAGGACACCCGTCGATCACGAGTTGATTACTGAAATGTACGGAATTCCGTAAAAAGTTACGGCGTACGGCCACAGGATGCCCGATGGTTTTTATACTTTTTAACTAGGCACATCCCCCCCAAGCTGACGCGGACGCGTCAGCTTTTCCCCCACCGCCGATTCTCCGCACCCCGCACCCCCGCACCCCCCCACCCACACAGATTAACGGACCCCCCCACACCCCGGCAGCCCACCGCCGATTCTTCGAACAGCTCTCAGTTCCGGGCACCCCACGACCCATTTTCGTCTCCAGTTCATTCGATTCGTCGTTACTCCTTTCCCCTCCCCAAACCCTTCTTCCCTTCATTTGCAGCAACTCGCTCCCTTCATTTGCGGCAATACGATTCAGTCCAGTCTCTCTTTGTGCCCCTACGTGGCATTTTCGCTCAGCATTCCTTACAGTACTTCTCAGAGGCCGCTGCCCCCCCCCCGCGCCACTTGACCACTTCCCCTGCGTTTTGCCACCGGAACTACCCGCGCCCAAGCATTTTCGCTTAGTATTCCTTACTTCTCAGAGGCCGCTCCCCCCCCCGCGCCACTTCCCCTGCGTTTTGCCACCGGAACTCCAAGCAGAGAGTTGTTTTTTACTACTAAGGACTAGGCACATCCCCCCCATTCATTTTCAGCTAGTAGAGGACATGGGGGGCATAGGCCTCTCCGTGATTTGGAACAAAATGATGGACAAGGCCTAGTGGGCCCAGGTCATAGAGGACAACGAGCCCCCTCCCGTGGGGAAGTGCCCGCGTTTGCAAACACGCTTTTCCCCCACCGCCGATTCTCCGCACCCCGCACCCCCGCACCCCCCCACCGTTTTGCCACCGGAACTACCCGCGCCCAAGCATTTTCGCTCAGTATTCCTTACTTCTCAGAGGCCGCTCCCCCCCCCCCGCGCCACTTCCCCTGCGTTTTGCCACCGGAACTACCCGCGCCCCACCGGAACTACCCGCGCCCAAGCAGAGAGTTGTTTCAACATATATACTAAAGCTTGTAAAACGCAGCCTTGGCACAATTTTAGCTAACACTCTTTCGAACGGCTTTCGGCTCCAGCCACTCATGCAGCGGCGCGACTTACGGTCCGCTTGACGAATGAGCTGCGCGAAATTTCGTTGCGACCAATCACGAAAAGGTCAAACCACGGCGTCCACATTATCACGGTTTTTGGGCGTTACATCCAGATGAGCCATTTGGCAGAGGTCCGTATGCCCAGATGGCTCCTACTAGAAAACTCTGCGATTTCCTGTGTTCGCGAGCTCCAGATATAACCGTCGCAAACTTTTGGGCTGTTGGACCAAACTTTGTTCTCCCGAACCAGTTACAAACGCGCAGGAAGCTCACACGTGGATTTTCCTCTGCTCCACCGCCTGTAAGCGATTTTCCCCTGTTGTCTGCGGGGTTGGCGAGGTCACTCATCCCCGCGCGCATCGCGCTCCCGTCCCGTGCAGGGGTAGCAGTCAATCTGGAGCTTGAACTCCGCAAGTACACCGTCCGCATTGGAAGTTCTAACTAAATAATTAGCTTCTGGAAAATGTTCTGGCTGAAAACCATAAAAAAAACAAAAGAAAATTAATTAATTAACTCCGGGGGCTGAGGACTGGACTCAACAAACAAACAAACAAAATTAATTAATTAACTCATGTGGGCTCCGTCTGGGTATCACTGACCTCCACTGACTCTAGCCTATGGCCGCCGAAGGGGGGCCGCCGGCCGGGCCGGATTGCCGGCCGAATTGGGGGCGGCGTGTACGATATCTACCAAACAAACAAAAGAAATTTATTAATTAAATAAGTACCCATGTCAGTGTGCCTTGAACGGCTGTAGGACAAACAAACAAACAAAAGGTTTTAATTAAATAATAAAAACCCGGGACTCTGACTGGCTCCCCAACAAACAATCCAGGGTTATTCGTAATGCAAATACGGCAAAAATTGACCCATAATAACAAACTTCCAATGCGGACTACGGTGTACTAGTTCGCGAGCTCCGTCCACTGCGCGGTTGCGCAATTTGTCCCTTTGAAGCAATGTACATATTGTGAAACTTCCGAAGAGCCTGGTTGCGTAGTCTTCAGGCGCTTAGGCACTCTTCGACGAATGTTTGCTCGCGAGATGCCGGACTCGAGCCCACCTAGGCCATATCTTTCTTTCCAGGTTTTTTTTCACCCTTTTGCCAATCTCCATGAATCTCGTGGTCGAAACCCTAATGCTAGCGCGCGCTCCTTGGCGGGGCTAGCGCCACTTGGCACTCGACGGAGGTACGTGGTGACTCACATGTCCCTAGCCGGGGCTCCCTGGCCGGGGACCGGCCACAAAAAGTACAAGCTCTAATGTCGCGGGCGAAGCCCGCAAAACTTGTTTTACATCTAAAGGACAAGGCTCATCCCCCCCAAGCTGACGCGGACGCGTCAGCTTTTCCCCCACCGCCGATTCTCCGCACCCCGCACCCCCGCACCCCCCAACTTTCAGTCCAGCCGTCTCTCTTTGTGCCCCTACGTGGCATTTTCGCTTAGTATTCCTTACTTCTCAGAGGCCGCTCCCCCCCCCCGCGCCACTTCCCCTGCGTTTGCCACCGGAACTACCTCGCCCAAGCAGTTTCCCTTTCCTTCTATTCGCTGCTACTCTCATCCTCCCCCAAGCCCGAGGAGTCTTCCCGTCTCTTCGAACAGCTCAGCTCCGGGCACCCCACGACCCATTTTCGTCTCCAGTTCACTCGATTCGTCGCTACTCCTTTCCCTCCCCTAGCCCTTCTTCCCCTTATTTTTTTTCTCAGTACGATTCAGTTCAGTCTCTCTTTGTGCCCCTACGTGGCATTTTCGCCTAGTATTCCTTACTTCTCAGAGGCCGCTCCCCCCCCCCGCGCCACTTCCCCTGCGTTTGCCACCGGAACTACCCTCGCCCAAGCAGTTTCCCTTTCCTTCTATTCGCCGCTACTCTCATCCTCCCCCAAGCCCGAGGAGTCTTCCCGTCTCTTCGAACAGCTCAGCTCCGGGCACCCCACGACCCATTTTCGTCTCCAGTTCACTCGATTCGTCGCTACTCCTTTCCCTCCCCTAGCCCTTCTTCCCCTCATTCGCGGTAACTTAGTACGATTCAGTTCAGTCTCTCTTTGTGCCCCTACGTGGCATTTTCGCCTAGTATTCCTTACTTCTCAGAGGCCGCTCCCCCCCCCCCGCGCCACTTCCCCTGCGTTTGCCACCGGAACTTACCCGCCCCGCGCCACTTCCCCTGCGTTTTTCACCGGAACTCCAAGCAAGAGTCGTTTTGCCACCGGAACTACCCGCGCCCAAGCAGAGAGTTGTTTTTTAATACACTTAAGGATATGGTTAGATAACGAAGGACCTCGCAGTTCGCAGCAGGACTGGAGATCCACCACGACTTTGCTTGGATCAGTTGGATGCTGTGGATGGTTGAGGTGCCGGCGCCCGGCAGCAGGTTTTAGGAGATTCGTCAACCTTCGGCCCTGTTACGTCCGGATTACGGCCACGCCACCACGGCCCAAGCTCCAGCTGGGCCCACCAGTACAACAACCTACAACTGCGGCCACTGTCCCCCCTCCCCCTTTTCCATTTCCCCTAATTCCCCCAACTGCCCCGCCGTAAATCCCGGCCTAATGTCAGCGCAGCCGTGGCCACAGCCCATTCGCCACTTCATAATGCTGAATACAAGCGGCATCAATTTGATCGACGAGCTATGCAGGACAGCAGGAGCTATGGAGAGACTGGCCTGCGCTGGACACGCGGCGGTCAGCTATGAGTTCTTGTTACAACTTGAGGACACTCGCTAACAATGTGCTGTCCATGCCGAAAGACGGGGCTTGAAATTGGCCAATGAAGCTGCGTGGTTGGCGTGCAACGCAATGGTCTGTATCATGCAGCTGTCCCTTGCCGATCTGGCACCTGCCGACTCTCCTGGCGATCCTCCTGTTGTCACATAGATCTTCTTGCCTCTCTTCTTCCTTACAAACCTCAGTCTTCTGCGCCTTGTTTATCGCGGCAGTATGTATCATATCATGCATCTGCGTCGTTGGCTTATTTTTTCAATTGCTGGTCTCGTGTTGTCCTCGTCTGCTCGCGCGGAGGTAAGCTGTTACCGTATTTACCTCGTGATATCCCGATGTGGTTCCCAACTCTTTATTGCGTCTAACTTACTTCTGTTGTTTTCGGTGCAGTGGTTGAGTAACATGGCACCCCGACCTGGCTGGACGAGGGGACTCAGCGTCCACTATGGCAGACCTGAGGGTACGTATGCCGCGAAAGCGAATCGATGTAAAGATCGCTTTTCTATATGGTATTCTAATTTTTATTCGGCCGGTGTTCGCCATCGAATGGTTGATTGCTTATGGGAAATGTTTGAACTTTATATTAAATGTTTCGACGTGATTTTATCAATGTCCAGAAAATAGCACTGTCTGTACTCGATAAGGAGCTGCCCCAGAAATTCGGTTTCAAATTTTGCCAGCTTCAATTCGCTTGTGCTATAATTTAGTTGGTATACAAATTCAAGGTTAGCACATTGGTTGAGCGTTACAATTCTTATAATTTCATATGTAGTTTTATCGTATAGGTTCATATCTTACCATTGCCACAGAACTTAGGTAGAGTAGTTG
Organism: Mesostigma viride; assembly: GCA_009746045.1. NCBI lineage: Eukaryota > Viridiplantae > Streptophyta > Mesostigmatophyceae > Mesostigmatales > Mesostigmataceae > Mesostigma > Mesostigma viride. The sequence continues at coordinate 873,077 of RPFO01000584.1, read as the reverse complement.
AAGGCACCGCTCATGTCTGGCTGTGAATGGGCATTTGACAACCCTCGATGGCCACCCCACCCATCCCATTTCTAATTTTATTTGAAAGTTTCATGGTTATTTTTTATGGAAAAAGTGTGAATGCATCTAGTTGTGCTCAATATGGTGCGGCGGTTGTGGCCTAGTCAGTCTTAGGCTTATAATGCGCTTCTTATTTTACGTCATCATGATGTGCCTGCCTGCGTGGGCAAGTTCGTATGCTTGCATTCTGATTATGTGTACCTCTTTGTGGTTTGCTACTGCTCAGGTGCAAGTGGCGGAGCTGACGCCTCGGGTATGAATCCTAATCGCGGTGCTTGCCATTTTGGCACCCTGACCAAGTCATCTGAACGGTATTTCACTGCTGTGAGCGACGCTTCAAGTTTTGGGATGATATGCGGATCTGGGTAAGTTTACCTGTAAATCATGCTGGAGTAACTTAACTTGTAAGCATGAGAAGAATTGTGCCAGGGTCTTGCTTTATGTTTTGTTGCCGTCGCAGGGACATCAAAGCAGCTGCCTCTTGTTCTAATGGAATCATGATGAGCAACCAACCATTGTGGGGGCTAACGTACGTTACTCTATACTCTTGGTATCGCCTCTTGATGTGTGGTCCTTCAATGGTTTGAACTGGCCAACCTGCAGGGGAACCCCATCATGCGGAGGCCCAGCGTGTGGACGGTGCATTGCATTATCGTGTGTGGCAAAACTGCGGTCAGTGGCCGTGGAAATGTAAAAAACACTTTTAATTTTATTTCTTATTCTTTTGGTGATTTTTCACTTCCTCTAATAAGTTTGAAACACGCAATAGAGGATCACGTGATGGCCTTATGAAACTCTAAAGCCATCCAATCTTTTATCATGATCAGTGATTGTCAGTTGCAAGTTGTGGTAGTGTACACAATCAGATTTTTCAATCCCTTATAGGGAATGCCTTGTAAGCCTTTCAACTATGCTGGGAATGCTAACTGACAACAAGCTTTTTAATTTGAATTTCTTTCATTTTGCAGACAAAATCTGTGGACATCAATTTTCACAGAAGACCTTGGCGCAAGGACTGTTTGCGTGGCAGGAGCACGAAAGCTGGCTGTTGTCGTAAAAATTACGGATGCTTGTCCTGCCAACCAGTAAGTTAATTGTTGGGTTTTAGTATTTGAATACCCAGATGAGGCGCGTGGTGGACGGCGGCATTTTGGGAGCAAGATATACTAATACGACTATACTACTGCATAGTGTTACAATATAATTTCGTTGCCAGTACATCATTGAAGGATATGGAATCCTTTGATGATGCATGCATAGCATTATCACTTCTCATTGTGGTGAATCCGGTGAGGCATGCCTTTGTTATGGTGTTTTGATGCAGTTCAGTTCGTACAAAGAAGATCTAGAAAAGCTATGCAGCCTCGAATACGACACGTGAAGGAAACGGTAAGATGTATGGATGGCCTAGAAGTTAATTCTTCCAAACTTGCGGGGAGGCTGTGTCGAGAGTTTAGGTTTCTTTATAGCTGGCAATCAGTGCCCTCAGCTGACTCTTTACACTGTGATTCTACCTGCTTATGTTATTGCTTGCAGCTGGAACAATATCCGGAAGGGAGCATTCAACATTTGTGGCCAGCGCCTGAGGGACACAATCGACATGTCGACTTATGCTTTCTACAAGATCGTGAAAAGCAATCCTGACCCTGGCCAGATCCACATGGAGTGGAGATGGGCGCCCTGTTTTAAGCTCGGTTTATGGAACCTGAACTACAAGGGGGAACTTACCACCAAGATCTCCTCCTAAGTGGAATGTGCTGCCCGGGCAGCTGCGTTGCCAGACCCCGTAAAGTGGTCAGCTTTTTTTCTGATCGTGTGCAGGAATTCGTTTTGGTAATTTGTTGGTTGTTTTATCAGCCTGCCAACTGAAGCAGTGCTCTGCTGGGTGGAAACTGTATTATGAAGGATTTGAGTTAATCTTTCGCTTCGAGAACATTTCTTCTTTGTCGGCCTTCTGGGCTTGGAGCACTTGTTTATCCTCCTGCCACCACCCCCGTGTAGCGCCTAGACAACACCAGTGTATCGATTATTCTCAAAAGCTCTGGCTGTATTGCATCATTCTCATTACTTCCTTTTTTATTAAGTGTTTTACTTAATTGGCGGCTAACCTGCTTTTACGATTACAAGCCAACGACATGGCTAAATCACGAGAACTTGGCTTCTGGCCAAAAGATATTCTTTTGTTTTATTGAAGTCTTTGTGTATGCCTTGCACCGAGCTAGCTTGGGTCAGGCATCCACTATTGACCTGGTAGGTCTCAAATCCCCACAGTGTGGGGCACCTGTTATCTACCATTTTTTCTACTAACCATTTTTTCCTCCTTTTTGTCTCTTTGATTTTTTCCTCCTGTTCACCTTTGCCCCGACTTACAGACTTTTTTTTTGCTAACTTACACCGTCCGCATTGGAAGTTCTAACTAAATAATTAGCTTCTGGAAAATGTTCTGGCTGAAAACCATAAAAAAAACAAAAGAAAATTAATTAATTAACTCCGGGGGCTGAGGACTGGACTCAACAAACAAACAAACAAAATTAATTAATTAACTCATGTGGGCTCTGGGTATCACTGACCTCCACTGACTCTAGCCTATGGCCGCCGAAGGGGGGCCGCCGGGCCGGATTGCCGGCCGAATTGGGGGCGGCGTGTACGATATCTACCAAACAAACAAAAGAAATTTATTAATTAAATAAGTACCAATGTGCCTTGAACGGCTGTAGGACAAACAAACAAACAAAAGGTTTTAATTAAATAATAAAAACCCAGGACTCTGACTGGCTCCCCAACAAACAATCCAGGGTTATTCGTAATGCAAATACGGCAAAAATTGACCCATAATAACAAACTTCCAATGCGGACGGTGTATAGCCCGTGGCGGGGCCCGAGATTAATTAAGAGGTACCTTGAAATTAAATAAGAGACATGCCTCTATCCAAATATATTTTTTGACGCGAGTTTCGATTGACGTTAACTTGTAGTAGTGGACGACATCATGTCAAGCCGTTTAATTCATTTCGACTTTTTCATTTTCACAAAGTTGTCGAAAAAGGATCATTGATATACCCAACTTCTCCGTTAAATCTCATCGACCGGGTTTCGAAACAAGCCACGAACGCCGTAGATGCAGATCCAACGGAGCAAAAAAAGTCACGACCGACGCGGCGCCAAATAGTCGACTAGGTTCCTAGCTTTTTTGCTGTACAAAGTCGTGCCGCGTCATGTACCCGTGAGATGTACCCGTGAGATGCAAAATCCGCTTGCCAGACCGGGATTCCGGGAATTTCGTCCAATACCGTCGTGCAGTACCACCAATGCACTACCAATCTATCAATCGTACAATACTACGACTTAACGCAAACAGAAACTCGCCTCCAAAACTATATATTCATAGAGGCACGCCTCTTATTCAATTTCAAGGTACCTCTTATTTAATCTCAGCCCCCGCAGACTTGTCTTCTCCCGGTTAGGGCTAAGTTTTGCAAAAAACCTAAGTCCTAAGTCGAAACCATTTTTTCCTCCTGTTATCTAGTGAGACAACTATTGTTTGGATTGAAAGCATGAGCCTAGCCCCCCTTTTTTTTTGGCGGGGGGGGGGGCAATTTGTATTTGTCATGGTGACAACGTTTTATGTAAGATTTTATAACTGGACCTCATGTGTGATAACCCATGCATGGCAGTTTTGATTGATGCGAAAATTCATATTAAGTGAGACACCTGTATGGTAGGATCGACGTAAGTGGGTTGCTTGTCAGTGGTCATCATTCATCAAATCCATGCATCCAATTCTACTATGGCATGTGCATGCATGCCAATCAAACTAATCAATTCATACTGTATATAAATGCCCATGCATGTTCATGTTTTGCACCCAGTTAATTAATTAAGAACATTAATTAATTAATTAAAATCATAGCTCCGTGGGGAGCATATGTAACACATGTATAGCCCTGAGAAAGGGGCATCTATGGGTTTGTAATGCAATCAGGGCCACAACCTGCAGGTGTAGGATGTACAACTATCACCTGCTCTGGGTGCACAAGGTGCACCTGCACCGCCATGATGGTTCATGCCTCCTAAACAAGCACAAGCACACAAGGCGGCTTGAGGAGAGGGCCTAGAAGGCCTGCATGACATATGGGGTGGAAGGTATGTGGCTAGGCTATAGCTGGGGTACACATGGCCTCTCAGCAGAGAGTAACTCCCTGCATGGGCAAAGCATGACTCGAAATTGCTACGGCTATTGCAAGGGCTGGTGTGGGCCCATCACGTAGGCATACATGGCCACATAACTAAGCTTTCTAGTCTACACTACTGCTACATTCCCTAGGCTGGGGTGGCTGGGGTGGCTGGGGCGGCAGGGGTCGCCTGCCAGGGCTTGTAGGCGACGTAGATGTCCGCCCCCTTCCAGTAGACCGGCTTCTGCCCCGCCGTCTGCCGGAGCTGGAGGTAGGTCGGCCTTAGCTCCTGTCGCCGTTGTTGCTGTGTCAAGGTCAAGTCGTCGTCCAGCGTGTAGGAGGTCCCCCCAAGCCGCTTGCGACCCTTACGGAACTCCATCTTATCCGCCATGGTGTCAAAGGTGAGGAGCAAGGGGGAGGGGCCGGCCTTACCCCGCGAGCGGGGAAGGCGGGTCACCCCCCGCGGCTTGCCCTTACCAGTGAGAGCCATGGGGACAAGGATTTTGTTCTCAAACGCCAGGGCAAGGGTCTCGGAGGTCTCATCCTGCAGCGGGTCGAAGTGCTTGACTATGACGTTAAGGCTGCGCTTGGCGAGCTCGGCCTCCTCGCGGAGGTCCAGCGTCTGCTGCTTAAACTGGGCGGCGATGGCGGAGGTGGTGGTGGTGGTGTCAGCATGGCTGCCCAGGTTCCGTCAGCATGGCTGCCCAGGTCTGGGTGGGAGGGGCATCGCCGGCAGGGCCAGCAGGGGCTGGCCGGGCGGCTATGTCCTTCACCGCCTGGGCAATTAAGAACATACCTTGGGCACTAACTGTGCCGGGCTCCTTGCAAACCTATATCTATACACTTATGGGCCACCCCCCTCAAGCTTCTTATGCGGCTCATCCTGAACCGCCTGCGCACGGCCCTGGACGGTCACCTCAGCGAGACTCAGCACGGCTTCCGTTCGGGTCGCAACACAGTACAGGTGCTCTAGCTTCGCTACTCGCCGACTTGTGGAGGAACTGCAACGCCTTCAGCCTGGTGAGTCCCCTTTGCACCTTGTGCTGGTGGAATTCATCAAAGCCTTCGATTCGGTTTTGTGGCCTGCGCTATGGGACATCCTTGAGCTGTTCCGGATCCCCCGCCCCCTTATTGCTGTCATCCGCAACCTGTATGAAGGGTCCACCACTTCGGTGCGCACTTCTTACGGGACCACGCCACCATGCCCTTTAATTACAGAAGGGTGTGTGGCATGCAGGGCTGCGTGCTGTCGCCCTACCTGTTCATTATTGTGGTCGAATACGTAATGATTCAGGCGCGCAAGCGATTGCCCGCACACTATACTTTTCGTCCGAGGGTGGTAAAAAGCATCCGAGGAGTAAATTACGAGGTCTTATCTTACTACCTAGATCCGAGGCGTGAGATCCAACGCCGTAATCATTACTACGTAGGATGATAGGGTAGTAATTTTACTAGCCGTAAGTAAGAGTAACGTTACGACTGCACATCTTTGGTAGTACATTACCGACAGAGTAAATTACCGCGACGGGTCTTGGTTGGTAATCTACCACCTGTAGATTAGGTGCCAGTGATCCGATGCTGTAAGGCACGACTCACATGAGGCGGTGAACTCTTTGTGAACTCTTTTGTGAACTGGGCCGACCGGGGCCGAGCTAATTTTGGGTCCCGAGGAGTTCACGAGTTCACAGGACGAGTTCACAATCTCCCCGAAGTCCGAAGTTGTGAACTCCCCGTGAACTCCCCGTGAACTCCTCGTGAACTCTTTGTGAACTTGTGGTGGACAGCGTGCGTTGGCGCGAAGCAAGCCCATGAAAATGCCAGACGTGCAACATGCGCGGGAAGGTGGCAGGTGCTCGGGAGTCGCCAGCCATGAGGGACACCGACCAGCTTTTTCAGGAATGGCTACAACGGGTTACCCTCGCGAAAGGTTACCCGAAGCCTGCTATTAGCGACGACATTAACCCAAATGCTCCGAGCCCCACGGCTGTAGAAGAGCAGAGCATTGCACGCGAAGGGCACAGCGCCGCACTCGATCTGGTTGCGGCTTTGGTGATCTTTGGAGATGCTGGCAATCTTGAGGACGATAGTTGGCGCAGTAATAAATGTCGGTCTTCTTGTGCGGCATTGCATACTCTTTGGAGATGACAAGGCGAGCTCGCCTAAGCCGAAGGCAAAGCGAAATATGAGCGACAAAGCAAACGTGAAACTCACAACGCCCTGATGACAATATGGATGGCGGCAATTGGTGTTGATGGCCACATACACACTGGTTCATATCCATCATCGTGCACGACTCGAAAACGCGGATAACATAACGGCAGGCTCGAGCTACCTTGGTCCGGATTCTCCAGATCTCTGGCCTGCGCTGTTGTCTCATTGACATACACACTGATGCGCCCGGCAATAGCATGGGCGGTCCGTCTGCATGAACAATCTTTCGTTGCTGGCCGCCCCACGCTTCACGTTCTAGGCACACTGGTTGGTAAGAAAGGTCAACTTGTAAGGTCCGTTGAGTCCGATCTCTTTTCTTTCAGGGGCATGCTCTTTTTGTGTGTGCGATCATGATGGCCACTATGGAACGTGATTCATAAGATATTGCTTCAAATTTGCTGTGCGATAACACTTCCTTGACTACTTGTAGTAATCACTTTTATTGCTCATTGAAATAATTTTGGACATTTATCTGCTGGCCCCAGGCAATTGTCATGTTTGTTGTCTCACTCACTTGATGACAATGTAAAGACTATCACTAAAGCAACTAGCGCAGGCCAGAAATATGGAGATCCCGGACCATGCTGTTGATATCTCGAGCCTGCTGTTGACTCATCCGTGTTAGTCGAGTCATTCACAACGATGGAAACAAATGGAGGTGGAAATGTGCAGCCTTGTAAGTTACAACTATGGCTGGCTAACATTCAGAGCGGGATCTACACGGTTTGCGACGGCACCACTCCTTTTGAACTGCAATAACCCTAAATGGAATTAATATGTTCGCACATTGCATAGTTGCATGCCTCCCTTTATAATTGCAACGCGCCCGACATTAGTCATGATTAAAGAATTACGCGTGCACAAAGTTATTGTTAAGCAGCCACAATACGTCCAACATTATGTCTCACTCAATGAGCAACCAATTCAAGACATTGCACATGTCCAAGTGAGGTCTTAACAACCACAGTACCCCCAGTGCGTGTGACTAGCTCAAGGAGCTCACGTAATTGACCACTATGAACATGTGTAGCATCATACGGTAAGCTAATGGAATTTCCATTATTATAATTCTGAAATGTTGACTCACATTTGCTAAATGAAGTAAGGAGTTCAGTTCTAAAACAAACTCTTGCTTATGCCCACTCTGATATGGGAAACCAGATGCCCATCCATGAAAAGAATGTGTGTGTGTGTGTGTGTGAGTGAGTGAGTGAGTGAGTGAGTGAGTGAGTGAGTGAGTGAGTGAGTGAGTGAGTGAGTGAGTGAGTGAGTGAGTGAGTGAGTGAGTGAGTGAGTGAGTGAGTGAGTGAGTGAGTGAGTGAGTGAGTGAGTGAGTGAGTGAGTGAGTGAGTGAGTGAGTGAGTGAGTGAGTGAGTGAGTGAGTGAGTGAGTGAGTGAGTGAGTGAGTGAGTGAGTGAGTGAGTGAGTGAGTGAGTGAGTGAGTGAGTGAGTGAGTGAGTGAGTGAGTGAGTGAGTGAGTGAGTGAGTGAGTGAGTGAGTGAGTGAGTGAGTGAGTGAGTGAGTGAGTGAGTGAGTGAGTGAGTGAGTGAGTGAGTGAGTGAGTGAGTGAGTGAGTGAGTGAGTGAGTGAGTGAGTGAGTGAGTGAGTGAGTGAGTGAGTGAGTGAGTGAGTGAGTGAGTGAGTGAGTGAGTGAGTGAGTGAGTGAGTGAGTGAGTGAGTGAGTGAGTGAGTGAGTGAGTGAGTGAGTGAGTGAGTGAGTGAGTGAGTGAGTGAGTGAGTGAGTGAGTGAGTGAGTGAGTGAGTGAGTGAGTGAGTGAGTGAGTGAGTGAGTGAGTGAGTGAGTGAGTGAGTGAGTGAGTGAGTGAGTGAGTGAGTGAGTGAGTGAGTGAGTGAGTGAGTGAGTGAGTGAGTGAGTGAGTGAGTGAGTGAGTGAGTGAGTGAGTGAGTGAGTGAGTGAGTGAGTGAGTGAGTGAGTGAGTGAGTGAGTGAGTGAGTGAGTGAGTGAGTGAGTGAGTGAGTGAGTGAGTGAGTGAGTGAGTGAGTGAGTGAGTGAGTGAGTGAGTGAGTGAGTGAGTGAGTGAGTGAGTGAGTGAGTGAGTGAGTGAGTGAGTGAGTGAGTGAGTGAGTGAGTGAGTGAGTGAGTGAGTGAGTGAGTGAGTGAGTGAGTGAGTGAGTGAGTGAGTGAGTGAGTGAGTGAGTGAGTGAGTGAGTGAGTGAGTGAGTGAGTGAGTGAGTGAGTGAGTGAGTGAGTGAGTGAGTGAGTGAGTGAGTGAGTGAGTGAGTGAGTGAGTGAGTGAGTGAGTGAGTGAGTGAGTGAGTGAGTGAGTGAGTGAGTGAGTGAGTGAGTGAGTGAGTGAGTGAGTGAGTGAGTGAGTGAGTGAGTGAGTGAGTGAGTGAGTGAGTGAGTGAGTGAGTGAGTGAGTGAGTGAGTGAGTGAGTGAGTGAGTGAGTGAGTGAGTGAGTGAGTGAGTGAGTGAGTGAGTGAGTGAGTGAGTGAGTGAGTGAGTGAGTGAGTGAGTGAGTGAGTGAGTGAGTGAGTGAGTGAGTGAGTGAGTGAGTGAGTGAGTGAGTGAGTGAGTGAGTGAGTGAGTGAGTGAGTGAGTGAGTGAGTGAGTGAGTGAGTGAGTGAGTGAGTGAGTGAGTGAGTGAGTGAGTGAGTGAGTGAGTGAGTGAGTGAGTGAGTGAGTGAGTGAGTGAGTGAGTGAGTGAGTGAGTGAGTGAGTGAGTGAGTGAGTGAGTGAGTGAGTGAGTGAGTGAGTGAGTGAGTGAGTGAGTGAGTGAGTGAGTGAGTGAGTGAGTGAGTGAGTGAGTGAGTGAGTGAGTGAGTGAGTGAGTGAGTGAGTGAGTGAGTGAGTGAGTGAGTGAGTGAGTGAGTGAGTGAGTGAGTGAGTGAGTGAGTGAGTGAGTGAGTGAGTGAGTGAGTGAGTGAGTGAGTGAGTGAGTGAGTGAGTGAGTGAGTGAGTGAGTGAGTGAGTGAGTGAGTGAGTGTGAACTTGTGCGTGTGTTGTGTGTGTGTGTGTGTGTGTGTGTGTGTGAGAGAGAGAGAGAGAGAGAGAGAGAGAGAGAGAGAGAGAGAGAGAGAGAGAGAGAGAGAGAGAGAGAGAGAGAGAGAGAGAGGGAGGGAGGGAGGGAGGGAGGGAGGGAGGGAGGGAGGGAGGGAGAGGGAGGGACGGGGGGAGGGAGGGAGGGAGGGAGGGAGGGAGGAGAGAGAGAGAGAGAGAGAGAGAGAGAGAGAGAGAGAGAGAGAGAGAGAGAGAGAGAGAGAGAGAGAGAGAGAGACTCTAGATGTGCATGTACGTATGCGTGTGCGTGTGCGTGTGCGTGTGCGTGTGCGTGTGCGTGTGCGTGTGCGTGTGCGTGTGCGTGTGCGTGTGCGTGTGCGTGTGCGTGTGCGTGTGCGTGTGCGTGTGCGTGTGCGTGTGCGTGTGCGTGTGCGTGTGCATGCCCACATGCCACACGTGCACATGCACGTATGGGTGGGCAGGGCATTGCGTTTGGAGCGACGACGTATACACAGTCCAGGTTACCATAGGCGTCCAACCGGAACCTACGCTTGCTGTTTGCTGTTGAAAGCATCTTCAAGTTCTCGTAGAATGCCAGGGCGTTCCCCATTTTTGGACCACGTGTTTGAAGCGATGCCATATGCACGCTCCAAGGTACCATAGTCGCAGCTATGAGAAAGCCACTCTAATGCACCAATGAGCATTTGCTCGGGTCTTACCACGTCCAACCGGAGCCCGCGCCCGCCGTTGTCCGGAGATTCGGCTCGCTGATCGGGCTGATTTTCTCCAGTAAATAACCGAACGCCTCCAGCGAGATATGGCATGTTTTGTGCATGTGACGGCGGGCGGCTCTGGGGTCGTCCCCAGCCAATAAACAAACCGGCTTTGAAACAATATCGACAGAGAAGCACTGGCACCAACACCTGGAAAAACTTGCAAAGAAAGCTACCTGTCTGCGTTCGAACGCAGACAGGTAGCTGGAAAAGCGACATGCACGACAGGTCACCGGCGCGTTTTTATCATATTTCTGCAGCACTGTATCAAATTAGTGGTGCAGAAGTTAGTGGTTTACAGCTGGACAAGACGTGCATGTTATTAGCCAGCATGCCCGAATGCATCATGCACTTGCTTGACGTTTGCGCCCTTTCCCGCGAAATCTGGGCTGTCTTCCCGCGCCTCCGCCAGTTCACAAACGAGTTCACTGGCGAGCAGTTCACAACGTCGTTGCGACCCATGTGAGTGCGTGAACTCGAAGTGAAGGGCCGGTGAAGCGCCGGTGGCGACCCGGCCGTCGACCCAGTTCACAAAGAGTTCACCGACGGAGTTCACCGAGCCTCATGTGAGTCGTGCCTAAGATACGTTTCAGTAAGCTACTTCGGGGATCTTTGCCTGTACACGGCCAGATGGATAATTATATTGTAATGGAGAAGTGGGAGAACGTGCGTGTCTATTAGCAAATGCAGCGAAATATAAAAATGTAGTTATCAGCCTTTTTCGCCTATTCAGCAGTTGTCGTTGTCGGCCGTTGTCATTAAGCGGCTATAGATTATGTGTGCTGGGGCCGGTGAAAAGACGCTAGCAAAGTTCGTCTGAATGGCGTCCAATAGAGGGGATTTTATTCTTAGTGGATTGTTGGACGAGGAGAAGGCGAGGTTGCTGGCGGAGAATGCGAAAGAGCAGAGGGAAGCAGCGGAAGCCGTGCGTGGAAGATGAGGTAACGGGATGGAGTGTGGGCCCTGGCTTCTGGTTATGAAATGATGGCGGTTGCAGGCCAGCCGTGCTCGCTGGTAATGGGTGCGTGGTGTTGAAATCCAAGTTCTGCGCGTATTCTGTTTTTTGGTCAATGATTGAAGGGATGTCGCCTTGTTTTATTTTTGTGCATCTGCGTCCCGTCGTGACTGCCTCGTCATGGACGCCCAGGGGTAGAAGTTCGAACGAGGGAATGATTTTTCAAACGCCTGGATATGTTATGATAGTACGAATAAATGGTAATGGGTAGAGGCGGCCAAAATTTTGTTGGAAGTGTGCCAACGCCGCACATACGACTTGAACAACCCTAGGTATCTTAGGAAAAGGAAACACGGATACGTCGGAGTGGAGGAAGAGGAAGACGATGACGATGGTGAAGACGGAGAGGTTTACAATGGAGGCCTTGAGAATGGGGAGACATTGAAGCAGGAGAGCAGGGTAGCGGTGAGTGGCCCGTCATGAATTACATTGTGGTTGCAGTTGTTAGCGAGGCGTGTTGATTGCTTCTTGCCGCGGGTAATCGCTAGCGTGCATAACCTTCTTTTTTCAACAGGTGTTCTGGTGCATTGACTGCCGCAAAGCAATTAATGGGACTGATTATGTGCCTATCATGCCGTTTGGGAATCATACATTGCCAACATTTCGTGTTTAGAAGGCGCGCCTTCAGAAGCATATTCAGCACCGCACGAGCCAGGTGCTGAAGGCGTGCTTGGAGAGGAAGGGGTATAAAGTGCGCATGACCGCATCGAAGAAGAAGAAGCAGCAGGAATCGGGCAAGACCATGATAACCGAGCCAGGATTGGCTTTCGTGCATGCAGTACATGGTGCGGCGCAGGCAGTGAATGCTGCATCGATTGCAGCGGTGCAGCCTGTGGCCATGGCGGTGCAGGGCGCGGGTCCTGAAGTGTGGGCGTTGGCGAAGCAGATTCACGATGCTGTCATGGCCACGTTGTGAAGCCAAGGAATGGGTGTTGGTTCCAGTCAGGTGCCTCGCCCGGAGGAAGCTTTTCTGCTGTAAGCAGAGGTGCGGCATCAAGCATTTGCAATCGCCATGAGAGCAGTGGAGATGTCAGCGGCATGAAGCATTTGCAATCGCCATGAGAGCAGTGGAGATGTCTGCGGCATTGGGAGATCTGCAGACAATTGCAGGAGGACATTGTGCGGTACGCTTGTAGGGTGTATGCTGTGTTGTTCCGCTCGCTAATGGACATGTGCCCCTGTAACCTCTTCCAGGCTAGTATCTGCTATCCACCTCTTCAGGCTTGAAAAGTAAATTGCTGTACGGTTCACAATTGGCATGGCTTGACATGCACGCGTCCTTGACTGTGGTCTGCATGGGTTTGGGGTTTAGCGGTTTACATCAGACTCTGCTGTGTATCTGCTTAATCAGCCGACGTGTCACATGGGGACAGCAACGGCGCTGGGATGCAGCCCGGTGTGAATGCGAGTAAGGTACGCGCTGTCATGCATGGCGGATGGGGCGTGGAAGCCACGACCCACGTTTTTGTGTGTGCACGGGGGGCTAGGGGGCAAGTCGTTGTGTTGCTGCCATCCATATGGCCATGGATATGCGGGAAGCTTTCCCTGTACCCATACTTAATGATGCATGGACTGGTTGTGACAGCCAAGGGTTTAGCTGTCGTGGGTTTGCTGAGTGATCATGGCAGTCTGCTAGGCTGGTGCTAGAACAGCCATAGCGCGGTTACTGCTATGTCTTGCCCGTGCTAACTGATGCTGCAGCCATGCGTGGAGCGCGAATCGTCCCGTGAGGAGAAGGAGGAGGCGGGGCCGGTGCACCCATGGGCAGGGCCGGAGAAGAAGGACGCGGAGCACCCAGTGTGGGAGAAGGAGAAGGCGGGGAAGCACTGAAGCTCCACCCCATGTCAGGCCTCTAGTATAGGTGCCAGTTAACTAAACCCATGCACGTGCAGGTTGTAGCTCAGAATGTATTTAAAATCATATGCCCCTTTTCAGGTATATGTGTAACAGTGACTCCCAACGGATATATGTTCCTAATTTATTAAATTCTTACTGAATAATTGTTGTCTTTATGAACCCATGAAGAGCAAAGCCCGGTGGGGAGTACATGTAACGCATTACCACGAGAAGGGGTCCCCACACCGCATTTCTTCGCTCTCTGTTCCTATGCAGAACAAGAAGAGGTGGAAGACCAATGTCCCGGCTCACACGCCAGCCCATGTGGGTAAGCCCCCTCCCCCAAAGCGGAAGGGGCGCTTTGGGGAGAAGTGTAGTGAGGATTTTGTAGACTAGATAGCTTAGAGTTAGCTTATTTCGATGTCGCGGCTTGACCCACCTCTACCCATTCAGCAAGGAATATGCATGTGCTGCATGATCTCCCAACGGAGGCATGTTATAATTTTATTTGATTCTTTAATGTAGTGTCTTGGGGCATGATGCAGATGAGATTTGTAACTTCCGTGTAATTATGTTTCTAAAGAGATTAGCATAGTACTCTAAACATGCCCATGCGCATGACACGCAAGTACTAACTTACTTACACCAGACCTGGCAATAAACAAGCATTGATGGGATGGACCCAGCGATACATAATGGGCGTGCATGCGTAAAAAATATACACTATGCATGGCCCAATGGGCATGCATTCAAATAATTACAAATGAAGGCCGCCATGAGAGCACTGAAGCTAAACCAGACCGGGCCACAATTAACCCTCCAGCACCAAAGTTCCACTGCATCATGTAAGACAAGCCTGACATCCATCCATCCATCCATCCATCCATCCATCCATCCATCCATCCATCCATCCATCCATCCATCCATCCATCCATCCATCCATCCATCCATCCATCCATCCATCCATCCATCCATCCATCCATCCATCCATCCATCCATCCATCCATCCATCCATCCATCCATCCATCCATCCATCCATCCATCCATCCATCCATCCATCCATCCATCCATCCATCCATCCATCCATCCATCCATCCATCCATCCATCCATCCATCCATCCATCCATCCATCCATCCATCCATCCATCCATCCATCCATCCATCCATCCATCCATCCATCCATCCATCCATCCATCCATCCATCCATCCATCCATCCATCCATCCATCCATCCATCCATCCATCCATCCATCCATCCATCCATCCATCCATCCATCCATCCATCCATCCATCCATCCATCCATCCATCCATCCATCCATCCATCCATCCATCCATCCATCCATCCATCCATCCATCCATCCATCCATCCATCCATCCATCCATCCATCCATCCATCCATCCATCCATCCATCCATCCATCCATCCATCCATCCATCCATCCATCCATCCATCCATCCATCCATCCATCCATCCATCCATCCATCCATCCATCCATCCATCCATCCATCCATCCATCCATCCATCCATCCATCCATCCATCCATCCATCCATCCATTGATCGGGGTATAGTCCTAGTACAGCCATGCTACGTCCTGGCTATGATGAGATTACTTGCCCACGCTCCTAGTGTTATGCCATGCTCACATGGGTCTTATTGCACCCACAGATTGCCGGATCGTTAGCGGGTCGATCCGTTTAGCTAGCGTTCCCGAATGCAGCTGTGGCATGCCTTAGGCATGAAGGAGACTGGGGGTCTCTGCCCTTTCTCCTGTTGTGCACACACAGGGATTAAAAGCACTTCGGTGCTCCGTGACTCCCCAACAGGAGCACGTGTTTACTTAATTAATTAATTAATTAATTAATTAATTAATCGGGGTTAGCTAATGCTCCTTGACTCCCTAATGGGGGCATGAGTTTAATAAATGAATTAAGTAGTTAGTTAATTAATCAGGTTGATTCAGATGAGGTCTGTGCTGGTTCCTTGTGGACTGGCCAGCCAGGGAGATATCTTCTTACATGGTCAGGCCCTTGCCGACCATGTAAGAACCTGTTAGGCGACGCAGTGGCCAACATTGGACATACCGCCATATCAAAGAGACAACCAGCGCAGGCCAGAAATCGGGAGAATCCGGACCATGGTAGCTCGAGCCTGCCGTTATCTTTTCCGCGTTTTCGAGTCGTTCAGGATGATGAAGATTAATGGTGATGGAAATGTGTATCCTTGTGCATTGAAATTATGGCTGGCTTACGTGTGGAGCGACTAGATGACCTAGACGGTGGGGCCGGAAACAGCATGCTTGATCAGGGCGTGTGTTTCTAGCCTAGCTGGCCGGGAGTGTCTAGTGGTGAGCACCAGTTGCTGCGATCGCTCTCCCACCATTTACGAGGAAATACCCGCAAATGGAAAACCACTGAAAAGGTCTAGCTAGTCAGTCATCACGTTAGCCATGCCATGATTCCAAACGTCCAAGAACTGCACACGGTGCAAAGGCAAAAAGCCGGAGGACAGCACTTTCAAATGTGCGGCGGGAACCAAAAGCCCGCGGATGCCAGAAAACAGCGTGTTGCGGCAGCGACGCGACGATGTGGACAACGAATCCAGTGCCAAGCTCGGAACGGCCGCAAAGGAGATCTGGCATCACAGGGTTCAGATGTGCGGAGATACTATGCGATCCAGCCGGTCCACGACCTGTTTGTAGAGCTTGTGCCAAGGGGCAGCACCGAACAGATGTGGGTGACGTTGCAAAAAACATCGGACTTGACGGAGCATAATGGCTCGGTCATAGTCTTTGACCAATAAACGCTGCAAGAGCTCTTGAAACAAGAGTCGTGATGAAATCAACACGATAAGAACAAAGACGGGAAAAACGATGTAACTGAGAAAGAACAACACCATATTTTGCTGTGTGGGAAAGGAGACTGTGAATATCGGGGTAACGAATAAAAGGAATTTGCTGGTATTTAGGATCCTTGCGCTTATCATAGACAGCCGTACGCCAGCCCTTCTTGTTATGGGTAATGTTAAGATCGAGGTAATTGCAGTGAGTATCCTCCGACGTGAGCTTTAATGTGAGGGACGCTTGCGGGTAGATGCCAGGCAGACCAGCGGTGATATACAAATGGGTTGCGAAATCAGGGTTGTCGAAAGCGATGACATCATCAATGTATCGACATGTATGGATAAAACGCCTGATGAGAACATCATCGTTTGAGGCAATGAGATTCTCCATGAATGCAAGCTCATAAGTGTATAGATAGAGGTTTGCAAGGAGCCCGGCACAGTTAGTGCCCATAGGGATGCCGATAGCTTGTTGGTATACATTGCCCGCAAAACAGATGAAGGTGTTATCAACAAGATAAGAGATCCAATGGACAAGGTCAGCCTTCGTGATAATATAATTATAACCATCCCGCACGATAGCACCTGCCGCGATCCCTGAGAGCCACGTTGCCGTGGGCTTGGTCTGAGAAACACGCACGTGCAGGTGGTTGCGCCCGTGAGGCCGGCTACGTGCATACAGACGAGTAAGGAGGCTATCTAAACGAGCTTTCAAATCGTGCAAATCTAGTGTGGTATATAGAGTGGTGAAATCATAGGTGGCTATAGGCATAGGTATACGTTTCTCTGCTGCTGTCTTAGAACGGCTAAGGGCGGCAAGGCGTAGGCGTACTTGGGCTGAGTCTATGACGATCCAACTACCAGCGCATTCATACCCGGCATTCGACAGCACCTCCACCCATAATGCATTGGCTTCGGGGAGAAGAGCATTCAAAGCATGGCAGATGAGTTTCGAGAGAGGCATCAGTGGGGCTGAATGCGACGCAGCAATGGTGCGCAAAGCAACAGGAGTTTTGTGTAGCTTAACCCCTAAATGGTCTGGCTGCCGATTTTCCGCCTAAAACTGAGTTACAGCCGACACGTCGGCCCCTTCTCGGGGGACCAAATGCCGCGAAAACTATTGAGAATTAGGAAAAGTTTAGCTGAGAAGATCGAAAGTTTATAATTTTCCTCACAGCATGGTACTAGGGTTTGCATACTTCTGACAAAGTTATAGAGGTGTTCTGGCCGGTCAAAGTACAAGGGGTCAGGGTACTTTTTCACGTACAACGTGCATTCCGGAAAACGACGACCTGGCCATGGCGGCTTGCGCCCACGCATGGCATTTACGTTTTCGTTCGAATTTTCTGACCAAACTTAGGAAATTGATTTTATACGTCCTAAAGATCACACAGGCCAATTTTTGGACCGCGGGAATGCCATTTGATAGGTGTCGGCAGCGTTCTTGCTGGAAAAAACTGCGATCAGGCCGGACGATAGAAACGTTGACAGCAATACCTTTCCGGCGTATTTTAAAGGATATATTGGTTTCTTTGTACTTTTTATGATACATAGTAGTCGTAAACGTGCAAGGGTGGCCAGAAATCGCCGAATCCAGCGACCATGCTGCACAACTTTGGTGTGCCGAAATGCGCCATTTTGCGGCCACCGCCTGGGCCAAGGTAACGCCATCCATGCCTGGTAAAGCTTCAGCATCGTTTTCCTATCGATGTTTGACGTTTATATATACGTTCTAGCTTGTGTAGCACATTCTTTTTGCATTATTCATGCTCTTTCTTGACCCTGGCCTGGCCCCTTTCTAAAACACCCTTCTTAGATGCTTCCCTCAGTCAGTTGACCTGCCACAGTGTGATGGTGATAAGTTTTAGATGCTGTATGGGTTTGAATACCTCCATATATGTTTGTTATACATTTCCCACACACATATTGCATGAGTGTGAGGCAGTTGGCTGGTCTCTGTGGCATCATCAAGCATGTAACCGGTGAGTAGAAGCTTCCCATTGTCAGCATGTGCCACCAGGTGTGCTGGCCATCACCTGGCAAGCTATAGCAGCTTAGGCCTAGTTTATCCTTGCTAGGGCAAGCTGAAATAGGCTTAAAATCACTAGTTTGTTGGTGGCTGCCTCCTAGAATGCATGCCTTACGTAGGGTATCCGTACCACGTTACCTACGTGCATGGACAAGGTGGCACCTGCACATAGGTGCCATGTAAGGGCAGTGTGATGATGCAGTTATGTTTCCCCATCATTGTGGAAGGGAAATGTATTGTGTGGCATGGTTGGGGGCCATATTAGTAGGTATTAGTAGGTAGTATGCCCACTCCTACCCCCTTGGTTGCTTTTTACCAACGGTACCCCTATGGGCTGTACTGGGTGTAACTGCTGGCATACCCACCCAAATGATGACCCCAATGGCTCAAACTGTTCAGCAACTAATTGTTTATCATCCCTGAAGTGGTAGGTGCCTAGCTCTTACAACATAATTCAAAATGCACATTCTACCAAAAATGAAAACGCTCGTCTTGACCCCCCTGACTTTGACGGCAGTTATACATGGCCTACCCTGCATATATGTAAGGTTGTGATATACCAACCCGAAGGGCAACTCATGGACATGCTTGGCCCCCAAGGATAGCCATCGGATATGGGTGGGTTGGATGGCATCTGGTTTGCAAAATTGTGAAGTTACAGCCGATGCATCGGCAGTATTTCTGCCCATTTAGGGGTTAAGAGTGAGATACAGATATGGGAACGTAGTGGTGGTGGCGCGTCGCTGCCGCTTAAGGAATGCCCGAGCAAAAATGTTTTGGCTGTGCAGAAAAGCCCGATGAGCAGCAGTGATACTGGCGGTGGACTGTGCACGCTGAACATAGGTAGGGCTGGACGCCAACTCGTGTTGCAAAGTAGCAAGGTAGTGCTTCTTGCATATGAAAGCAAAGTTGTTGGCACTCTTGTCAACACACGTGATGATAAAGTCCTGCTTGAAGTGGTCAAGAAGTGCTTTATCTGTGGTGTTGAGCCAGGTGGTGCGGTGGACCTGCTGGAGACGGTAATCAAGCCTGGTGAGACGTGCATTGCATTCGTGAATGACGGCGCGAAACCACGGTTCCATGGCAAGGGGAGCAAGCTGTAGGTCCGTGCTCATGGCATTGCAGAATTTGCGCAGTGATGTGGAGAGCAGTGCATTCACCTCTTTGGCACACGTGCGCTGGACCCACGGCCGAAACTTGGTGCCTTTGGCAAAAAGGTCTACAAGCGTGTGGCTCGGCAGGATGCTGAGGTCAGCGGTCATGACGTGCTGTGAGGTGGGATCAAGGTACTTGAAATACCGTTGTTGTTGGCAGGGGCAGGGCCCTGCCAAGATGGTGGCCAGCTCGGTGGGCGTTGTATCGCGGCTGACCTTCCCGTTGCTGAAAACCATTTGTCCCAAGGTGGGAGAGTAATGCCAGGCGGCAATGGGAGTGCCGAAAGTGTTGCGCACCACGAGCGGCATCGCAGCCTGCACTTGCGGCAAATGCAGAATGTGTGGCAAACACAGCTCATCCATCGCAGCATGAATGAAAGGTGAGATCAGCAAACGGCGCGGACGCAGTGCATCTGCATTCCCATTGACACGGTGCCGAATGATACGTGAGAGAAGGCCTCGCAGACTAGTGGCATGGGAGCGGGGGACTTGCAGATCAGCTGGGGAGCACGACCCGACGGCAATGTGTAAGCTGGTAAGCTTCTTCAAGCTGCAGGCTTCGAGATAGGATGCATGAAAGTTGCCGCGTTGCATAAGCCGAGACATGTGACGTAAGCAGCGGAGACTGGTGGAGTAAAGGGAAGGATCGGTGGACACATGTGTGGAAGGTGGAGGGGCCGGGGTGACGCTGGGGGGATAGGGGCGATATGGGTGGAGATTGTGCTTCAGACGCCAGGCACGGATGAACATAAGAGGGCGGGGACGGAGGGGAGGCGGGCGGCGGCGAGACCGAGCTTTGAAACTCTTGCCTTCAATGCAAAAACCGTGGGGCAGAAATGCATGTAACATTCGTTTCCAAAACGTTTCCCGATGCCCTGCGGCTTTGCGAAAAGCGGCGCCGGTAAAGGTGCCGGGGACATGTTCCAAGGGGACGACTCGCCAATCCCACCACCCGTATTGGGCCATGGCGCCATGTAGGGGGGTGTCGTCGTTGGCGGCAGGGCGGCCAATATGAAGGCGGCGTGCCGCTCGGACATGTTCCTGAAAACGCGTCCAGGCATCCCGTTGCGTCTGGCCAACGTAGATACGCTGAGGGTACCTGCGGTTGTAAATGGCATAAATGACGCGATGGGTGCTTACGGGGTGTGGGCGAGTGGAGTTGGTAAGCGACAAATGCGTGCGCTGTAAGCGCCGGAGGCGACGTAGAGTATGGTCATCCTTGCAGTGATGGTTATGGCGCGTGTTGATGCGACAACGCTTCCGCCATGCCTGTGAGGAGATACGATAGGGGAACTGCCGAGAAATAGCAGTGTACTTCCGGTAATCAATGCCACTGGATTGCCGTATTCTGTGGAGGGTAAGAGCATGCCAGAAAGTCATAAGGTGTTTCATGATGATTCAGATGCACTGAGAGCTAAGACATCAAACAGAACCAGAGCGGAGCATATTGAGGTAAGTCAATATTCACTGCGTAACACCCGTTACGCGATAGCGGTGGTCCATGATGCATCTCCCCGGGGCAGGATGTGGCTAACAACACAGCTGAATGGACTCGGAACATGTGGATTCCCAGTGGGGGGGCCTTCCAATTGTCATACTTGACACCTCTTTCCTGTAACGAAAAGATTTCCCTTCTTCATGTTCCAGATGAGTCACCGTGCTCCTGCCTTTGTGTTTTTTTGGCGTTTGTAAAGAGATATGGGAGGGTAAACAAAAGCAAAGGCTGATATTGCCGTGTGGGGGGCCCGATCCTTGGTTAGTCTCTCAAGTGCCCACAGAAAAACACGAGAGTAGCACACACAGCGCGCAGCCCAGCCTAGCTCCCTCAGTAAAAGTAAAAGAAAAAGGACAAGAACAGCAAAACAAACGAGAACAAGAAAAAGAACAAAACACAGACACGTAGTGCAATGTGAGCGGAATGATGGAGGAAGGTGAGAGGGGGACATCGTATTGAATGTGTAGGCATTGAGGCAGCCGAAGCGTCCCATCCCCGGGTACATTCGTGGCTTTCAAAAAAGCCACAACCTGCGTGGAAGAGGAAAATGCAGGAACGATGAGTATGATCCTGAAAACGAGGTTGAGGAAACGCGGAGAGGAAATGCCGGCCGCTGAAACGATTCCGATGGAACTATGGGTTTCGCCGACATGAGGCGGTGCAGCTGACTATCTCTATGGTGTCGTGTGTGACCGGGAGTGCCGGTTCACGTGCGCACTCGTCGGACTAGCCCGACGACATGTGTGCTTGGTTGCCCACGGCTGAAATCCTCTTGCCCGTCATGCAAAGGCCACGCCTCCTAGCCGAAAACGAACTATATTCAACCAATCTAATATCAAAGAGACAACCAGCGCAGGCCAGAAATCGGGAGAATCCGGACCATGGTAGCTCGAGCCTGCCGTTATCTTTTCCGCGTTTTCGAGTCGTTCAGGATGATGAAGATGAATGGTGATGGAAATGTGTATCCTTGTGCATTGAAATTATGGCTGGCTTACGTGTGGAGCGACTAGATGACCTAGACGGTGGGGCCATATGTTTGTCTCCGCGATATGATTTTAGCTGACATGCAGAGCACAGACACTGTTGGCGTCATCCGCTCAACCCCTCTTATTCAGACATGGGACCTCGGATGTGTAGGATTAGTAGCGTTGCCCAGGCGGACATTGTCAAAGACTACGACCCCCCAGTTGTGGGTCCTAGGAAATTTAACAAGCATGATTGTCTCCTTGTTGATAGGCATTAATTAATCCTTGATGATAGGCATTGCTTGCGTGCAAGATTAGCTCGAGGCCCATATTTTAGACTACTAGCTGAGCTGTGGACATACATGTTGTTATTGACGTCTTGACGGATATTGACGTCTTGGGGTGACTTCCACTATATCTTCTTTGGGGAATTCAGAGATCCCGGTCCCCCAACATGGACATGAGACTAATTAAAATCAATTAATCAATGTCATGAATAGAGCGCGTTCATGACGTTCAGTCATGAACAGAGCCCTAACCTTAAACACATAAGAAAACAATTATGGCGGGCCATGTGACCAATGTAAGAAGCTTAGCCCCCAAACATATTGTTGTCTCACGTAATGAATCACTTGCTGATCAACAAATCGATGGTTATCTCATAGGCACAATGTACCTCTGACCATCATTGCTGGCCCATGCATGCATGCACCAATGGCAGCCTACATGACACATACATCGCTTATTTGCCATGTAAAAAATGCGACAAAGTGTCCATATAGGTACTCATAGATTAGCACAAATTCCTTAGCACGATGTGGACAACTTTACTTAACGGTGAAAACCTGTCTCGCCCTTATTGCCTTGAGGGTTCCCGGCGATAGGTCCTGTCTGTTGGTCGACATTTTTCTTTTGCAGCTGGCCATCGTCGGTAGGTATGAATGATCTCGATGCTAGCAATTACGATGATGATACCCGAGGTAGTCTATACCTAGGATCGAGAGCTTCTTCTTGTATGGCAATGCCGGCAGTTAACTATTACTCCGAATAAAGAGTTAAGAGGTTGGCCCTCGGCAGTCGGCATGGCGATCACGGAGCGATGACGGGGCGATGACGGGGCGATGACGGGGCGTTGACGCGCGTGATGAATAGGATCTGTTTGACAGGCGGCGGCTATTGGTAATATAGATTGTTGATTAAGAGAAGAGTTTAGATGTTGGCCCGTGGGCGATGACGGTGACGGCGTCACCGTCATCGCCCTCGACGGGCGTCATGAATACGACCTTTTTGATATGCGGCGGCTATTGGTAATATAGGTCGTTGACTACTACTCCGAATACAAATGTAAAGAGTTAAGAGGTTGGCCCTCGGCTGGCTCGGCATGGCGATCACGGGGCGATGACGGGGCGATGACGGGGCGTTGACGCGCGTGATGAATAGGATCTGTTTGATAGGCGGCGGCTATTGGTAATATAGATTGTTGATTAAGAGAAGAGTTTAGATGTTGGCCCGTCGAGGGCGATGACGGTGACGACCGTCACCGTCATCGCCCTCGACGGGCCCGATGAAAAACCGATGTTTGATATGCGGCAGCTATTGGTAGTATAGGTCGTTGACTATCACTCCGAATAAACGGGGAGGTGGCACCCCAAAACCCTTAAAAATTGACCTATGGTAATATCACTTGAAATTCATTTGCACAACGCTAAGTTATGATTGGGGGCACTAAATAACATCTCTAGTGAGTTGTCCATGCACTTGTTGGGGGCACTACCCCCATATATACGCCAATAATGCGCTATAAATAGCAAAAGACGCTAATTAGGGCTGGGTATGCCCCAGCCAATGCACACATTTGTTTGCAAAACTGCCTGCAGCGTTTTTAGTTCCCTGAGTTTGTAGCTTGCTGAGCTATTAACATCATGGAAAGGGCAAAACCTCGAACAGTTATTAATTTCCCCGCAAAACGACCCTTTTTTTACCGGACATTGGGAATAACTTTTTATAAACACGTCAAAAAAATACTTTTTTCTGCAGCGAAAATCCGTCTAACAGGGGGACAACTGTCTTCCAAGTCCCAGGTCATTCCGACAAGTCTAGCTCAAGTTATAAGGTTATACGTGCTAAAACCTGAACATAAGCTAAAGAAGGTTTTTCTTTGTACAAGGCCACTTAGGCATGATGTTTTCCATCCAAAAAGCCAAAAAACATGCCCAACTCGATCACAAAACATAAGCAAACGCCTAGGCACCTCATCTGCCCTCACCTGCCCTCGGCATGGCCAACCTTGCCAGCGCAAGCATAGCAACACGATCGCTAGGCATACATGCCAAGCGAGCATACACTATACTCAACCCAAGGTAATACCTTGTAAACTTCATGCCAAGAACTCAGCAAATCTATGACCAAAAGCACCTCTAACTCTTGCACACTGATGACGACACATGCTCAAGGTCGGGGGCCACTGTGGCACGCTCTGATGGCTTTCCTAGACGACCACCTGACAAGGCGCTAAGGACCACTCAGCAACCAAGTAAACACAATTACACTTTACATGCGATCCAACATGCATCAAATACATGCTGAATATGTTGTGAAGTACAAATGGGTGGCCACACACCTCATACCCCTTCACTGTCCCTCGAGCATGGCCAGACTTATAAGCATGTGAATAACAATAATGATGATGGCACTAAAATGCCTAATCAGCATTTTCTATGTTTCTCCCAGGTTAGAGTGTTAAGGTTTATGCCAACCAAGCTAATCAACACTGCAACGACTCCTTTACTGCCCTACCTGAGATGGGCAACAAACTGGAACTATGGAGGGCAAGGAACCAAGGAGATCACGGCATAGAAAGCTTGCATGCAGTCAACCATGTCAACCATGGTTGGCTCAGCACATTGCAGTCTTTTCACATCATCATATCAAGGGAAAGCTCAAATAAACCAATGGTGGCAGCTATCTACATGCAGTCACACAAATGCAATATCTCCAACATGATCGTCAATAAAACACTTCCTCCCCTGCACGATAAAATGGAAAGACACCATTGGCGGGCCCCCAGCGCATGAGGGCTGTGATGCCGCTGCGAAGAGAGGGTGCGTCACTCTCACACAACAAGAAGCGTCCATACGCACAACATCCTTGCCAGAACACGTTTCATGAAATACCTTAAACCTTCCCGAGAAGCTATAGGCTTCGACTGAAGCGGCCTTGACCACGACATCAACGAAAACAATCTAAAGCTGCCAGGTATTCGACAACACCACGGCAAGCAACGGCGAGCTAGCTGGCGGAAACTGCCCAAAAAGAACGAAAAAAACTTCAAACGATGAGCTCATAGAAGAAAGAACTGATAGCACAGAACATTCGCGACAAATCTATACCTTTCCCTCGCAGATCCCTCGCCCAGGCGCGCAACAAAGGCCGTTCTTCCATGGAAGGTTCCGACATGCACTGCGGAGGCCTGAAGAATTACTTACCGAGAATGGCCGAAAATGTAGCAAAAAGCACCAGTTCGGTTTGGAATTAAATGCTACCGATACTAATGCATCCGTCGCGGTCAAAAAGCCCCCCAAAACTGCGAATTTATTGCCGCTATCACGAATTCTATTTCATTCCGCGCGACGAAAAAATGCAGTTTACCCCCCATGCCGATGGCAGAAAAAGAAAGCAGCGATATTGTAAATCAGCTACTTGCCGCCACAAACCAACATCATTAAATCATCGTCTTCAACATTCGAGCATTTTTTTGGCATTTCTCTAGCCCTACATTGCTAGTTTCGCCTAAACGCAGTCGCCATGGCCACTTCCGCATGGGGTGCGCGCACCGTGCACCCACTTTTCACGGTACGGCTGGTACCGCGAATTTTTTCGCGCGGAAAATATTCGCCGCGCCACGTCCCCTTAACAGGTTAAGGCCCTCGGCCGGGCGATGACGGGGCGATGACGGGGCGTTGACGCTCGTGATGAATAGGACCTGTTTAATAGGCGGCGGCTATCGCTAATATATAGGTCGGATATTTGTGTAGCACCCCCCTCCTTCCCACGGCAGGTACGCAGCGACTCGCTGTTGTGCTGGCTGCAGTTGTGTACCACCTGTACGGTTTTTGTGTACCACCTCCCTCCTTCCCACGGCAGGTACGCAGCGACTCGCTGTTGTGCTGGCTGCAGTTGTGTACCACCTCACGCTGTACGGTATTTGTGTACCACCCCCCTCCTTCCCACGGCAGGTACGCAGCGACTCGCTGTTGTGCTGGCTGCAGTTGTGTACCACCTGTACGGTTTTTGTGTACCACCTCCCTCCTTCCCACGGCAGGTACGCAGCGACTCGCTGTTGTGCTGGCTGCAGTTGTGTACCACCTGTACGGTATTTGTGTACCACCCCCTCCTTCCCACGGCAGGTACGCAGCGCCCGGCTGTTGTCCTGGCTGCAGTTGTGTACCACCTGTACGGTATTTGTGTACCACCACCCTCCATGGCCCATGCAGCCCGGCCCGGCATCGTGCCGTCGCCGACCCGACAACGTTTTCTCGAACAACACGAATTTGAATTTTAGGGACTGGAGCGGCTGGCACGCTAGCGGCACGACCAACGGAACAAGAGAACCGAGAAACTGTGGCCGCCAGGAGGATAAAGGTTTCAAGGCGCATGCGTTTGAGGCTAGCCAGAACCGAATGCGAGGTTTTACTTTATCAAACCGATGTATATCAATGTGGCCAGAATTCTTTTCCAGTTGCGGGGTCGTGTGTCGCCAATTTGTTGTTGGGCCGGGCACTTTAATCGTGATTGCAAGAAGTCAGTTCACGACGCCGTTAGCGTGGCATTTATGTACAGCAATTCATCGTTCGGCTTCTTTATCCTATCGGCAACTCCTCACGACGTGTGAGCGTGAGTCGGTTGTCGTGTGAATGGACACTTTCTGGGAAAGTAAGTCTCTAGAGTGCCAATTTCACCGATCGCAAAACATTTACCCAGTTTGGGCAGATAGACCTGGCTAAATACGAGGGCGAGCGGAAGTAATTGTTGATGCATAGCCATCTGCTTCCTGCGCTTTGTAATTGTAATGAGTTGTTCGCAAATTGGCGTCTCTAGCGGTTACTCCTCTGTGCACAGCTGGCGACCAAGAAGACTTCATTGGCAGCCGGACTGCGGATGCGCGTCGTTGGAATATTAGCAACGTTAACATGTTTGCTGCGTTTTTTGTGAAGCTTGTCTAGCCGACTGCATTTGGGAGACTTGGCAAGGTTGCCTCCAATCGTTGAAGTCACAACCTGGGTGTCAATTCACGTTTACTAGCCACGGTCATAGTAACATTCTAATGGCATTTGTCCCAGTTTCAACATGGGTTTTCACTCTGATCTGATGGTGTGAAGGGCCTAGCTCCGTGGTTTTGTGTCATTGTCCATGTTACCAAGAAAAGTCCTTATTTTAGGACCAGTTTGAATTAAAAAATATATGTGCAAACATCAAATTTCGACCCTGGCATTTTTACCACTGACAGATAACACACTTTTTGAATTTTGGACAAAAACCTGGGTTCAAATAATTACATTTAGTGCCTGAATGGACCCTGGCCCATGGCAGGCCTCAAACCGCGAATTTGGTCAAAATGAGAATTTAGGACCAATAGGACCAATTAGTGTCAACGCATGACCATGCTATCCACACGGTCCCTTGAGCATCTTACAAGCGCTAGGGGACCCTACGAGGCCTTGGGATGGCGGGGCAGCGTATAACAAGGCCATACCCTGCTGTGGCTGCCTCTATATTCTGATATATACGCCTCTATATATACGCGTGCTTAACGGTGTCACAGATGGTGCAGGTAATGCAATATACGGTTGCATGGTTGCTGAGGTTGCCCGGCTTGAACATGGCCCACCCCTTGCGGTAAACTTTCTCTAAGCATATGCCAAACCTTCTTTGACATCACGGACATGCTGGCCACCACCCAGCGATGAAAAAACATTGCATTTGCATTGCAACTAACACATGAATGCAGCCAAATCAAGTTACAGAACAACGTTGTGCTAACATGCAACGCTTTGTGAGTGAATTCAGGGTGCATGTAACACGTAAACCATACTGTATATACTGTCTGAGAACACCCTGAACGACTGCAGGCCATAGGACCATGGTTTATAACTAACACATGAGTAAAACTGCTCTTACGCATGTGTGTTTTAGCTGCAGCGGACGACGAAGATAGAGACGTAAAAAATTGTATGACGTAAACCAACTATGTGTGACAGTTATGTGCACAGAGAGCGTCCCCTCTTTTTAGGCATAGCTGGCTGACTCAAAACACCACGACAGCGTTGCCAGTTACACTCATGATCTAGGGCACCCCGGCACGTACCTGCTACTTACGTCGCCTCATTCCAGATGGTTGCAAAAAAGTCGCTGAAATCCGCAGCGAGGTCAGCTTTCCGAGAGCTGAGCGCACCAAAGCTGGCCAACCGCGGTTCGAAAATGATATAAGCCACGCTTGTGATGCGTTCTAGGTCCAAGAAATACCGAAAGTGAAGACCTATAAGGTGCGCTCGCTGCCCAGCCTGAACGTCCCTAAAACATGGTCGACAATGGAAATCGGGCAAGAATATCACAGCCCAGGCGCTCCCATGTCAAATACTCCGTTTCTAAACTCCAGACTATTATCAAAATCGTCCACAAAAATTTCCTGGCTTGATTCGCACCACCATTGCTAATACACTAACATGTTTGTGCCAAAATCGACCCTCCGCGAGCAGGCGATCTGCGACCCATTTGTGATGTGCCGCTGTGCTACAGCGCTACACATAAAAACTTGCGCAGAAAATTTCACAGCCTTTAAGCATAACTAACGACCTTTCGTTTTTGCTACTGGGCGCCCGAAATGATGAACGCACGTGAAAACGCCGGCCACGATTGTCAGGTCGCCATATCCACCTCAGATCATTCCCGCACCCACTTTTTCGCTCCAAAATCGGTTATATTTTTGGTCGAGGTACCTACTTTCCCGCCATTATACCCGGTACCCGGGTACGGAATCCGGGTACCATGTGCCGGTACCACGGGTCGGGTACATCATGCCGGGTACGGTCCACATGGGGTACGGTCCATATAGTGACCCCCCCCCCGGTACCTCGGTTATAGTAAATTGGTCCTTAATTTAGGACTTTGTCCTAAATTAAGGACCGTGGTATGGCTAACATCATTGTAGCAGTTTAGTCGCCTGCTAACGTAGTGAATCTTCCATCCCACCTCTCCCACCCCCACCCGCACTTCTCCTACTCTCTCTCTCTCTCTCTCTCTCTCTCTCTCTCTCTCTCTCTCTCTCTCTCTCTCTCTCTCTCTCTCTCTCTCTCTCTCTCTCTCTCTCTCTCTCTCTCTCTCTCTCTCTCTCTCTCTCTCTCTCTCTCTCTCTCTCTCTCTCTCTCTCTCTCTCTCTCTCTCTCTCTCTCTCTCTCTCTCTCTCTCTCTCTCTCTCTCTCTCTCTCTCTCTCTCTCTCTCTCTCTCTCTCTCTCGCTCTCCCTTCCCACCCCCCGCTCTCTTGTCCCTCCCGCACCCCTCCTCTCTCTTTCCCTTTCCCTTGGCTGTTGAGAAGGACTGGGGTGAAAAATCCAGACCGTTGGTGGCTGCCTTCAAGCAGGAAGTTTCAAGGATCAACAAGTTTTTGTGAGCTGTCTGATATGGTCACTGCTGCGACAAAGGTGAGTTATCTTGTTTTTCATGCAATTTTTTTGCTGTAGCTAGGTAAGCCGGCCGTTTTGTACTCCTCTTTCTTTTGCTCTCACGATTATTCTTGTTGTGGTTTATATGGTCCCGTTAAGTGGCATGCATTATCATTATCCACATTAGTGTGAGAAACCATCAGCAGTGTTGTAGCTTGCATCTACAACAACAGTTTTTGCTGCCGCCACCACTGCTATTACCAACATTAAGTCATTCTTGCTTTCTAAGCACTCTTTTTCCTCTTGGGCTGTTGGTTGGGATACCAGCCACCCTTGCACGCATAAATTCAAGCACCGGGTGCATGTGAAAACACAACCAAGGCAAGAATGTCCCCCTCGCAATATCCCACCCACGCAACGCACCCAATGCAGCAAGAATGGGACCACCTTGTTGCCATGAGCTCTAGCACCGTTGCCACCTCTAGCTTTCTACTGTTCCCGTCCATCCTTATTTACACTGGCTGCTTTGCTTGCATTTCTGGCTCAGTGCCAGTTTGCACTTGCTAGCTTGCTAAGACAATAATGCAGCTTGCAAACGGCAAGGGCAAGCACCCGGGTAAGAGCAAAGGCAACCGCACGAGCAAAGGAAAGGGAAACTGGAAGAGCAAGCACAAGGCCAAGGAAAGGACAAAGGCACTTGTGCTTGCCAAAAGGGCAGGCTCAAGGGAAATGACAAGGGCAGGGGCAGGCACAAGGGAAGCGGATAAGGGCAAGGGCAGGCGCAAGGGAAAGAGATTAGGACAAGTCAAGCACGAGGGAACGGACAAGGGCAAGGGCAGGCACAAGGGAAAAGATGAAGACAAGGGCAGGCACTAGGGAAGGATGAGGGCAACGGCAAACACTGGGGATCAAAGGATAGGGGCAAGGGCAGATGCTAGGGTAACAGTTAGGGCAAAGGCAGGCACAAGAGAAGAATAAGGGGCCGTGAAGTATAAGTGGAAATGCGGGTGGCGACATGGGGTTCGATCGGGCCTGCTGATGCAAATGCAGATTTCAACTGCAGTGACAAACACAAGCGTAGACATAGGCAACGACAAATTCCTTGCATGCGTGCCTTGCTCTTCACCGGCTGGCTCGTTTGCTAGTTGTCTAACAGTTTCTACCGATAAACATCACTTGCCATTGTAAGGTCTGCCTTGCTGCCGTGCTAGTGGGTAGCTGGGTGATCGTGCTTGTTCCTTGTCAAGGGAGGGATGCATGTGGAGTAGGTGGGTGGGTGTGCTTGTTCCTTGCCAAGGAAGGGATGCACAAAGGTTAGATAGGTGCACGTGCTTGTTTCTTGTCAAGGGAGGGACGCACAAAGGGTAGGTGGGGGCACATGGTTGTGCCTCGTCAAGGGCGGGATGCACGAAGGGTAGGTGGGGGCATGTGGTTGGTCCTTGTCTTTTCACCGCCCAAGCGATGGCGATGTAGCATGCATTATACATTTATTCGTGCATTAAAAATCACTTTCCTTACAAGCGGCCTTAGCCGACTCCATCTGCCGTTGCCATTTCTCCGTATTGCATTGTCCGGACACGGTTTTTGTGTCGCAGGTCTTCCCCCGTAAAGGCACAAGCTGCCTGCGCGCGGAATTCTGTGCAGACACCTCGGTTTCCAACACGACGGCTTCCCGCACATATCGAGCTCTGGATGTACAACATCTTCCCCCGGCGCACTTGCTCCCGGATGGAGCTTCTGTGCGGTGCCGACATCCCCGGAGCTGTCCTAAGCACCGCATGGAAACATGATTTCAAGCCACGAAGAGAAGCCACGAATTTGATATTGACTTGATATTGTCGTCAGAAGACTTGATATGCTATTTTCTGTGAAGGCGTTGGATTTTTGTGCATGACGTGTAATCCTGCATTTAATAATGAAATTTTTTTTGAAATAGGAACTTGTCTTGCATGAGCCTTGCTGCAAATGCCATTCATTTTTTTTTTCCCCGGGTAAATGGGTGTTAGGGGTTAGGTTGACCGAAATGATAAGTGAAATCAAAGTGAAATTCTGATAAGTGACATGCGTACTGCAATTCAGAACGACATAGCGACATGATTGTAGTACCGGTAGTGTACGCGAGAAGCATACGACGTCGTAACCTACGGGACCGAGTACCGGGATCGTAAATTACCAACTCGTAGATTACTACGTCGCAAATTACTACCTCGTACCTTACTACCTCGTAAATTACTACCTCGTACATTACTACCTCGTACATTACTACCTCGTACCTTACTACCTCGTACATTACTACATCGTAAATTACTACCTCGTAAATTACTACCTCGTAAATTACTACCTCGTAAATTACGACGTCGGATCTTACCTCGGATCTAACTCGTAGCTTACGAGAAAGATCCGAACTCGTATCACAAACGGTAAGAGTAAAAGCGGAGTAACTTACCACCTCGTAATTTACACCTCGGATGCTTTTTACCACCCTCGGACGAAAAGTATAGTGCATCGTGGGTAGGGAACCAGGGGTGCAGGTTGCCACTTCTGGCATAGCGGTGCGGAAACGGAGATTCGGCTGGCGGACATCATCTACGCAGACGACACCACTGACCCTAAACTTTTTATAAACTAACACCCATTTCACCGGAAAACTTGATGACCCTCTTCGAGGACACTGGGCACCGTCGTGCAGACGTGGCTTGACTGCCTGGCTATCGAGGCCCGTGCAGTGGGGCTTGAGGTCAGCAAGAAGACAGAGGCTCTGGCGGTTGGGCTCACCCACCCACCGCCCGACCTCTTTCTCCTTGACGGCTCTCGAGTCCTGTATCCAGACCGCGTCAAGCTGCTGGGCAGCCTGCTTCCCAGCTGCGAGGCTGATGTGGACCACCGCATCTCCCTCGCCTGGCACGCTTTACGCCAATACCAAGCCCTGTGGCGCAAGCTCCTTGGCAAGATCGAGAATTATTAATTAATAAATTAATTAACTAATAGATAGACACGTGACTGCGTCACGTGAGCATAAGTCCTCAGTGGGAGGGGAACATGGGATGGAATGGATGGTGTAAGCTATCTAGGTCCTAGTTACAGGGGTGTGGGCACCGCGGCCCGAATCGCTAATAATGAATGCCATACTTCGTCACACGCGGAGCCCCCACAGGCTTGGGGGTGGTCTCCTTCATCACTACTTGCCATCTATCCTTGCGCACCATCTGCCTCCACATTACAGACAAACCAGGAGGCTGCCCGGGGGTGAGCCTGTCACGTCTTGTGTAGCACATGTCCATGCCGAGTCTATCACGAAAAGTCCACGGGTGGCGGCCCTGCCGCGCGCGGCCGGGGGCAAGATCGAGAAACAGGACCTGTTTAAGGTCCTCGTCCTTCCTGTTCTTACGTATGGGGCCGAGACGTGGACCCTCACCGCCGACCTGGCTCGCAACTCGCAAGCTGGACGGCGTCGCTCACCAACATGCTGCGATCCATTTTCAGAGTAGGATATGCTGCTCATGTCCGCAATGAGGACCTTTACC
Organism: Mesostigma viride; assembly: GCA_009746045.1. Lineage (NCBI taxonomy): Eukaryota > Viridiplantae > Streptophyta > Mesostigmatophyceae > Mesostigmatales > Mesostigmataceae > Mesostigma > Mesostigma viride. The sequence continues at coordinate 840,382 of RPFO01000584.1, read as the reverse complement.
TTGGCATGCCATATATCACCAGCACCATTAAGCAGCGGCGCCTGCAGCTCGTAGGGTACCTAGCTCGCACCAACCAGGTAGACACCTCACGTGGCCCCCCCGCGGGACTGCGACCAGCTCAGCCTGGCCGGCACCTCCTGACGTGGGCCGGGCCCCGTGATGTTAGACGCCGCAAGGCCCGCACCTTCAAAGAACAGCTAGTCTAGAGGACATGGGGGGCCTAGGCCTCTCCGTGATTTGGAAAAAGATGATGGACAAGGCCAAGTACGTGGGCCCAGGTCATAGAGGACAACGAGCCCCCCCCCGTGGGGAAGCGCCCGCGTGTGCAAACCCGCGGGAGGCACGCCAGACAGCTCCCCTAGGGTAGAGTTGATGTTGATAGCTTTAGATGGACATAGTAGGTAGCTGTTGTCGATAGCGGATTAGACCGGTAGGACTGTTTGCACCCATCCATCCATCCATCCATCCATCCATCCATCCATCCATCCATCCATCCATCCATCCATCCATCCATCCATCCATCCATCCATCCATCCATCGGGGTTAATGCTCCGTGACTCCCCAACGGGAGCACGAGTCTAATTAATTAATTAATTATACACTTATGAGCCTGCATTCATGGAGAATCTCATGGCCTCAAATGATGCTGTTCTCATCAGGCGTTTTATCCACCAATGTCTATATATGCTGTACAAAAACAAAGGTTCCCCTGACGACCCTGCAAATTACCGAGGAGTCTGCATCCAGAGCGCCGCACTCAAGCTGTTCATGCGCATGATCCTCAACCGCTTTCGTTCTGCTCTCGACCGTCACCTAAAAAATTAAATTATAACATGCCTCCGTTGGGAGATCATGTAGCACATATTCCTTGATGGATGGGTGGAGTGGAGGAAGCCGCGTAATCGAACTAACCTAACTTTAAGCTATCTAGTCTAGAAAATCCTAACTATACACTACTCAGCAAAACGCCCCTTCCTCTTAGGGGGGGGTGGCTTGCCCACAGGGGCTGGCGTGTGAGCCTTGACAATCTTCTGCCACCGCGTCTTGTTCTGCACGGCAGTCCAAAGAAGGGAGAGAGAGTGGATGCGGTGTTCAAACTGGGCTGGGACCACTAGGTCGGCCCTGAGCAACATCTGGGTGTAGTTCATGGCAGGTTTACCTAGCTTCCTGGGAATGTCCTTGGGGCCAGGCCAGGTCAAAATATGCCGCCCTGGTTGGCCAAGCCGCTGGGGGCCGGCCAGACCAAGGGCGGTGTCGACCTGGCTGGTGCGAGCAAGATGTCCTACAAATGCTATCCTACGCTGCCTAATCTCGTCCGAAATACGATCGAGGCATACCCTGATACAAAGACTCTAATAATGACCTAGGTACGCTTGGGACCTACGCTTGGAAAACTCTACGTTCAGGACCTGTCGGAGCATCCTGTAAACCGTGCCGTCTAGTTCGGCTGCCAGTGTGTCCATGAGTGTCCACGCCTCGGCGCCATACGTGAGCACCGTGTCAGAGGACGAGGACCTTGCAGAGCGCTTGCAGTGCTCGCCCAGGCCCTTGGAGCGCCAGTAGGTGGTGAGCGAACGGAGCCTGGCCCAGGCCAGGCCGATGCGGATGTCCACATTGTCGGCGGTGTCCGGGAGCATGCTCCCCAACAGTTTGAAGCGTTCACGGAACGGGACCTCTGTCCCGTCGAGCAGGCGCGGCAGCGGTGGGCGACTGGAGGCCCCAATCACCATCGCCTCAGTTTTGACACTATAATCTCCAACCCCACCGCCCTCGCCTCCAAGCCCAGACAGTCCAGCCAGGTCTGAATGTGCTCGGGGCGCGCGATGAGGGTGGTGTCGTCCACATAAATCAGGTCGGCCAGGCGGTAGCCAGTGGTCACCCCGCCGTGCTCGTGCTCGTTAAGGATGTCCAAGCCTGGCTCAATTAACCCCTTAAGAGCAGTAAAGCGCGCACGTGCCCGGCGCATGACGTGATCCACGACAATGATGAACAGGTATGGGGACAGGACACAACCTTGCCACACCCCGTGGTGAAGGGGGAATGGTGGGGTGGTGCCTTTCGCAGTCCGCACTACTGCCTGTGAGCCCTCATCATACAGTCGACGAATGGCAGCAATAAACGCTGGTGGTACCCGGTCCAGAGCTAGGATTGCCCAAATAGCCTCCCAGAGGACCGTGTCAAAGGCCTTGATATAGTCAACAAAAATGAAGACCAGCGGCAAGCTTTCAGGGCACCGAGGCGACGCACCTCCTCCATCAACCGGCGCGCGACAAAAACAGCCATGACAGTGTTACGACTGCGACGGAAACCCATCTGAGACTCACCCAGGCCGGTGTGGGTCCAGCGTGGCGCGAAGCCGATGCAGCATCATGCACATGAAGACCTTAATTCAGCGCGGCGCTTTGGAGGCAGACACCCCGATAGTTACCGGGGTCAGCAGCAGAGCCCTTAATTCTTGTACAGCATGACGCGGATGGCCGTCTGCCACTCAGCAGGCGGAGGCTCATCAGAGAGCAGGACACGGTTGCAGAACGCCAGCAGAAGATCCCTCACCGCCGGGTCAGGGATCTTCAGCAGCTCAGCAGAAAGGTGGTCGGCACCGACCGCCGCGTCGTTACTACCGCAGGCGAGCAAGGGCACCATCCAATTCCTTCAAAGTGAAGGGGTGGAGGACGTCGTTGGTGGCAAGGCAGCCCTCCTGCAAGGCGGGGACTTGGTAGTCTGCGGCCGAGGAGGGGGGCGCCGGCGGCGGCGGGGGTCCTGCAACACCGAGACGGGCGGCCAAGTTGCTCGCCTGGGCCGGTCTCGGGGTGAAGCGGCGGGGGGGGGGGCGCGAGCGAGTGGGAAACATTGTGGGCCAATGAGCGGTCAAGGCTTACCGGCACCGTGCCGGCCCCCGTGTGCTCCACCGGGGTGCGCTGCCGCCGGCCGCCGAGCCGGTCGAGGTGGTACCACATGTCCTTGCCCTGGTTGCAAGCTTGGCAGGCCTTGCATGGCATCTGCGATGCACTGGGCCGCCTCTGCGTCCTGAGCGTGCTCGTAGGCCTCCACAAGGGCGGCCTTAAGCACCGGTTTCTGCAGCGGGTCCCGGTTACGCTTGAGGCGGTGCCGGGCGGCCAAGACCTTGGGGTCCTGGCGGTAGAGCGGGCCGGGGCGGCGGCGGGGCATGACCGGCAGGTGCCGGGCCGCTGGCAGCAAACGCGGGGCGCGGGCCGCAAAGCCCGCAAAAATGGCGGCGTTGGGAGCACCCTTGTCCAGCTCGTCGACGTCCGCCCGGGCGTCCAGGGCCGACAGGTACTTCAGTCGGCACCGGTTCCGCTCGTACTCGGCGTCCGTCCAGTCCTCAGGATCTCCCCGGACCGGGCGTAGAGCAGACCAGTCAGGGCGGGCCACTGGGGCGCGGCGCTCGGGGACATGGAACCGGAGCCGAATGGTTGCGCGCACCAACCGGTGGTCAGAGCACACCGTGGGCGTGTCGAACACTCGGGTGTCCAGAACCGAAGTGCACCTGGGCTGCCGTACCACCACGTAGTCCAGGCAGGCCTGACGGCCGTTAGGGCCCCGAAAAGTGACCAAGTCCTGTGAGGGACGCTGAAAGTGGCAGTTGACAGCAACCATCCCGCTATCCCGCAAAAAGGCAGAAAACAGGGGAGTGTTGTCGTTAGCAGCCGTGCTGGCAGGCGCAAAGCCACTGCTGCAGCAGTGCCCACGGGGAGCGTGGCGTTGGCGTCGAGCAGCATAACCAACAAGTGGCGGGCCGGGGTGGCCCCCTCAAGGCTAATAATGCAAGTCCTCGAAGAACTTCTGGCGTTCCGACTCAGGGAGACCACTATCTATGGGGTGCCGGTAGCCCACCCCGACCGTGAGGTGGTGTTTAGACCGCCCCTCGACTGAGGTGAAATGTGCCACCATAAGGCGGGGGGTTAGAAAGCGTGCTGAGGCTAGCAACTCAGCCAGCGGCGAACACAATAGGCCAACACCACCTTGGCCTGGCGTCCCACTGCCAGCGAAGTAAAAACGCCAACCGCCTGCAAGGCGGTTAGTGCTCACCGTGCCAAATGGCACCGTGCGACAGTGCTCCTGCACGCCTAGAATAGACACACGATGTGCAATTATGCAAAAGGCGACGAGCTCCCTACCCGGTAGCTATGGTCGTCATCGATCTGCTAGCAATGTGCGAGCGTTGAAAGTGGCAAGGGCCAAGGATGCCTGCTGGCCCAACAGGAGAGAACGACGACGGGCGATGGGGGTGGATGCAGCGGAAGGTGAGGGTGGGCCGGGGATGGAACGGAGGGGGTGGAAACGGAGGGAATAGTGCTTTTCATCGCATTGATTTTGTCCTGCAAGCGTAGGATGCCAGCCTGCCGCTTGCTCGGGGTATTCGGGGGTGGGTCTGATTGCACAACGCCGAGGCGTAGGTAATCTAGCACGTGTTGGGTTTTACGAATCTGACAGTTGACAGATGAAGTTGTAGCCCGAAATACCGGCACCACAGTGTCTATCACCCGACGGCTAGGTCGAGGCATGGTAGTGGAACGGGACTGTTTAGAGGCTGTCCCCGATCGAAGCCTGTTAGCCGCGAGCCGACGAGGATGGTTGTCTACCTACTGGCACCACCAGAGGCAGCACCCTTAACTTGCTAGACACCTCACAAGACTCTGCTCCTGGGGTGTTAATCTGAACACCGTTAAAGAATGCTGCGAAGGATCGCCGCCATCCTGAAGCAAACGCATCTTAACGCGCTTACCCGGTGTCTGTTGCGCCCTCGCCTCCTGGACGCGGGGGCTGTTCCACACCGCGCTCCTCTCCTTCAGTTGTGCCGGCGTGTAGTCCTCGTTGAGGCTGTAGTCGGTGTCCATGAGCAGGCGACGGGCTCCCAGCAGGAGGCGCTTATCGTTCATGGAGGCCATGGTGACGACGACCAAGCCCAGAGGGCCTGGCAGCCGAATGGCTCGTTCAATGACAACACGGTTCTGGAGGTGCATCACCCCCATGGAAACGCTGGGCCGCGCAGCTCCTCGGCAAGTGAGTTTTGCTGTCTCATTGGCTTTTGCAGCCGCACCTGTCTGGAAATTCTTTATGACAATATTGCGTTGGCGTTGCTGCACTGCATTCTGGGTGACCGCAGCGGTAGCTGCAGACTTGGCCGCCTGTTGGACTATGGCGGTCAAGGACTATGACCGTCACCTAGGGGAGAGTCAATGGGCTTTCGTCCTGGGCGCAACACCGTCCTGGCAATCTTCGTCGCGCGCCGCCTCTTCGAGGAAATCGCTTTCCTGCAACCTGGTGAGTTTCCCTCCATCCTGATCTTCGTCGACTTCATAAAGGCTTTTGATTCTGTCCTCTGGGCCGCTCTATTAATTAATTAATTAGACTCGTGCTCCCGTTGGGGAGTCACGGAGCATTAACCCCGATGGATGGATGGATGCAAACAATCCTACCGGTCTAATCTATCAAGGATACAATCTAATCTATCTACAACATCAAGCCAAGTCTAGTCTAAGCTCTCTACCCTAGGGGACCTGTCTGGCGTGCTTCCCGTATGTTTGCACGCGCGGGCGCTTCCCCACGGGAGGGGGTTCGTTGTCCTCTATGACCTGGGCCTTGTCCATCATCTTGTTCCACTCTATGGGCTGTCCTTGCTCGCGCTCGCGTCCCCACTCCCCTGATTTACCGTCATCCCCATGCTGTATGAGGGGTCGACCACTTCAGTGCGCACTCAACACGGCTTTACCCCGCCATGTCCACTGCAGACCGGCGTCTGGCAGGGTTGCGTCCTGTCGCCGTACCTGTTCATTATTGTAGTGGATTATGTTATGCTCCAGGCACGCGACCGCTTTGCTAGCATTGCAGGCCGTGCCCCTGGCCTAGTGATCACGAACGAGCTTAGGGAAGTGGGGCCGACTAACAAGCAGAATTTACTAGCTGACCTCATTTATGCCGACGACATCACGCTCATCGAGAAGCCGGAGTCTGCCCAACTTTGGCTGGACTGCCTGGCGCTCGAGGCTCGGGCGGTTGGTCTAGAAATCAGCCCCAAAACGGAGGCCCTGGCCCTGGGCATGGCAGGGCCCCCGCCCCCACTCTGCCTCTTATAGACGACACCGAGGTCAACTACCCTACTTCAGGCTGCTTCAAGCTGCTCGGCAGTTGGCTTCCCGACTGCGAGGACGACCAGACGACACGGATCGACATGGCATGGGCGCACCTCCATGACCACTGCCGCTGGTGGAGCAACCCCGCCCTACCCCGGATCGTCAAGTGTGACCTCTTCACGGTCGTCATTCTGACGATCCTGACCTGCGGCGCCGAGACCTGGACACTGACGAAGGAGCTGGAGCAACGACTCGATGGCAACGTCACCAAGATGGTGCGCAAGGCCCTTAACATCCCCTTTGGTTTGCACATTAGTAAAGAGGATTTGTACGCTGATTTGCCCTATGTTTCCCACATTCTTAGGCACAGGCGCCTGCATGGGCCTAGCCGGGCACCTGGCCCGCACAGATCAGGTAGACACATCAGATAGACTAGCTGGCACCAAGCCCGCCCAGCCTGGGCGTTATGTCCTCACTTGGCGCGCCCCAGGCCGCGCGCGGCAGGGCCGCCACCCGTGGAAACCCATCCATCCAAAGAGCTAGATGGCGACAAGGCCGGGTCTAGATTGGCGGAGCTTGGGTAAATAATATTTTTATGCAGACAACACTGCGCTCATTGCGAAACCCGCACATGTCCAGACATGGTTAGACTGCCTGGTGCCATATGGAGGCCCGGGTGGTGGGCCTGGACTGCCCTGGAGAGCTCCGTCCACCAGAAAGGTTTAACAATCTCTAGCTGCTCATAAGAGCAAAGAAATACGTACAGAACCTGACTGCCCGCCCCAAAGCTAGCATGCAGGCATGGGTTGTTGCAATCAATATTAACTTCATTCTAACAATGCTTGTCGTTCCTAGCTTGATGTCACTGAAAACAGAAGCCAACATGATTCTGTATCTGACAAAAAAAATGACCAATTCTAGGCTTCTTCAAAAGCACAAAACTCCTGGGAAATGGCTCCACAGAGGCAAACCCTCATCAACCCCCCTCCCCATGACATGCCAGATTCTAAAAATGCTTGTCAGGGCCATATCATAGGCATGCACTAGCTGTCAGTGTAGGTGCATGCTAGCCATGGTTTCCCTGGATCAGGGTCACCCGCGCGATGCGCTCGAGGAAGGGTCCTCGTGTAAAATATCAGAACGTGGAGGTGTGTGCCTGCATACAATCACCTCTCTGCAAATGGCATGCATCCAACCACTCGGCCCGTAATGTGGCGGGTTTGTTTTGTTGACGTATGCACACTATCATTATTATTCTGTTATTCCAAGGGGTCACTGTATCAGGAAAAAGCGTCTTTAAGGGCGTGACGTATCTAATTCTTGCTTGTCCCCTTGGCGGATCCCTTTGCGCCGGCCCCGACCGAAACGGGCACCTTGGCAGGGGTGACTGTGTCCTTCCCGTTCTCTGCCAGCAGACCTTGTTTCTCTGCCAGCTCGATGTCTTCCTCGTCGGTGGTCACGCGAGGCTTTGCCACCTCCGCAGAGACCGCCTGTTGTGGGATGCGTCGTGACAAGACGAGATGTGATGGGACGTGATGGGATGGGGTGTGATGAAAGGATGTGAATCCTATGAGATGATCTGAAGTGATTAGCAGTTGGTACTATTAGTTGTAGTTAGGTTGATCACAATAGTACACAAGCCTATGCCTATGCATGGATCCGAGTTGATAAACAAGAGTAGAGACAATCACGGTGCAACTACAGCAAGGACCCCATTATAGCATTACTGGACCTGCCTATTACTAGCAGACATCACAGAGTTTCCAAGGTGCCGCCAAACGAAACAAAGTTTAGCACGAGCTTGGAACTCGCATACCTGCATTCACGTATACCAAGGTCTATGTGTCCTGGCCACCATGACGCAAACATGACACAGGTAGCTCCACCCATCTAGTGCAGCTGCTGAGAAATACAAAGCCAGGACCTCCCCAGATCATTGCATAGGAAGCAAGTGACTGCTTGCACCTCTGGACTACACTGCAGTCTGCAAGGCGAAGATAGTGTCTGGTAAACTCGCACTGCTACATTTCTTTGAACTTACACTGGTCATACAAATTATTGCTACATAGCAGTTCCAGCGCAGCGCCCGTTGGTAAAGAGCAGATCCCCGACACAAACACAAGCCACAAACATCCTTCATTTTTTGCAAGGTGGCCCCCAATCCCTCCCCATGGGTTTGTCATCCGCGCAAAATCGTCGCCCAGGCACCCGCGAACTACTGGCAAACAACCCACCTGGACCTGGACATGAACAAGCGACGCACCTGGACCTGGACATGAACAAGCGACCCACCTGGACCTGGACATGAACAAGCGACCCACCTGGACCTGGACATGAACTAGCAACGCACCTGGACCTGGACATGAACAAGCAACGCACCTGGACCTGGACATGAACAAGCGACGCACCTGGACCTGGACATGAACAAGCAACGCACCTGGACCTGGACATGAACAAGCAACGCACCTGGACCTGGACATGAACAAGCAACGCACCTGGAGGATATGAACAAGCGACGCACCTGGACCTGGACATGAACAAGCGACGCACCTGGACCTGGACATGAACAAGCAACGCACCTGGACCTGGACATGAACAAGCAACGCACCTGGACCTGGACATGAACAAGCAACGCACCTGGACCTGGACATGAACAAGCAACGCACCTGGACCTCGACATGAACAAGCAACGCACCTGGACCTGGACATGAACAGGCAACGCACCTGGACCTGGACATGAACAAGCAACGCACCTGGACCTGGACATGAACAAGCAACGCACCTGGACCTGGACATGAACAAGCGACGCACCTGGACCTGGACATTAACACGCAACGCACCTGGACCTGGACATGAACAGGAAACGCACCTGGACCTGGACATGAACAAGCGACGCACCTGGACCTGGACATGAACAAGCAACGCACCTGGACCTGGACATGAACAAGCAACGCACCTGGACCTGGACATGAACAAGCAACGCACCTGGACCTGGACCTGGACATGAACAGGCAACGCACCTGGACCTGGACATGAACAGGCAACGCACCTGGACCTGGACATGAACAGGCAACGCACCTGGACCTGGACATGAACAAGCGACGCACCTGGACCTGGACATGAACAAGCAACGCACCTCAACCTGGACATGCACAGGAAACGCACCTGGACCTGGACATGAACAAGCAACGCACCTGGACCTGGACATGAACAGGCAACGCACCTGGACCTGGACATGAACAAGCAACGCACCTGGACCTGGACATGAACAAGCAACGCACCAGGACCTGGACATGAACAAGCAACGCACCGGGACCTGGACATGAACAAGCGACGCACCTGGACCTGGACATGAACAAGCGACGCACCTGGACCTGGACATGAACAAGCAACGCACCTGGACCTGGACATGAACAAGCAACGCACCTGGACCTGGACATGAACAAGCAACGCACCTGGACCTGGACATGAACAAGCAACGCACCTGGACCTGGACCTGGACATGAACAAGCAACGCACCTGGACCTGGACATGAACAAGCAACGCACCTGGACCTGGACATGAACAAGCAACGCACCTGGACCTTGCGGTAGTTGTAAAAGGCAACCCCCCCCGCCGCGAGTAGGAACCCGCTCATGCTGACGCCTGACACAGGCGCCTTGAACACGAGGAACGAGACGCCGATGAGGCACAAGTCCTTGACCACGCCGGCCACGTTCATGGACAGTGCTGAGGTCTTGCCGAGGAGGAGGAAGACGCCCAGGTTGAGCGCAAATGCGGCGATGCCGTTGCCGAGAAAGAGGGGGATGCTGAAGGGGATGTTGCTCGTGTGCTGTGGGGTAGGGGGGCATTAGGAGATTAAGAGGGGATATAATATATATATATTGTTAAGGGATATTATAGGGGTGAGGGGATGGAGGGCGGGAGAGTAGAAGGGATGACAAGCAGGATGATGACAAGAGGGGGGCGGGAGAGTGGAAGGGATGATAAGCAGGATGATGACCAGAGGGGGGCGGGAGAGTGGAAGGGATGATAAGCAGGATGATGACCAGAGGGGGGCGGGAGAGTGGAAGGGATGATGAGCAGGATGATGACAAGAGGGGGGCGGGAGAGTAGAAGGGATGACAAGCAGGATGATGACCAGAGGGGGGCGGGAGAGTAGAAGGGATGATAAGCAGGATGATGACAAGAGGGGGGCGGGAGAGTAGAAGGGATGATAAGCAGGATGATGACAAGAGGGGGGCGGGAGAGTAGAAGGAATGACAAGCAGGATGATGACCAGAGGGGGGCGGGAGAGTAGAAGGGATGACAAGCAGGATGATGACAAGAGGGGGGCGGGAGAGTAGAAGGGATGACAAGCAGGATGATGACAAGAGGGGGGCGGGAGAGTAGAAGGGATGATAAGCAGGATGATGACAAGAGGGGGCGGGAGAGTGGAAGGGATGACAAGCAGGATGATGACAAGAGGGGGCGGGAGAGTGGAAGGGATGACAAGCAGGATGATGACAAGAGGGGGGCGGGAGAGTAGAAGGGATGACAAGCAGGATGATGACAAGAGGGGGGCGGGAGAGTAGAAGGGATGATAAGCAGGATGATGACAAGAGGGGGCGGGAGAGTGGAAGGGATGACAAGCAGGATGATGACAAGAGGGGGGCGGGAGAGTAGAAGGGATGACAAGCAGGATGATGACCAGAGGGGGCGGGAGAGTGGAAGGGATGATAAGCAGGATGATGACAAGAGGGGGGCGGGAGAGTGGAAGGGATGATAAGCAGGATGATGACAAGAGGGGGCGGGAGAGTAGAAGGGATGATGAGCAGGATGATGACAAGAGGGGGGCCGGAGAGTAGAAGGGATGACAAGCAGGATGATGACAAGAGGGGGCGGGAGAGTAGAAGGGAAGACAAGCAGGATGATGACAAGAGGGGGGTGGGAGAGTAGAAGGGATGACAAGCAGGATGATGACCAGAGGGGGGCGGGAGAGTAGAAGGGATGATGAGCAGGATGATGACAAGAGGGGGGCGAGAGAGTAGAAGGGATGATGAGCAGGATGATGACAAGAGGGGGGCGGGAGAGTGGAAGGGATGATAAGCAGGATGATGACAAGAGGGGGGCGGGAGAGTAGAAGGGATGATGAGCAGGATGATGACCAGAGGGGGCGGGAGAGTGGAAGGGATGATAATCAGGATGATGACAAGAGGGGGGCGGGAGAGTAGAAGGGATGATGAGCAGGATGATGACAAGAGGGGGGCGGGAGAGTAGAAGGGATGACAAGCAGGATGATGACAAGAGGGGGGCGGGAGAGTAGAAGGGATGATGAGCAGGATGATGACAAGAGGGGGGCGGGAGAGTAGAAGGGATGACAAGCAGGATGATGACAAGAGGGGGGCGGGAGAGTAGAAGGAATGACAAGCAGGATGATGACAAGAGGGGGGCGGGAGAGTAGAAGGGATGATAAGCAGGATGATGACAAGAGGGGGGCGGGAGAGTAGAAGGGATGATAAGCAGGATGATGACAAGAGGGGGGCGGGAGAGTAGAAGGGATGACAAGCAGGATGATGACAAGAGGGGGGCGGGAGAGTAGAAGGGATGATAGCAAGGTGATGACAAGAGGGGGGCGGGAGAGTAGAAGGGATGACAAGCAGGATGATGACAAGAGGGGGGCGGGAGAGTAGAAGGGATGATAGCAAGGTGATGGCAGAAGGGCCGGAAGATGGGGGGGGGGGGGGGGGTGTTGAACGTAATGCATGGGATCCGTTGGCCATGTTCCACGTGTTGGTGGAACTGTGAGCGGTGTATAATGGGTAGCAGGTGGTACTTGGAAAGAGCATCCATGCCTACAACCGCAACTTACACCGACTCCACGACTTACACCTACTCCACAGTCAAACGCGTGATAGCCTAGATTAACTACAAGCACAGCAAGAGTAAGATATTCAAGGTTTGGGCTTCTACCACACGCATACTGCATCCACGCAATGCCTATACTAAGGCAACATCCTCCACATAATACTTTGGACATTGAAACCGCGGCCAGATTCTCTAAGGCAATTTATCATAAAAGAGTCTAAACGGGTCAGGTTGTAGCCCAGCCCAGCCCCTCATAAGCAGCACTAGAACCGCACGCCAAACAAACAGGAGCGAAAGGCAAGCTCCGACTTCGTACGGCAACCCCTTTCATCAAGTGTTGTAGCTCCTGGAGCAGCTGCCCAAATGGAAGCGAAAGGCACAGTGCCTGGTTAGCACAAGAAAAGGTATAGGGTAGTTAGGGTGTAAGGAGCAGCGTTTAGGGTTGTGCCACAGCGCATGCCCTCACCAGCAGCACCGGCAGCTCCCGCACGACAAACGGGAGCAGCAGGCACAGCGCGGCGGCCGGCGAGACATAGTACACGGTGGTGATCGGGTTCATGACCACGCCGCGGCTCTGCAGCAGCGCCTGCATGAGCAGCAGGCGCAGTGCCTCGACCACGAGGGAGGCCATCTGGAGGAAGAAGCCGAACCAGCCAAAGTTGATCTCCCCTATGCTGGCGATGGCCACACCGCACGCAATGGCGATCACGTTCAGCAGCTTCTCGCGCGAGAATTTCTGGGGGGGAAAGGGGGGGAGGGAGGGGAGGGGGGGCAGGGGGAGGGGGGGGGGATAGGGACGGGAAAGGGTGGGCAGGAGTCACATGAGAATTTCCGGGGATTAGGAGGGGGGAAAATGGAAGTTAAGGGGGGGGGGAGGAGAAAGGGCAAGGCGGCAGTCGGGAAAAAATTCTGGAGATTGCTTTGGGGGGAAGGGGCGAGGAAAGGCAAAGGGAGAGGGGAGAAAGGGTGGAGGGGGGTTTGCAGAGGTTAAAAGCGACACTAACGATAACAGGGGAATCGGGGGGGGAAGGGGATAGGCGGGGTTGGGGTTGGGGTTAAAGGGGAGGAGCTACCGCTTTGCAATACAACCCATGAATAGGGCTCAAACTCCATGTTTCTAGAAGGGGGGGAGGGACCCAGAAAAAGGGGAGGGGGGGCAGAATGCAGTAACAGCCGTGTCCCACTCAAATACAAGCCCTTGCTCCCATCAATTACTCTAGCTTGTCCAGTATTTTGGGCATACAATGTTCAGTGCTTCATACGTAACGATCCAAAAATATATTCGGCAGGAAACTTAAGTCTATTTAATGACATGTTAGACTAACAAAAAGCCAGCACAGTGCCAGTATGCAGCATCCACGTGGCAAGAATCAAGGCTTTCAATGCCATAAAATATAAGGATTATCAAGGATGACACCTGCAAGCTTTTCTCAGAATTCAAGCGCTGTTAAGTAAGCACGCATTTGCATGCCCCAAACTAGCAGAAAGGGAAAGTACAAAACTGGTACTACTATTTGTCATTGGATACTTTCTGTGGACAGTTGACCAGAATGCACAAAGACATACCTCCGTTCCGTACAAGCAACCCAGAGAGAACACGAGGACCGGCATTCCACCCTTGAGCATTTGGATGAATGAGATGGAGAGGTAGATGTACACGGCGTTGGACATCCACAGGCTTGCTGCATAAAGGGCGCCGATGGGCAAGACCTGCAGGGACATGACGTTGGCGCCATTACGAAAAGAACGACCCAAACAGCCAGAGAGACAATTATCAAGGGTGGATTCAGAGATGTGAAAACAAGCCAAAGTGCCAGCGGTTGAATGGCCTCGAGATTTCAGCTAATGGGCAGGTAGCGATGTCACGTACCTGTTTGCAATATCGCTGGGCATCAAAATCGAGGGAAGGAACCAGCCCGCTTCTCACTATAACGAAGCCAATAATGGAGCAGAAAATCATGTGGTAAAGGGTCAGCGTAATCGGGAACGGAAAGCCGTAAGAGGACAGCAGGTACTTGTTGTAGACAATAACTAGCCCCGATAGCACAATCCATATCGAGACGTAACCCAATGTAGCCAGAATCTTCCCTGCCTTGGTCCCATCCATTTGCGTCATGGCGATGATTTATCCCCGAATAATCCAATTTCGGGCGTGGCGAGGCCCACCCAGGAATGTGGGTAGACGCCAACGAGTTCCAAAGACTGCTCTCTAGCGGGGGGAGCGAAGAAGTGCCGGAGTGCGCAAAACAAAAACGCAGTTATGAAAAGGTGCACAAGGCAAATGCCAGGTCAAATCCACGATCCGCTCCATGCGCTGCCCGCCGGCCCGTCAAGAATAACGGGAGAAGCCCGTGAAGCCAAGCGTAAATTGTGGTTTTCGTATGGCGAATAACTTACCACACAGCCATGGGCACGTTGGGCACTGGGCCACTGTACAGTGAGTGGGCAGTGACGGACTGTATGCGAATGCCTGGCTGGCATGCGTGCCACACGTCACGAGGAGAAGGCGGCGGGTAATGTGTGCATCAATATCAGCAAAAAACCGGGCGAAATAATGTACATACCGTACTATACCTGCATAGTGCATACCACACATAAAGTACACCACTAGTTGCCCCAGGTTTGACCCTGGATTTTGGAACTTGCGCAGGGCTGGTTTTGGGCAAAAGATCTTACTGTAAAGTAGGCACCTTTGGTGTACAGTAGCAAAGTATGCAACCTGATGCAATGGTGCCGATGTTTGCCAGCCATGGATTCATGTTCAAGCGGGGGGGGGTAAATGTGCGCCGCGCCTTCCAGTCGTGCCCTTGGGTCTAATTAGGAATGCAAAACGGAAAATGCATGCAGGCGACGACCGCGTGGTGTTCACCCACGTCCGCCCACGTCGCACCTGGCCGTTCCCAAAAGAACGGGCGTACCTAATGTCAACCTGCATGCACGTCAATCTTTTAGGTTCCCCTTTTCTCTGATACCACGCCATTATTGGGAAGCTCCCATTCAATTCTCTTGGCACATGGCGAGGTAACAGTCTTGAAGCATCTGATAGATTTGGATTTAATGAAGGGAATGTGGATATTCAATGAAGCCTGGGCTTTTTTGCATGTCTCCGATGGCCAGTTAGTAATTATTATTAGATTGTGGAGTCTGGGCCCTTCAGGGCTGGATGCGGACATGACTACCAAACGTTTACGTCCTCGTTTCATGGCATGCTGAAAGTCTGAGCCATGTCGAATCTTCGCTGCAAAATTCATATGGACAGCGTAACTTAAGAACCTGCAATTATTTTTGCATGCAGTCGTTAGCTATGGCCTCGCTGGCGTCGGCGGGCTCGGTCCATTCATCACAGGACCCTTCCGGGCAATTACTGCTTACGGAGCCAGGGAATTTGATGCCAGCGGATGAATCTGCAGTCATGCTCACGACTTCTTTGGCCGAGCCGACCGCGGTGACGTCCACCGGGAAGCCGAAGCGGAAGAGAAACGTTGATGGCGATGCCGCCGGGGGCGTCGGTAAGCTCACGCTAAAGAACCGTTACGACATTGTCATCGCGGTGCAGGGCGGCACGTCGCAAGCCTCCCTCGCCAGGCAGTACAGCGTGTCCGGCGCGGCCATCACGCAGATCCTCAAGAAGTGCGACGACATCAAGGCGGCATACGAGAGCGGCGCGGACCCCAACGCGAAGCGCATCCGCAACATGGACGAGCGCACGATTCTGCTAGACAAGAAACTGGTCACCTACTTCAGCATCTACAAGCGCCGACTCGGCACGGCGAGGCACCCCATGACCATGGCCATGCTGTTCGCCAAGGCCCGCAAGTTCACCAACGACCTCGGGGGTACCCCCTCCGGCTCCCGCCCCTGGTCCTCCTCGAAGCAGGACTACCCCTGGGTGCCCAACAAGGGCTGGTTTCTCCGCTTCGTGCGCCGGACAGGCATCCAGATGACCCACCAGCAGGCCGAGGACGTGAATGACCTGGATTCTGAACAAGCCAAGCTCATGACCTTCCTGCACGGCCTCCGCGCCAAGCTGGAATCCTTTGACCTCGACTGCATCTTCACCGCCGAGGAGGTCGAGCTGTTCTACCGGAGCCTCCCCCGGCAGGCCCACGTGGCTGCCGCCGCCGCGGACGCCAAGAAGAAGAAATCCAAGGCGGTGCTCTCGGCGCACCCGCAGGGGGGGCACCTCCAGGGTCTCCCAGGGTGCGACCGCCCATCCGAGTGCAAGGAGGACCGCGTGCGCGTCACGCTCATGGTGGCCACGAATGCGACAGGCACGTGCAAGCTGCCGTTGACGATGGTGGGTAAGCACCCGTCACCCCCCGAGTTCTGCAACGACAGCACGCGGCCACTCCCGTACTTCTCTCAGCCGCACGCGTGGATGGACGCGCCCACCTGCCAGATGTGGTTTGACTCGGTCTTCGTGCCCACCATTCGCAGCTATACGAGCCGCCCCGTGGCGCTGCTATGGGACAGCTGCCCCGCCCACGAGCTGGCGGTTCATGACGAGCAGGTCAGCGTGCTGGCGGTGCCTCCCGACGTCGCCAGCTGGCTCGTGTGCCGCCCGATGCAGTGCGGGATACTGCGGTCGCTGCGCAACGCGTACAAGGTCGAGCTCATGAGCCGGGTGGTGGATATCGTTGAGAGCTGGCCAGGCGGGTATGCCAGGGGGGGCGGGATGGACGGGCAGGGTGGCGCGCAGCCAGGGCCACCGCAGCAGAACGGGGCGATGATGATGCAGCCCCCACCACAGGCGCAAGGGCACATGCAGGCGCACCAGCAGCATTTGAACGCGCACGGGCAGGGCCCGCCGGGGCAGGGGGTGAATGGGGTGCTCCCTCCTGGGGTCACGTTGGGGGTGGCAGTCGGTCGCGGGGTGGAGGGGGACATGGGGGGTGGGGGTGGGGGAGGGCACGAGGGGTTGGCGGCCGGGTATCGGCCCAACTTGCAGGACGTGGCGGAGATAATGGCGTTCAAGTGGGCGGGAATGCCAGCAGAGACGATACTGAACGCTTTCTTGCACTCAGCGTGTTTACCGGACTGCCATGTGGGCAAGATTGTCCCCCCTGTGGTGGGCAAGGTGGGGGAGATGCCGCTGGGGGGGGCCATGGGCTCGATGTCGTTGCGGATGCCGGCATTGCCGCTCCCCCAGCAAGGTCCGACGCCGCAACAGCAGAACGGGGGGGTAATGATGCAGGCGCCGCCGCAGGCGCAGGCGCATCAGCATCAGCATCATATGCATGGCCACCAGGACGAGATGCAGCAACACCAGCAGCAACAGCAGCAGCAACAAGAGCAGCAACAACAGCAGCAGCAGCAGCAGCAGCAGCAGCAGCAGCAGCAGCAGCAGCAGCAGCAGCAGCAGCAGCAGCAGCAGCAGGAGGGGAATTCCCTACAGCAGCAACAGCAGGAGCAGGGAAACCACCATCAGCACCATCAGCAGGGGGAGGATCCCCAGCAGCACCATCACCAGCCACAGCAAGCACAGCTCGCCCACCATCACCACAATGACATGCATGCGCACCACCACCACCACCACCACCACCACCACCATCACGCGCGTCTTGAAGACGGCATGGGGGTGGGGGTGGCGGGGCTCGCAACCTCGGTCGAGGATGGGGGGGTGGAGGGGGCCCACCATCCGGGGGTGGATGGGGTCCACCACCACCCTGGGGAGCATATTGGCCATTCGATGGTAGGCCACGACATCTCGCAGGGACTTGTCCGTGCCTGCAGTGACGACGGGGCACCCTCCTCAGACCCGGGGATGGGCGTAGGGGTCGGGATGGGGGTTGATGTGGGGGTGCCCGTGGGGTTGTCGGCGTCACCCCCTCAAACGGTGGGCGTCTCCCATCATCATGACGCGAGCGGATGCACCCCCCCCGCGGATGCCAGCGGGGTTGGCATCATGGGCCAGATGGCGGGGGTGGTGGGGATGGATCGGGGAGATGGGGGTGAGCTGGCGGTCGGCCCAGGGGGTCACATGCTGGACCTGAACGAGACATCTGGGGGGCACCTGCAGGTGATGGGCCTGGGGGTGCCCCCGCCGACTCCTCAGTGGGTCAACCTAGCGGACGAGTCGACCGAGCGCGCGGTGGAGGATTTGGTCAGTTTGCTGCTGCAGGAGCCGGCATCAAGGCTGCACGGGCTGCACGGTGTGGGGGTTGGGGTGGGGGCTGGGGTGGGGGCTGGGGTGGGGGTTGGCCGGGGGGGCCTGGAGGATGGGACGGGGGGCGGGGGGACGCTCGGGGGTGATCATGGAAGTGGTCATGGCATGCAGACGGCTCGGCTTTACCCGCCACTGGTTGACCCGGATGTCTTATGCCATCGGCCGGTCATTGTCCCGCATGTGCCCACGCAGCACGGCACGGCGCTAGCAGCGGGTCTCCGTCTGTGGTTGCTGACCGAGGATGAAGCCGAGGTGCTCGTGGAGGTTTTGGACGATGAGCTGGCGGCCGCGTGTGGGGGGGACTTGGAGGAAGAAATGGCGCGAGCGGCGGCGGAGGGGGGGGGCGCGTGCGGGTTGGAAGGGATGGACATGAAACTGAGGGGGGGGGGGGGGCACCCGGGGGTACCCGTTGGGGTGGGGGTGGGCCCGCCGAGGGGGGGCGCGGCGCGCATGCGGGGGGCAAAGCTAAGCTGGGCCGCGGTACGAGACATGATCGCGCAGCTCGGGGACTATTGTGAGCACCATGGGCTGGACAAGTCCCGCATGTCCCTCGGGGTGTTCCTGGACGACTTGTTGTCCGAGAGCAGCGCAGTCCAGGCGAACCAGCAACAGCAGGAGCAGCAGCAGCAGCATCACGGGAACGGCGTTGTGGGGATGCATAATGGGGGGCTGCCGATGGTGCTGGCAGCGCCACCGTCAATGGTGCATGATGGTGGGCACATGCATGCGAAACAGGACGAGGACGACACGGTGGACTCCTAGCAGATGGCACGGTCAACTCCTGGCAGATGGCGCAGTGGACCCCTAGCCAGGCGCGGTGGACTCCTAAGAGGGCTGGAGGGGGCCCCGCTAACGGCGGACTGCTAGCCGAGACAAGGTGCATTTCTGGCAGGGCTGGGGGGGCATCTGCCTCACGGCGCATTTCTAGGGGACGACACACCGGGTTGCTAGCGTAAGACACGCTGGATTGCTAATGGACGACTCACTGAGTTGCTAGCGGATGACACGCTGAATGGCTAGTGGACGACACACTAGGTTGCTAACGGACGACTCACTGAGTTGCTAGCGGACGACACGCTGGAGTGCTAGCCAGGCACGCCCGAACATGTCTTGGCACGAGGAGCGCGGGTTCACCCCTTAGACGCGCGCTGGTCATGCGCCATGGGTGGCAGCGGGAAGTCCGCAGGGTGCCATGTTCGCTGGGCATGAGGAAAGTTTGGCGGGACGGGCATTTGGACCATGGGTCATGGACTGCAGTGGGCTGTTGGCCATAGATTGTCGGGAGCCGCATTGGAAGACATGAGCCATTACATAAGACCCCTACATAGGAACGACCAGGTCCATTCCAAGGCCTTCATGCATGTTGTTCGTGTTCGGGGTTATGGGTTTCGGGAGTCCTAAACCCTGGTTATTGGAGTCGATGAAGTCCCTATGTGCTGTTAGCCATGATAGCCGGGCAAGATCCCTGCCTATTGGACCAGACCTGTCCACCATGCAGCCCTGCCTATCAACCAGCCCTGCCCGTCCTGCAGCCCTGCCTATCAACCATGCAGCCCTGCTAGGCTTTGCATGTACAAGCCCGCGGTTGTCCTCGGCAGGGTCCCTTCTTGGGGACTTGGAAAAGGTGGTATGGGGGCAAGCAATCGTTGTCGTGGTCCACCAGCGGCCGCTGCGGTATTGACATGCGCGATGCCTGCTGTGGCTGTTTCGCGGCAATTTTTTTAGCCGCAGGGGGCTCGGCCCCCCCCTAGTATTTATTAATCTAGTCTTGAGGGCTGCTGGAACTGGCCGCAAACTTACGCTGGAAGGAGGGTTTAATATGCAACATGAACATTTGGATGTGCTTGCCTCGCAATCGCGCGCAAGTTTCAAAGTAGGGGACTGACTCTGCTGTCCGCCGTCGCTGGACGGGCGGTAGCCCAGTATGTAATACTGGAATGAACACTTGGGAGTGGTTTCTCCATCGCATGGAGTAGCTAGCTGGGCACTTGGCTCGCACCAACCAGCAAGACACGTCGCGGGGCCGAACCGCATAGCCGGGCCCTTACAGCCAGGTAGGCACCTCCTTACGTGGGACGGGCCCAGCGATCTGAAACACCGGTCTGCCCGCGCGTTCAAGGACCAGCTCGTAGGGGACATGGGGGACTTCTGCCTCTTCGTGATATGGAAAAAGATGCAGGACAAGGCCACCTGGGCCCAGGTTGTAGCGGACAATGACCCCCCCGCGGTGGGGAAGAAGCGCACCTCCCACCATGGGGGAACTCCCGGCGTGACCGCTAGGGCTTGGCACTACCTGCTACATGGCATTTAAAAAAAAACATTAAATTATAACATGACTCCGTTGGGAGATTAATTAATTAATTAACCCGTGTTTTTTACAACGCGATACATCGCGTTGTAGGGTTAGAACGCGATGTATCACGTTGTAATCTGACACGTGGCAAGCCTATTAAACATGCGATTTTTGGTCTGAAACTTTCAACACGGGTCAGAAACATCTCTAGAATTCAAGAAAAAATCCTGGTATTTTTGGTATTTTTTTGTGACAGCTGCAAACAAATATTGAATTGAATTGAATTGAATTGTAACATAACTCCGTTGGGAGTATATGTAGCACATAGCCCTTGAGAGGGGGCATATGGCCTATCATATATCCTAATACCCCATGCTACTCACTGGTGAGCTGGACATGTCGGCTGTCCGCCTCCCCCGCGCGCGGGGGAAGGCTGGCCCGGCACCCGTGCTCCTCACCTTTAAGTACATGGCGGACAAGCTGTCGTTCCTTAAATGCCGCAAGAAGCTCTCGAGGACTCGCTTCACGCTGGACGACGACTTGACCCTGGCCCAGCAACAGCGGCGACGCGAGCTATGGCCGACCTACCTTCAGCTCCGGCACAGCGCAGGGGGGAAGCCGGTATACTGGAGGGGGGCGGTCATCCACGTTGACCACAAGCCCTGGCAGCCCCCTCCTGCCACCTCAGACTAGGGAATTCATACCGGTAGTTTAGATTAGTCAGGCTTAGCCTAGCATGTGGCCCACGCGCATGTGCGCCCATAATGGCCCCCATGGATGTTGTCTACAGAATTTAGCCAAGCCCTGCCTATAACGGGACCCATGGATGTTGCATTAAGAATTTCGCCATGCTATGCCATGCAACGCCATACTCAAGAACTTGGACATGGAAGAAGGTGAGAATTCCGAGAAGCTTGCACGCGCGTTTGAGAGCAAAATCCTTGCACGCATGGGCCTTCTTGGTGAGATCAAGCTGACCGCCCACCGCCTCCCCCGCGCGCGGGGTAAGGCAGGGGCGCCTCCGCTTCTTCTCATCTTTGATAGCCCAGCGGACAAGATTTCGTTTCTCAGACGCCGCAAGCGGCTCGCGAATACTCCCTTCACCGTGGACGACGACTTGACCCTGGCACAGCAACAACGGCGACGGGAGCTATGGCCGACCTACACCCAGCTCCGGCAGACCAAGGCGGGCCAGCCGGTGTACTGGAAGGGGGCGGCCATCTACGTCGGCCACAAGCCCTGGCAAGCGACCCCCTCGACCACCGCGGCCCCAGCAACTCCAGCCCCAGCCTAGGGGAATACAGCAGTAGTGTAGAATAGTTAGACAGTGGCCTTGTACATGCCCGCCTACTACAGGCACTATACCAGCTTAGGCCTAGCCTTTTTTTAGTCATGTACATGTGTGCCTATGATGAGCCACACTCCAGACGATGCCTAGTTTTATTTAGTAATGCTGTGCCCATGCAGAGAGCTGCTCTCTGCTGAGATGCCACGCTCTAGTTTTTGTCTAGCCATGATGATCTTCCCCCTCACAGGCATGCTCCCCCATTACCCGGGCATAGCGTGATAGACCATGAGGGTGCGGGTGCCCTGGTGCACCTAGAGCAGGGGTAGCTTACATTCCCACCCTTGCATGAAGTAGCCTAGAATGTATTAAAAGCCATATGCCCCTTCTCAGGGCTATGTGCTACATCTACTCCCAACGGAGTGATGTTGATAATTAATTAATTAATGCCATGCAGAGAGATGCTCTCTGTAGAGCAGCCATGTCCTAGCTCTTGTATAGCCATGATGATCTTCCCCACCTATGACAGGCTCCCCTTCGCTGGGTGTTGCCTGAAACTCTGGGTGGTGCAGGTGCCCTAGTGCACCTAGAGCAAGTGTTGTTTACATTCCCACCCTTGCAGGAAGTAGCTTAGAATGTATGATAGGCCATATGCCCCTTCTCTGGGCTATGTGCTACATATACTCCCAACGGAGTTATGTTACAATTCAATTCAATTCAATTCAATACATCCTAAGCACAAGACCAAGTATGGCATTCATAGCGATTCGGGCCGCGGTGCCCACACCCCTGTAACTAGGACCTAGATAGCTTATACCATCCATTCCATCCCATGTTCCGCTCCCACTGAGGACTTATGCTCACGTGACGCAGTCACGTGTCTATTAATTAATTAAATCCTAAGCTACTTCCTGCAAGGGTGGGGATGTAAAGGACCCTTGCTCTAGGTGCACCAGGGCACTTGCATCCCCATGATCTTCAAGCTATGCCCAGCGAAGGGGGAGCCTGTCATGGGGGGGAAGATCAGCATAGCTATACAAAGAAGCTAGGGCATGGCGTCTCAGCAGAGAGTTACTCCCTGCATGGGCACAACATAACTAAATAAAGCTAGGCATCATCTGGAGTGTGGCTCATCATAGGCACACATTAATTAATTAATTAATAGACACGTGACTGCGTCACGTGAGCATAAGTCCTCAGTGGGAGGGGAACATGGGATGGAATGGATGGTATAAGCTATCTAGGTCCTAGTTACAGGGGTGTGGGCACCGCGGCCCGAATCGCTAATAATGAATGCCATACTTGGTCACACGCGGAGCCCCCACAGGCTTGGGGGTGGTCTCCTTCATCACTACTTGCCATCTATCCTTGCGCACCATCTGCCTCCATATTACAGACAAACCAGGAGGCTGCCCGGGGGTGAGCCCGTCACGTCTAGTGTAGCACATGTCCATGCCGAGTCTATCACGGAAAGTCCACGGGTGGCGGCCCTGCCGCGCGCGGCCCGGGGGGCACGCCAGGTGAGGACATATCGCCCAGGCTGGGCGGGCTTGGTGCCAGCTAGTCTATCTGATGTATCTACCTGATCTGTGCGGGCCAGGTGCCCGGCTAGGCCCAGGCGCCACATCATAGGCACACATCATAGGCACACATGTACATGATTAAATAAAGCGCGTGGCTTAGCTGGGATAGTGCCTCTAGGAGGCATACATGTACATGGCCACGGTCTATCTATTCTACACTAGTACTGCTGTATTCCCCTAAGCTGGGGCGTCTGGAGTCGCTGGGGCCGCGGGGGGGGGGGGGTCGCCTGCCAGGGCTTGTGGCCGACGTAGATGGCCGCCCCCTTCCAGTACACCGGCTGCCCCGCCTTGGTCTGCCGGAGCTGGAGGTAGGTCGGCCATAGCTCCCGTCGCCGTTGTTGCTGCGCCAGGGTCAAGTCGTCATCAAGGGTGAAGAGAGTCTTCTCGAGCCGCTTGCGGCGTCTGAGAAAAGAAATCTTGTCCGCCGGGGTCTTAAAGGTGAGAAGGAGCGGGGGGCCGGGGGCGGCCCTGCCTTACCCCGCGCGCGGGGAAGGCGGTGGGGGGTGGTCCCACGCGGAATGGGGTAGATTTTTGCAAGAAAAAAACGCTAATTTCAATCGTCCGAAAACCGGACATTGCGCCGAAATTCTTGCCGAAAATTTGGCAGCCGAGCGAATTTTTCGCCCGACGGACTTTGCGCCGAAATTTTGTGTCTGCCGTGCTTCGAACTCAACCGACTCCTGCTGTTGCGTGCACTTTGTCCGATGCCTGCAGGCCACGCACGAATTTTGCGACCGAAATATGACGACTAGACAAGTTTATCGACGACCTACATCGATCTATTGCCACTTTTGAAGTCCTTGGCTTGCTAGCAGCTTTTGATTATCAATGCCGGGAACAAAATTGCCGAAATTTTTTATTGAATCAGTACATATATGTTAAAAATATAATTACTTACAGCAGAGTGAAATCACTCAAACCAAAGCAAACGCCCAGCTATAAACCTATATACAGAGCCATGTCAAAGCTCTATACTACGATAAGACCAATGGAAACGCCTAACGGGAGGAACCTAATAGCCCTGCTGCACCGCAAAATCAGCCCGCGTACGGCGGAGCATGATGTCCGCCATGGCCCGAGTCAGCGCCACCGACAAGCGCTGACGCCAATATGACGTCCAGGTCCGCGCCGACCATGGGGCCCGCTGGCCCTCCAGGTCCAGCCGGTCCTCCCGGAGCCGGCAACACTCCTTGAAGAAGGCGGAGGTCAGGGGCCCCATGGCCCCAAACTCCTCCAGGACAAAGGGCACCACACGATGGTGCCCGACGTCGCCGTAGGCCAGGAGCTTGGCCCGCTCCGCCCGGTCCGCCGTGTAACCTGCCGTGAGGGAGGCCCCAGCCACGTGGCTAAGAGCCAAGGGCCGCGCCACCGAAACGTCAATAAGCAGATGCCGGCCACCCCCCTCAAAGTCCAGCACCACGATGTCAGGCCGGTGGTTGGGGGAATAGAAGGCAGCGCCATCCGCATCCTCGGACCGGATGTTCGCGTGGGGGAAAACCGACCGAATCATGGCGAGCACCACCGTCAGGAGGACAGTGTGCAAATACAAATACCAATTCTGATTCTGTTGGCCCCCCATGCAGGCAAGGTAGTGAGTCCCCGTGGGATCCAGCGGCTGCCCACAGCTACCACAAGGCCGCCCGGCCGGAACAAGAGGCTGCGGGGCAAATAGCTGGTGCCGGAGCGCCACCGAGTAGTGGCTGGGAGCCAAGGCGAATGGGGGGGCCATGGGAAGAGCACGAAGGTACGCCGAGCCCACACTCCGCAAGGAAAGCGAGAACAGCCACGCACGTCCCTGGGCGTTGAGGTCCGCGAAAAGAGCAATCCAATCAGCCGTGTGCAGAATACCCGCGTAGGTTTTCTGGTGTTTATCGATGACGCGAGCAGGGAATGCGGCGGGAGATTGAACGGAGGCGACCGAGGGAGTGCCGCGAGGGAGGTGGCGCTGTACCGCCTGAGCGGCACGGACGGGAGAACAGGCCTGCTGGATCTCAGCATAGGCCTCCTGGATGGCGGTGACGAAGGGCAAAGGGCTGCTGGGGTCCAGGAGGTCAGGCGCTGCCGTTGCCAAAAGGGGCAGGAGCCGGCAGCTTTCCGCCCACGACTGAGCGACGGAGCCCAAAAAGGCTGCTGGGGCCAGCCGGGCGGCACGAGTCAGACCGCAGCCACCCATCCGTGCAGGCAGGGAGGCAATGCGAATAGCATGTGGCGGGAGGTCGGGGCCCGGGACCAGCTGCGCCAAGGCCGACTGGATGCGTTCGTCGTGGCCCTCGGCGGCCAGCCGGACCTGAGACGGAAGAGCGCCCCGGAGCCAGTGAACGACGCGAGGGTGAGCGCAAAACCACAGAAGCAGACCCTTGGTCTGCGAATCATGAAGGCGCGCAATCAAGGGCAGTACCTCAGTGCGTGCCTCGAGGGCGGCCCGCAGAGCATCGATGACAAACGCGGGGTCGCCAACCGGAACGCCGAGGACATCCAACCCATGGAGGCGCTCGTCCCGGCCCAAGAGCTGGGGCGGAAAGCCGGAGCAATCACCTTGGGGCGAGTACACCGCGCACTTGGCAAGGGTCAACTGGAGGTTGATGTCGGCCACCGCGGTCTGCAGTGCCAGCAGAGCCGCGGTGGTGTCCGGCACAGGGCCCAGCAGGTAGATATCATCCAAGTAGGCCTGAATAGCGACCGCCGGGTGGGCAGCATGGACCGCTTGGAGGCAACCCTGGAGGGGGGCGGCAAAGTACAGGGGTCCCAGGGGGTCCCCTTGCTGGGTGCCCGACCGCGACAGCAGGCCGCCGCGAGTGCCGTCCTCCATGATGTGAACCAGTTGGCCGGGCTGGCCGTAGCACACGGCTGTCCAAGCGTACAAGTCCTCGAAGGACTCCATGACGGCCGCAAACATGCTGGCGCGGGACAGACTGTTGAACGCGTTGTGGCAGTCGACCTTGACGACAGCGTGGGTGGGGTGGGCCTCGAGGTAGGCCTGCACCGAATGGATGAGGATATCCGCCCCGCCTGGAGTCGTCACCCCCAGCTGGGCCGCCACCGAGGTCTCACCCGCTGCGAGGGGCGGGCAGAAAAAGGCACGGAGCTCGGGCGCCTTTTGGCGGCAGATCACTTTGCCCACGAGCTTGCGGAGCACCTCACCGCAGGCGATCGGGCGCACCTTGCCCTCGGGGGGGGCAAGACACCCTTGAGCAGAGCGAGGAGGCGAGCGCCCGCTAACCACTCGCGCGCAGCGGGAGGAACGCGACCAGCCGCCAGGTCAATGAGGGTGTCAAAGAGAATGTCCTCGCCCCCATGCCCCACCAGGACCTCCAAGTGCTCGTAGCGCCAGCCCGACGGCCCGGTAGAGGAAGCCCGCGGGACCTCACGCATCACCTCCAGGAAGCAGTCGCGGTCCAGCCGGAGGGGGGCCGGCAGGGGGTCCGGCACGGGCAGCTGGAATCCGGGCTCCGCAGGGTGAAGAGCCTCCAAGGCCGCCAGGGTAGCCGCATTGGCGGGGGCGAGCTTGGCCATTTCCAAGCGGGTCATGGCCCGGCTGAGCTGCCCCTCGCGGACGAGGCGGATGACGTCGGCGGCCACCCGCTCGAAGTTGACCTCCCCCGACAGCCGGGCCGTGCGCGGGGGCGGCACGCCAAACAGCCCCTCCCAGTCCCCCTGCAGAAAGCGTCGGCAACGGGCAATAACCGCACCCTGGAGGCCGCGCACACCACGCCCGAGAGGGGTGAGGAGCAGGCGGGGGGTCACCATGTGCAGTTTAAAGCCCAGCGGGTCGTCCGGAGCGGCGTGCATGCGCCGGAGAGAAACGATGTGCACATGTCCGTAATTTTATCATTCGCAATTTTGACATTGTCGGAGTATTTGACAACTTAGGCATTGCGCCTAGCCGAAAAAGGTGCCCCATCCGTCGATGTCAAAATCGCCGAAGGAGTACACTCCCTGGTACTGGTCTCCCCTGTAGTTGGGAGGCTCGCCTGTATACATTTTGGTGTTCCACTTGGCCCCGCCGTTCTCCGCAGCAGCCAGGAACTCCTGCTGGGCCTCGGCCCTCAGGCGCATCATTGATACATTGGGAGAGCCCGGAATTTCCGTGCTTGTCACGTCCGTGATCATTTACGTCCGTGCACTCAAGAAGTTACGCGGTTCGGAATCGTTACCGACGTTTGGTTGGTTCCGATTCAGTAGGCCGCAGGCTTTGTTCCTTGGGCCGGTGTGGAGCGCCGCGCCGGAAAGGCCTGAATTTCTAGAGTGACAGTCTTAGGTGACCTGACTTAGGTTCAGGCGCAAGACTTTGGGGCGCAAAGCCTTGGTGGCTTGCGCAATATTCCGGTGCGTGACATTTGGCAGTTATGAATCTTTTGTATTGTTCAGACGGAATGATGTTCAGTCCATCTGACAAAGCTAGATACGCAGATCGTAGTGTGCGGTGTGCTGGCTCGCACGTGGTTGTCGAACAGACTTGCTCTGCATTTTGCTGGCAGTCTAACTGCACGTCAGGCGGCTTGCTGGCAAATGCGACAGCGCATGGATGCCGGGATTTTTGGAGGTATTTAGGAGCAGCGCAGCGGCCATGGTGGTCGTTGTTCGCTCGTTTCTCTCCCTCACAACTAGTTTGTTGTCTTCATGGGGTTAAACTTCTCGAACAGCCCGGAGCAGCCCCCGTGAGTGGTTGCATGTCGTTGCCATGACGATGGTTGATAAGATTGACAATGGTTTGATCCGGTTGGGATGTTGTTGGCATTGTGGACGAGAAACGTTCTGCTGACCCGGGAACAGTCCCGGGAAAGGGCCGGTTCGTCGTTGGCCAGTGTGCCAGTAACTGGGACATGAGCGCAGAGTCACACAGTTGATATAGATTATGACGTAAGTAAACACTGTTGCGCCACAGTGGCGTCATGGTCGGTCTGTGGTGATTTCGATGGGTCTCAAGGATATGTAGTTACTCTTACAGTTGCGGCAGCACAACTCGGCATTCATTGTAATTTGTCAAATGTTATGGAATGAATGGTTTGGGCATTGCTTTCATCATAAAGCATTATTGCAATCTTCATAATATAAATATCGGCTGGCTGCGCTGCCTGTCATGAAGGTGGTGGTGCCGTCAAGGACCACACCTATCATTTCCACTTTATTTAAACGAGCGAACAACCCTTGGCGGGTTCAGTTCGGACAGCCTGAGCCGGAGATATACCCAAGCTGCTTGCAGAATCAAGCACTTGGAAGAGGATTAAGCTTATCCTTTAAAAAGCTATGAAGAGGATTAGGCTTATCCTTGAAAAAGCCATGAAGAGGATTATGCTTATCCTTGAAAAAGCACTGAAGAGGTTATTGCTTAGCCTATTTGAAAAGCATGTGTGGTCCTGTCGTGGGAATTTTTTTTTCCCTATGTGATCCTCTTTTTGACTTTTTGGCTCTTCATTTTTTCGAGCTAAAAAGTGGGGGGAATATAGTGGATCACACACAAGAGTACTCTATTGCTATGGATATGCCTTCCAAGTGATAGGCTAGGATATAATGGCACGCAAACGCGACAGCTGTCACGTCCGTGATCATTTACGTCCGTGCACTCAAGAAGTTACGCGGTTGCCGTAATCGGAATCGTTACCGACGTTTGGTTGGTTCCGATTCAGTAGGCCGCAGGCTTTGTTCCTTGGGCCGGTGTGGAGCGCCGCGCCGGAAAGGCCTGAATTTCTAGAGTGACAGTCTTAGGTGACCTGACTTAGGTTCAGGCGCAAGACTTTGGGGCGCAAAGCCTTGGTGGCTTGCGCAATATTCCGGTGCGTGACATTTGGCAGTTATGAATCTTTTGTATTGTCCAGACGGAATGATGTTCAGTCCATCTGACAAAGCTAGATACGCAGATCGTAGTGTGCGGTGTGCTGGCTCGCACGTGGTTGTCGAACAGACTTGCTCTGCATTTTGCTGGCAGTCTAACTGCACGTCAGGCGGCTTGCTGGCAAATGCGACAGCGCATGGATGCCGGGATTTTTGGAGGTATTTAGGAGCAGCGCAGCGGCCATGGTGGTCGTTGTTCGCTCGTTTCTCTCCCTCACAACTAGTTTGTTGTCTTCATGGGGTTAAACTTCTCGAACAGCCCGGAGCAGCCCCCGTGAGTGGTTGCATGTCGTTGCCATGACGATGGTTGATAAGATTGACAATGGTTTGATCCGGTTGGGATGTTGTTGGCATTGTGGACGAGAAACGTTCTGCTGACCCGGGAACAGTCCCGGGAAAGGGCCGGTTCGTCGTTGGCCAGTGTGCCAGTAACTGGGACATGAGCGCAGAGTCACACAGTTGATATAGATTATGACGTAAGTAAACACTGTTGCGCCACAGTGGCGTCATGGTCGGTCTGTGGTGATTTCGATGGGTCTCAAGGATATGTAGTTACTCTTACAGTTGCGGCAGCACAACTCGGCATTCATTGTAATTTGTCAAATGTTATGGAATGAATGGTTTGGGCATTGCTTTCATCATAAAGCATTATTGCAATCTTCATAATATAAATATCGGCTGGCTGCGCTGCCTGTCATGAAGGTGGTGGAGTTAGAATGCGGTGGGATATATTGCTTGAGAACACTGAAGGCTTGGAGCAATGAATTGCTTGGTTCATTAGAAAATAGGTTTACCCTTTATCAACGTTCCTCTCACCGGCTGCGCCGCCAGTGACCGTTGGGTGCAGACCGTTGGCCCGAGGCCGCACGATGACAGGTAGCTGCCTAGTCACTGCATCGTGCGATCACAAATCAATGCACGCTGCAGTACGGTCCCTATCTAGGATACTCTAGTACCGTCCAATGACAGGACACTACGTATACTGGGTACTGACATCTGTCACGTACCTCAGTACCCAAAGTACCTATCTAGGGAAACGTATGCGACTCGACTAGCATCCCTATCTGCATAGCCCACGTGGTATTTATATTCACATACCAACGTGGGTTTACAAGGCTTATTCATACGTTGTATTCACAATGCCTTTGAGACTTAGTCTACAGCAAAGCATGGAGACTAACTCCAGTATTGTTTTATTATTTATTTCTTAATGCAGGTCTGCACCCCCAACATTATTGTTATTGTTTTTAAGTTGATTAGGGGTACAAAAGAGACATGGCTGGTTGAGCCAGGTTGGTTACAGCTGGCTGTTCTGGCCAGGTGTTATATTGCACATTAAATAAGGTGTACACAGCTGGCTGGTTTGGCCAGGTACTGAAGCACACATTAAGTAAATGGATACAAAGCTTGTGTCCTCAAGCTGCAAATGGATACAAATCTGACCTAGCCAGCACTCACACCCCACAACGAATGTGTTGAATTTTATGGCGCCCAGCAGCTATCGCTGTGGTAAGGGGGTGTGGTGGTTGTGTACTGTGCTATGGCCAGTCATTTATTCAAACACTGACTCTGATATCATAGGGGTTCATGTTCTGAAAGAGGAGCTGGTACTGTTGGCCAGCAGCATCCCGCAGCTTCGTGAGAGCGTCTGCTGGGTTGTCCTCATCATCCACATGAGTCCAGCTGGAAAAATAGGTGGCCTCCTGTTTGAGGATCACCCAATCCAAGTCAGTGTGGACAGCAGCAGAGACAGATTTCTTGGTTAGAAAACTGATCACAGATTGGCTGTCAGTATAGAGATGTGAGATGACATTGCATGTGCTGCCTGCCTGGGTTTGTAGCCAGGTGAGCATGTGCTGCAGGGAACGAGCATGCAATGCAGCAGACACCACAGCACGACATTCAGCTGAGTTGCTGCTGCCAGGTTTTCTGCGGTGTAGCCTGCTGTACCAGGAAGTGAGGGACATGTAATCTGACCTGTTGGTGAGAAAAAACAGCCCTGATTCCCGTGCCCCCATCTGATTGATTGTTCTGCTCTCCATGGAGCTGTCCATGACACATTGGATGTGGATGTCTTCCATCAGATTCAGGCCATGGAGGATGAGGGGGGGACAGTCATTGACCAACTTCCTGATGTGACTGCATTTGATCTTGACTAGAACATCATGGGTGACCCTGCTGATGACAGCTAAGGGAGCCCCACAGATGGCTGACCACCACCCCAGTTTGCCCTGAACAGTGGCACACATATGTAAGGGGAGGTAGTTGTCCTGCAGCAGATCTAGACAATCTTGGATATATTCTGCAGGAGGGGAGAGAGAGCAGACCCACTGATCTGGCTGCCTATGCAGCTGCAACATGATGCCACAGAACTGGATGGGGGTTGTGCTCAATTCCACCTGTTTGCCAATCTCATATGATTCCTGGACCTGCTGAATAAAGGTTTCCACCTCAGCTCTAGGCCCACAAATGAGTTGGTCATCTCCATGCCACACAAAGAACAGCAGTCCAGAGGGGGTGGGTACAACAAAAAAGCATGGGTCCAGGTCATCATACGTGGCCTTGAGCTTTTTGAATACTTCCTCTGCTGAGTCTCTGAAAATTTTTGGGGCACTGACAAGCCCTTCCACCCCAATGTTGATGATAAGGTGGGGCTCATCAATATAAGGTTTCCACACAGCTGGGGTGTCTACCACGTACACCTTCCCTTTCCACACAGATTCAGCCTTTTCTGGGTCCCCCCTGAGGAAGGCCCTTTTAATATCAGTGGCTTTGCAGACATAGTCTTGGCCTGCATTGAGGTTGTGGAGGAAGAGGGAGAGCATGATCCTGAGTGAGGTTTGTTGCAGCCCAGGTGTGTATGTTTCCCCTTTTGGCAGTGTGGAGGTCCCCTTTAATTCTGTGACACATGGTCTGGCATGGAAGATTGGGGAGCCCACTTTTTGTGGTTTTTGTTTGAGAACAAATTTTAATCTGAGCTTTTTGGCTCCCTCTGGCACGTCCCATGAAGGGGTGACAGGCGGTTTGTATTGAGGGTTTTTGGGGTTGGGCAGGACCCATTCCTGCCTGGCTTGGTGGACAATGGCCATCAGCCACTTGGTAAACCCTTTTTGTGTTTTGCATTCTTGTATGACGTGGGAGATTTGGTGGGGTGAGTGCATGGCTATGTCCCACTTACCCAGCCCAAAGGCTGAGGGATGGAGGAACTGGCTGTGCACTAACTTGTCCAGATCAGGGATCTCCCCTGGTGCATACTGAGTGTTGACTGCCTTGATGACAGCATCCATACCAGGGACAATACTGGAGAGAGGGATTTTAAAGTGGTCCAGAGGAACTGCACCCACCCCTGTGACACTGAGCTCATTAGCTGAGATAAGCACCCCAGGATAGGATACAAAAGGTTCCCCCAACAAGGTGTTACCAGAGTACCCCTCCACCACCTGGAAGGGTGTCTGAATACCAAGTATAGGGAGCATCACTTGTCCCACTACATCCAGTGAGCTTTGGCCTGAGAAATCCTGCACCCGTGCCCAAAATGAAGGTGCAATCTCAAGACCAGGGATGGCTTGTGCACTGATCACACTGACCTGTGCCTGAGTGTCTATTGCCAGGGTCCAGGGGTCCTGACTAGTGCACACAGCTGAGACTTTTGCCAACCCTGCGGCCACAGCAGCTTGTTGCTTATGTGACCTGTGTAATGCTTGCAAGGCGACTGCCAATCTTGACCTCAGAGCGGGAGGGTTGGCAGACAATTTGGTGCCTTGGGGCTGAGCTAATGCTTCCAACCCAGCTACCTCGTGCCTGGTTAAGCAATCCCCAGGTTGTGAAGTGGGCCTGGCTTCACTGAGGGTGGAAGGGTTCACAGAGGGTGCTGTGGTGCTGTCAACAGCAGTAATTGGTGGCTCAGAGCTACTGCTGGGCATGCTGGAGTTGCCAGATAGAAGTAGTGAGTCCATGCTTAAAGACTCTTCCCCAGGCACGTCTGCCATGGGAGAATAATACTTCTTAATTCTATGACAGCTCACCCTGTGACGCTTCCCATTGATATTGTGCTTGACCTCCACGGTCTTGCTGTTTTTGGTAAATCCACGGATGGTAACTGGACCTAGCCAAGTTCCAACCTTACCAAAGCTGTTTTCCTTGTAATAGAGAACTTGATCACCTTTTTGGAATACTGGCCTGGAATGGGTTTTATCTTTTTCTGCCAGTTTTGCTGAGGTTTGTGCACGTGCAGTGTTGTACAGTGCTATCACCTCTGGGGGATATACACCTGCCTGCAGGCCTGCTGGGATTACTTCACCCCACGTGGCATGCAAGACAGGTCTCATGTTTAGGGTTGTGCACATTTCATGACACCAGAGTGCCCTGTCACAATAGACCCCTGAAGTAGCATCCTTGGAAGGATTTTTGGCTAGTAGGGTTTTGACAGATCTGATGGTTCTTTCAATGACCCCCTGACCCTCATGATCTTCCAGCCCAGCAATCTCTATTGCTTCACACCCTTCCAGGTCAGTCAGACAAGAAAATTGTTGATCAAGCAAAATTCTGTCAACTGGGTAGAATCTGGGTAAAGCAATCATGAGTGCAACACGTAGCTGCCCTGCAGACATGCCAGGTAGGGGTTCCATTACTGTGAACCTGGACCATGAGTCTTTTAGGATCAGGTAGGGTTGGACATCTTTGTTGATGTGCATCACATCCCCCACTATCATGCCCCTATTGGTGGAAGGAGTTGCAGTATGCCATTTTTGAGGTTTGGGGCTATTGAACTGACATTCTTGACAGTGTTGTCTAGCCAGTTTTACTGCATTCCTGAGTTGTTTTCCCATGCTACTACCCCCCAGCCGTCTGGCCAGTTCCTCAGCCACTGTTTCATGACCCATGGCTAGGTGCAGCTGATGAGCAAGCTCCTTGATATCTATGGAGTTGTCAACAGTAGGGGTTAGTGCTTTTATGTAAGGTTCCAGAACAGGGTGTTGGGAGGACAGTAAGGTTGCTGCCTCAAAATCAATTATGCCCTGGTTGCCATCCCCAATGGTAATGAGATCATCATCCTCAGAGTACATAAGGTGAGTGAACTCACATTGATTTGGGTAGCGAGGCCTGTTGCAACGGCTGCCTGGAGGCCCCAGGGGATGACGTGCGTGCCAGCAGCCCGGGCAGAGATCCACCCCGTTGGCCAGGGAGTCGTTGTTGGGGCAGTTGTGCCGTGCGTGCCCTCGTTGGAAGCACCTCAGGCACCTTATGGACCCCCCAGGGTTGCCAGGCTGGTTGTTGTTGTTGTTGTTGTTGTTGTTTCCCTGCTGGGACCGGTTCTGGCCCTGCTGGGACCTGTTGTTGTTGTTGTTTTGGCCCTGTTGGGACCTGTTGTTATTGTTGCCCTGCTGGGACCTGTTGTTGTTGTTGTTGTTGTTGTTGTTGGGGTTGCCATGCAGGGGCACACGGTGCCACGTGTTGCCACGCCCCTGAGAGCCACTGCCCCCTTGGTGGGAGGACTTGTGGGTCTTGGGTGCCCCCCCTGGCTGGCCTGCCCCTTGCGTTTGTGGCCTTGGACACCCTGGACCTTGGGGTCCTGGGCCTGGTTGTTGCCAGTACCCAGGGGGTCCACTGCCTCCTCGATATAGAGCATGGCAGCTCTGAAGTTGTCCCAGAGGGACTTGAGGCCTGTAAGCAGGGTAGCCAGGACAGAAGGTTGCAAATTAGCTTTTGTTAGCCAGGTGTGGATGAGATACCTTGGTTGGAGCTTGAGAAGCTCAAGGTCTTTCTCAATCATTACCCTGTATGTTTTTGCATCCCCAGAGAGGTTATTCTTGTTCACCTTATATGCAGCAAGCCAGTTGAAACGTTCTACTGCTTCCATGTGGTTATTGGTAAGCACTAGCTGTTTCAGATCAGTGATAAAGGTAGGCCACTGTTCAATGGCTGCTTCAGGTGTCAGGGTACGTTCCTGATAGGTTTGAATCAATGCTCTGATTGCAGGAGATGATTGATGGAATGTGGAGGAGGCCCTGAGAGCCTTAAACTGATGTCTAAGGTTAAGACCTTCCATCCCATACTCCAAAGCAAAAACAAATTGCTTAGCTTGTTCAACAGTGTGACCCTCAGGCAAGCCAGCAATATTGATTTTGGATTCCTTTTTATGAGGGTTAAACACACCTGTGAGAGGGGGGTTGGCCCTCAAGAAGCTGTCGGTTGCTTGTTGCAGGCGGGTGGGGTCCAGGTTGATGGTCCCCCGCTCATACCGCGACATCAGGGCGCGCAGGCCCTCGACAGTTTGCAGCTGGTTAGCTGTTAACTGCTGATCTTGCAACGAGGCCAGCTGGGCCTGGAGAATGGCGAGCTGTTCCAGGACATCCCCGCTCCTTGGGGGGGCCTCAGCAGGCCTGTTGGGTGCCTGTGGCACCTCTGCACCTCCCCCCAGGGCCTCCTGGGGTCCTGGCCACCCCCCCTGGTTTGGGAGGGGGCCCCAACCCACAGGGCGAACCTGGGGTGGTGGGGGAGGGGGAGGGGGGTCATGGTGGCCCTGGGGGAGCCCGGGGGTGTCCGGGTAACCCCACTGGGTCCAGCCCCATCGGTGGAGGGGCGGGCAGGGGTGTCTGCCTCTGCTCTCCTCCTGGCCTCCTCCCGCATGAGACGCTTCATCTCCTTGCGTACCTCATGCTCCCGGAGGGCTGCCTGAAAGCAGCCTCATCCTCGGGTATGTCAGGGAGTGGTTCTCCCATGATCATAGCAGGCCGGACTGGACAGTCCGCCTCTTTGCCCTTCCTCGCGCCCAGGGCCAGCAGTCCCTCCTTGTACTGCAGGGGTTGGGGGGGAGAGGGTTTCTTGCTGGTGGTTTCCAGCGGGGGGGCTTCTTCAGCTACCACCCCATGTTTGGCCAAGATGGCCTCCGTGACCCTGGCTTGGGTGATGGAGGACATGGTTTTAAAGTGTGCTGACCGAGCAAGCTCGGCCAGGTCTTGACTGTCCGCATAGTGCATGGGATAGTCAGCATTTTTTAAGAGGTCACGTAACCGCTGGGTGGCCTCGCGGTACGCGTCCGCCATCGCCTGGTGGGTAGCCAGGCGACGGGCGGCTTCCTCTTCATATTCTTGCCGCTTAGCGGCGAGCCGAAAAGCCGCCTCTCGGCGGACCTCTCGGTCCCGCTGCCGCTCTCGGCGTTCTTCATTTGCCACCAGCGCGGCCTGCTCGACCGCCAGGAGCGCTGGGGTAAGATTGATCTCAGTCTCCCCATCGGGGAGACTGGCAGTGTCGGATACCTCATCGTCGGACATTGGTTGTCCGGCGATGGGTTCCACAGGTTTTCGCACCACCCGTGCGAGTTTAATACTCTCCATGTCCTTCTTCTTGCGAAGAAGGGACGCAGAGGGTCGCCCAAACGTTAGCTCAATGTGGTTATGTCCCTGGGCGAAAGGGACATTAAGGTTTGATGTGGCGGGACGAAAGGTAATCGTCCCGTCCGGTGCCACCGAGGCCGTCTGACGGGGCATACGCTCCCGAAGAGATGGCAACGTGGGGCCGGACTGTGGAGCCTCAGTGGGGTTTACCACCGAGGTCTCCGCAGCCATGGCCGCGCCAGCCGTGGTTGCGGCTGGGGCGGCCGCCGGAGTCGAGGGTAAGCCGGTCTCCCCGGGGGGAGCCGTCTCGGCCTCCGGCCTCGCAGGGGAGGGGGGTAGGTCGGTCGGCTTTGCAGCCGCCGTCCCCTCGTCCTGGCAACCATTGTGAGTCTTTTTGTTCTTTTTCTTTTTCTTGGAAATGGCCGCATCGCCAGCCGGCTTCTTGTTGTTGTCTCTGGGCATCCGCCGATCCTGCCCATCATCATCCTCGTTGTAGGTAAGCTTCTTAGCGACATTCTTGTTCGTGATAGCCATGGTAGCAAATAAAATTCAAGTTAGAATGCGGTGGGATATATTGCTTGAGAACACTGAAGGCTTGGAGCAATGAATTGCTTGGTTCATTAGAAAATAGGTTTACCCTTTATCAACGTTCCTCTCACCGGCTGCGCCGCCAGTGACCGTTGGGTGCAGACCGTTGGCCCGAGGCCGCACGATGACAGGTAGCTGCCTAGTCACTGCATCGTGCGATCACAAATCAATGCACGCTGCAGTACGGTCCCTATCTAGGATACTCTAGTACCGTCCAATGACAGGACACTACGTATACTGGGTACTGACATCTGTCACGTACCTCAGTACCCAAAGTACCTATCTAGGGAAACGTATGCGACTCGACTAGCATCCCTATCTGCATAGCCCACGTGGTATTTATATTCACATACCAACGTGGGTTTACAAGGCTTATTCATACGTTGTATTCACAATGCCTTTGAGACTTAGTCTACAGCAAAGCATGGAGACTAACTGGTGGTGCCGTCAAGGACCACACCTATCATTTCCACTTTATACAATATAGTGGATCACACACAAGAGTACTCTATTGCTATGGATATGCCTTCCAAGTGATAGGCTAGGATATAATGGCACGCAAACGCGACATGCTCTCCACCACCACTCTCGCCTGATTGTCAGGCACGCATTGGTAAGCAGGGTTCAAATCTGAATCGGGTGGCACCAGATCGATCATGCCATTGCCGAACGCAATGACACCTGCACCCCACTGTGCAGAAGGTCCGAGCAACTCTACATCAATTCTGATGTTTGCAGCGTGCTCATTTTTGTCGACCATCACATAGGTATGCTGAGAACCGAAAATATTGCTCTGCTCCATTTGTGACAGTGTTAAATTTCGGCAAGGTTGGCTGCTTGCAATCGACAGGAAATTGGTGACCCCGACAGCCAGACGCGCAAGGGTTATAACTGCAGGTAGAACCCAAAATTTGTCGATAAGGAGTAATGGAAGGGCACGACCACCAGTCACTAGTATTCGCTTCACCGGACACCTGTTTCAGCTTCCGGATAAAATTCAGCAAGAGCAGCGGCGATTAGATACTAAATATTGCGTTATTGGTTCGTACCGTACCCAGACAAAAATTGTACTAGTGACGCAATTGTACTAGGCGGAATGACAACTGCGCCCGGCAAATAAGTATTTATTGCTCCAACCCCAAACCTAACTTGTTCCGGAGCTGTTCGAAGCGAAGAGCAATGGAAGGGATCGGACCCGAGCCAGATTTCAGTGCGGAACATGATGGCTGGCCTACCTCACTCCGAACATTAATGTGGACCCGGGTTCGAATCCTGTCAGTGCTATTCGCTTCGAACAGTTCCGGAACGATTTTTTTTGTGGGGGTGGAGCAATAAATTCTCGACATGCAGAAACAAATGTCGAATAGATTGTGCAAAAAAGTATCGAAATCCTTATCATTATTTAAATATACAGCATAAAATTATGTTGCAGTAAAAAATAACTGTTAATTGAAGGCCGCAAAAAATTATCAACTACCCTTAAACTTGACCACAGAAAGATCTCCAAAAATATATACAATATATGCGGCCACCTTTTTACACCCTACTGAAGCCCCACTCTAAAGATATAATACGAGCCGAAACTAGGGCGTCGTCTACCCGCAGCGAGACCCAATTTCTTGTTAATTTAAGTCGGTGCCGGCCCCTCCGGGGCTTCATCCTTGATCACCAGCGTAGTAAGCCACTTGTCGAGCTCCTTGCTCATCCTGATGTCGGCACACATTCCGTCGCTGCGGACGCGTGCTTCTAGCCGGAGAGCCGGAGCGACGCAGAGATAGCAATTCACAAGCTCGGGCTGGCGTGACGGTGGCCAATCCTCAACGTTGAGCGTGAAATGCAGGGGGTCATGCTTATCCCGCTTCCAAATCCGAACGGGAAGAATGCCGTTCCCGGCGAGGAACAGCTCCTTCTCCCGTCCGTTCCGGCCCTCGACCCACCTCTCGAAGTTCTCGTCTAACACGATCGGCCCGGCTTCGCTTACAACCTCAGCCAACCAGAACGGGTGGATGGGATCGTGATCCGTGTCCTTGTCCGATGGAACTGCCACATAGTCGTGGAGTCTCATCTGCCGGCCCATCGCCTCCCGCTTGTCCTTCAGCTGCTCCCCCCGCGTCACCATGCGAACCGGAGGGTTGGGCTGGCTCGGTGGCAGCAAACGGACAGTTTTCATCGAGCTTCCTGCATCATTGAACTCGATGATAAACGACCACTCGCTTAGACATCCCTCAAACCGCCCAGCCAAACAGGGCGGACAGTAGCAGGAATAGCGCCTAATCATCAAAAGGCCAGGGTCGGACTTGTCCAGTCGCCACCAATGCGCCTTCTTGATGCCAGGCACCTCCTCAACCTCCGCGCGTCGGCCGGACTCGACGTCCTGTCATCAAATAGTTAGGACAAAAAGAATACCGTTCAAATTAGCAAAATTGACTAAAAACCAATAAAACAGGGTATAGCTGCAGAGAGACCCTTAAAAAAAAATTAACGACAAGACATCAAGTGATCAAAATTCGACACAGGGTATAGCTGCAGAGAGACCCCATTCGAATCATAATAACAACGTACGACAAGATATCAAGTGATCAAAATTCGACACAGGGTATAGCTGCAGAGAGACCCCATTCGAATCATAATAACAACGTACGACAAGATATCAAGTGATCGAAATTCGACACAGGGTATAGCTGCAGAGAGACCCCTTCATACCGAAAGAACAAGCGAAATTTCATACCTAAAAGAAAAGCAACCCATGGACAGTATATAGGGTCTCTCTGCAGAGATACCTTTATTGG
>RPFO01000584.1:712470-738782 GCA_009746045.1 Mesostigma viride | reverse complement strand
CCGTAAGTAATCATTCTCAATGAATATATATAGTATAGTACTCCTACACACACAGATCTCGAATGATTTATCTAGTGCAAAATCCGAATGGCTTGCATCACTCCCCGGAAAGGAGAACTTTTGCGGTTGGACTGTAGGTGTCAGCTGGCGATGCCTTAGGATCCGTCCGTCCTATAGTCAGCAAAAGTTGGTGCGAGAGGTCCCCAGTTCGATTCCGGCCTGGATTCATTTGCAGATCGCGTTTTCCGCGGACCGGCACTGAACGCAAATGATATTCACCTTTGCGGCGTGCCAAATCAGAAAATCAGAGTATATATTATAAAAATATAATTACTTACCGAATATATATATATTAAAAATATAATTACTTACAGCAGAGTGAAATCACTCAAACCAAAGCAAACGCCCAGCTATAAACCTATATACAGAGCCATGTCAAAGCTCTATACTACGAAGTACGATAAGACCAATGGAAACGCCTAACGGGAGGAACCTAATAGCCCTGCGAATATATATACACTGACTACTTGACTACGACGGGCAGGGTTGCCACCTGCTCATTGATGTCTCCGTGGCTCGGCCGCTCTCCGGTCGCCACATCCTCCGGGCGGCTGTGGATGCCGGCGCCGCTGTGGGCTGAGCGCGACAAGTTTGCCTCCTACGGCAATGTGGGGCCCCACCGGGTCATCCCCTTTGTCCTTGAGGAGTTCGGGGCCATGGGCCCCAAGACAGCGGAGTTTTTCCACGAGTGCTGCCAGTGCCGTGAAGACCGCCTCGACCTCGAGGGTCGCCCCATGGTCGGCCCGCACGTGGTCCTCGTATTGGCGGCAGCGCCTGTCACTCGCCCTCACTCGCACCGTGGCTGATGTGTTATTCCGCCGCACCCGGGCCGACTTTGTCGCGACCCATGCGGTCTAGATCCCTTAATTCCAGGCCTGCATGGTGGGCCACGAGCTACCGCAGCCACGAGCCACGAGGTAGCCATGGCTGTCGGAGCTCATAACTTTCACGTTTGAGCACCGAATTCAGCTGTGAATATCACAATCGCTTCGTCTTTCTTAGACGCACATGCTGATATAATTTTCCGAAGCTGTAACGCACTATACGATGAGCAAACGCCTCTCGACGCAACGCAGCCTGGCGGCTGCGCTCAGCAATGAAAATAGGTCGCCCAGCCGCCTGCTGAGCCCGCCTCGCCCGCAGCGTCGCCTGAACCCAAGCGCAGTCGCTCTGCCGAGCCGAGTTGGACAGAGCTCGACTTTGTCGCCGAAGCCAGCCAGCCCGGCTTCCTTGACACGCTTAACCCGGAACGCATCCTGGTCTGCGTGTTTTATGGAACGCACGCCTCGCTTCTTGCACTATGCAAGCAGCTCTTCAACCAAGGTCGCCTCTTTGACCCTCGCTGGGTTCGTCTCGCCTCTTTCGACATCATTCCCAGCCTCCACCGCCCCTTCCTCCAGCAATTCGCTCTCTTTTCCCTCCTTGGACGCTCCATCGGGGAGCTTTGGCCCCCCAAGCCTCTCACCACCACCTTAACCGAATCCTCCCTCCGCTCACTCCTTAAGGAGGTCCTCGAGGAGCACGTGGACCCCATTGCTGCAGATGTGGCGGCCATCGGCGGCACGCTGACTGCCGAGCTTCCCCTCCTTTCCACCGCCACCTCCACCATCTCCACCGCCACCTCCACCCTCCTCGCCTCCTCCACCGCCACCACCTCCACCTCCGACGCCATCACCGCCCAGCTCCGTGACATCGACCAGCGTCTTAAGGACAACGCCATCGCTATCGAGGTTCTGCAGAACACGGCAGGCCTCACCGCCCAGGCGGTGAAGGACATTGCCGCCAAGCCAGCCCCGGCTGGCCTGGCGGCGATGCTCCTCCCATCACCACCTGGGCGGACATGCTTAAGCAACATACCACCTCCACCACCTCCGCCGTCGCAGCCCAGCTCCAACGGCAGACGCTTGACCTCCGCGAGGAGGCCGAGCTCGCCCAGCGCAGCCTCAACGTCATTGTCAAGAACTTCACCATGGAGGAAGGTGAGACTTCCGAGAAGCTTTTGCGTGCGTTTGAGCGAGAAATCCTTGGTCGCATGGGCCTTATCGGTGAGATCGCGCTGGCCGCCCACCGCCTTCCCCGCGCGCGGGGTAAGGCAGGGCCGCCCCCGCTCCTTCTCACCTTTAAGACCCCGGCGGACAAGATTTCTTTTCTCAGACGCCGCAAGCGGCTCGAGAAGACTCTCTTCACCCTTGATGACGACCTGACCCTGGCGCAGCAACAACGGCGACGGGAGCTATGGCCGATCTACCTCCAGCTCCGGCAGACCAAGGCGGGCCAGCCGGTGTACTGGAAGGGGGCGGCCATCTACGTCGGCCACAAGCCCTGGCAGGCGACCCCCCCCCCCCGCGGCCCCAGCGACTCCAGACGCCCCAGCTTAGGGGAATACAGCAGTAGTAGTGCAGAATAGATAGACCGTGGCCATGTACATGTACGCCTCCTAGAGGCACTATCCTAGCTAAGCCACGCGCTTTCCTTAATCATGTACATGTGTGCCTATGATGAGCCACACCCCAGATGATGCCTAGCTTTATTTAGTTATGTTGTGCCCATGCAGGGAGTAACTCTCTGCTGAGACGCCATGCCCTAGCTTCTTTGTATAGCTATGCTGCTCTTCCCCCCATGACAGGCTCCCCTTCGCTGGGCATAGCTTGAAGATCATGGGATGCAAGTGCCCTGGTGCACCTAGAGCAAGGGTCCTTTACATCCCCACCCTTGCAGGAAGTAGCTTAGGATGTATGATAGGCCATATGCCCCCCTCTCAAGGGCTGTGTGCTACATATACTCCCAACGGAGTTATGTTACAATTCAATTCAATTCAATTCAATGGTGGGCCGGCAGCGCTGTTGCTGCGTGTAGTTTTGTGATGTATAGTTAGTTGTACCTTGTGCAGCTGGCGTGATCCTTGGATGTCCTTGTCAGATTACTATTCATTTCTTCAGGGTTATTCTCCCAGTTATCGGGTTTTTCCTTATGTTGCATTCCTATCTCACCTCCGTAATCTATCATTCTCAATGAATATATATACACTGCAGAGCATAGTTGTCTCACTTAATATGCACTGCCGTGAGAGACATTACTAAGTGAGACAACTATAGTTGTGTGCGTCATAGTTGAGGTGAGTATGTCAATATCTTATGATAGACGGGAAGGTAACGAAATGTTGGGGTTAGTCGTGTGGCTGCCCAGGCCTTTGGGAGGCCCTGGCACTGTTAAGAATGCATGCCACATATGTTTCATGCATGCCTGATGGGTTTTACTATTGAGTACGTCTAAAATACTACCTCCGGTGCGAAAAAATATCTACGTGGGTGCATGGTGCAAAAAAATATCTACTTTGGGACACTTTGCATGAGTCAATGCCACGGTCAGCTTTATGGGGATTTTTCAAAGCCCTTTCATGGCATCATACCTAGAGATGTGTTGCAAAGACCTAAGAAAAGAAATCTGGGTTTGGACACTGAAATTAGAGTCACCACAAAAAGACACCTAGGCCGGGGGGTTACCTGGACCTTGGCTATTTCTAGCAAAATGGTCGTGCTAAATTAGAGCAAATGAGAGAAAGGATGGTACGGAAGTAAGTAAGTACTTGCAGGTAATGCGCATGGGCATGCCTGCAGTAGAATATGAACGGATTCTGCCCAACGTTGGCTGGACTGCCTGGCGCTCGAGGCTCGGGCGGTTGGTCTAGAAATCAGCCCCAAAACGGAGGCCCTGGCTCTCGGCATGGCAGGGCCCCCACCCCCACTCCACCTCTTGGACGACACCGAGGTCAACTACCCTACTTCAGGCCGCTTCAAGCTGCTCGGCAGTTGGCTTCCCGACTGCGAGGACGACCTGACGACGCGGATCGGCATGGCGTGGGGGCAACTCCATGAACACCGCCGCTGGTGGAGCAACCCCGCCCTACCCCGGATTGTCAAGCGTGACCTCTTCATGGCCGAGCGCATCCGTCAGACTGCGTTGCATCGAGGAGCGTTTTCTCGTCATATATTGCGTATTAGCTTCAGAAAATTATATCAGCATGTGCGTCTTAGAAAGACGAAGCGATAGTGATATTCACAGCTGAATTTGGGGCTCAAACGTGAAAGTTATGAGCGCCGCCGTCAGCCATGGCCACCTCGTGGCGTGAGACTTGTTAACATGTGTGTGTGCTTACACTATCCTCATTACTAATGTGGAAACCAAAGGGCCTTGCGCAGCATCTTGGTGACGTTGCTGAGTGAGTGGTTGCTCCAGCTCCTGCGTCAGTGTCGCAGGTCCCGGCGCCCTAGGTCAGGATCGTCAGAATGACGATCTAAATACGTCTGCAGCTCAGGCTGCAGCTTCGCCCTCAGGTCCGGCAGGCAGCGGTGACACTAGTCGCGCACTGGTGGTCGCCCCGCACCCTCCCGGGCTCAATGCCTCGCCATCGGCATCGCCTGACCCTAAACGCACCCGCTCA
Organism: Mesostigma viride; assembly: GCA_009746045.1. Classification (NCBI taxonomy): domain Eukaryota; kingdom Viridiplantae; phylum Streptophyta; class Mesostigmatophyceae; order Mesostigmatales; family Mesostigmataceae; genus Mesostigma; species Mesostigma viride. The sequence continues at coordinate 734,281 of RPFO01000584.1, read as the reverse complement.
GCCGACAAAACAGGAGGGTCTTCACGCCCCTCAGAACCGCGCTTTTCGGGCCCCAGCCTTTCAAGGTCGATGATCACGACTGGACCAACATTTCTCCGAGCGATGCTATGCATTGCATCTTCTTCGGGGACTACGCTTCGCTTTACGACCTGTGCCTCCACCTCCACGACATCAATCGCCTCCTCTGCTCGGACAGCGGCTGCTGGCACAACATCAGCCAGCTGTTCGGGTGCGCCCGCCCCCAACTCCAGCATGCCATTCTCAACTCCCTTCTCATGCGCTCTGACGGTGAGATCTGGGCTCCATCCATCTCTGCCCCCACACTTCGTTCCATCCTTACGGAAGCCTTTCAGCAGCACGTGACCCCCCTTGCCGCCAATGTGGCAGCAATGGGCGGCACGCTGGCTACTGAACTTCCTCCGTCACCTTTCCACCACCGCCGCCTCCACCTCCCGACTGCCATTTCCGCCGGTCCACTGCCGACATCAAAGCCCAGCTCCTCGACCTCGACCAGCGCCTTCAAGCCACCGCCACCGCCCTTGAGTGCTTGCATGACACCGCCGGCCTCACCGCCCAGGCGGTGAAGGACATCGCTGCCCAGCCGGCACCTGCTGGCCCGGCCAGTGATGCTCCCTCCACCTGGGCAGACATCACACCACCTCCACCACCTCCACCATCCGTGGCACAACTCAAGCAACAAGCCCTCGACCTTCGCGCGGAGGCCGACATCACCCAGCGCAGCCACAATGTCATCGTCAAGCACTTCGACCAGCCGGCAGGTGAGACCTCGACGAGCCTTCTCACGGCATTAAAGCGCGACATTCTTGCCCCCATGCAACTCACTGGTGAGCTGCGGATGTCGGCTGTCCGCCTCCCCTGCGCGCGGGGTAAGGCTGGCCCGGCACCCGTGCTCGTCACCTTCTTTAACCCTTAAATGGTACTGACTGATATTTATAGCGGGCAGTACCAACTGCCCGCTACAAATAGCGGACAGCTGGGTGGGAGCATAACGCGAATGCCAGTAGGTATTTCCGTGAAATTTTTAGCCAGGCGTCTTCATCTAGATGTGTACTACGTCCCGTACCTAATCACTACATTCTGACAAGTACACAGGGACTAATTATTGACCAAAGTACAGGGGGTACCCTTTTCAATGGGACGAAAACGTGAATGTAAAAGATTGACATCCGTGCAGATTTGCCGCCATGGCGGAGCAGAAAACTGACTGGCGCAGGAGCGTCGATGCATGGATGCGTTCCAAAATTTGTAGGCACACTTTATACGTAAGGATGCTATAGACCTAGTTGCGCAACCTCTAACGAGGCGCGCAATCATCTCGGGCTGGTTTTTATTGCGTCAACACGCGTTCACTACCACGGGGATGCCGATGAAGCTAGCACTTGGTATTTGCCGTTTTATCATTGAATATTTCGCAACGATTAACTTTCTTATGATGTATATCGCATGGTGCATGGTTCATCTGACAGCGCTGTGGACGAGGGAAGCCTCGGGGTATCGTTTCTGTCATGAGCTTGCTACCTGTCAGACAGCCTTTTTCGCGGTAGTTGGACCTGGCGCAGTTTGCAGACGTCCCTGCCGCTGCCGTGAAGGAGGTAAAGTGGTTTTATCGTTCGGTAAGTAATCCCGGACTTAATCTTAAGGTTTCGTGGTGTTAAAGTTCCCTCCTTACTACTTTTATGTAATGGTTTGTCGTGGTGGCTGTGTACAACCATTTCGCCCAGTTAATCATCCGTGTGCTCATGGTTAGCTGCGTCTTCATCCTATATACTAGAGTAACGATCGATGTAATGCTTAAATATGTTGTGCATGGTATTGTGACTAGAATTTTTCTAGACTAGCTAGATTAGAGTTAGGTTAGTTCGATTACGCGGCTCCTTCCATCCCACCCAACCATCAAGGAATATGTGCTACATGATCTCCCAACGGAGGCATGTTATAATTTAATTTAGTTTAATGGTTTAATTTAATTTAATGTGATGGGTTTTCTTGCCTACATTCTTTGGAAAGATGGTATCTTGGCCAGGTTTTGGTTAGCTTTTTGGTTTTGTTAGTAGAGGACACCCCATAGCCAGTTAGCAGCTAGTATGATAAAGCCCAGCATACAGGGAGCACTAGCTAGCATTGTCATTGAGCTAGGCTTACTTGCACTTGTTTATTACAGCATCAGCACAAGAAAAAAGTGAGCATCGTGTTTGGCTTGTGTGGTTTCAAGGGTGTGCCCTTACCATGCTGTGATACATACAAATGTGACTGTGCATAGGCGTGGTTACCTATCTTTATATGCTATGATGGATGTTCTGCAGCCTGGACAGGATGTAATTATCATGTTTGATCATCCATGATGTTTTTTGTTGCTAGGGGATAAGAATTTAGCTTTGTAATGCTAGCAAACGTCACCAGCCAAACTGTCCGCTATTTGTAGCGGGCAGTTATTTTTAGAGCTTGCAGCTGGGTCCCTGGGACACCCCATGATGTCAGTGTTCAGAGGCCCTTACTGGCTTCCCATTCAACTGCCTTGGCAAGACCAGGACCAACAAACGTGATTTGACATCCAATATTGCATTATTTGTGTCTCTTGTCTCGCACCCTGCGCACCCCCTGCCAGGGGGTGCTATATTTAAATAGCACCCATAGGACATTGCGATATGACCAATGACATGACCCCCAAGGAGGTCCATATGTGTGTGTGCTTTGGTCCTAGTATGGACCATAAATAATTACTAGGTTGGTAACTTGGTTTGTGGGCATTATGATGCCAAGTGCTAACTGACTCATATTTATAGCAGTGAGTTGGATACCATTTCAGGGTTAAGGACATGGCGGACAAGCTGGCGTTCCTTAAATGCCGCAAGAAGCTCTCGGAGACTCGCTTCACGCTGGACGACGACTTGACCCTGGCCCAGCAACAGCGGCGACGCGAGCTATGGCCGACCTACCTTCAGCTCCGGCAGAGCGCAGGAGGGAAGCCGGTATACTGGAGGGGGGCGGTCATCCACGTTGACCACAAGCCCTGGCAGGCACCTCCTGCCACCTCAGACTAGGGAATATAAGTACCAGTAGTGTAGATTAGTCAGGCTAAGCCTAGCATGTGGCCCACGCGCATGTGCGCGCATAATGGCCCCCATGGATGATGCCTTCGGAATTTAGCCAAGCCATGCCTATAATGGGACCTCCCACGGATGTTTGAATATCAGTTCCAATGCACTCGGAACCATCTAGTGATGATTGAGTACCATAAATATGATGTTTGGACATTCATGCCACCACTTGTTGGGGGTACTACCCCCAACCACGCACCGGTGGCGAGCTAAAAATAGAAAAAAGACGCTATTTATGAGATATTTTGCCCAAGACAAACCACTTATCCAAATGACCTGCCCATACATTTCTGCAAATTTCCCCCACTTTTTTAAAAGCTGGGCTATTTACATGGCCAAAATGGTCACATTTGTTTGAGTTATTAATTTTCCCGCAAAATGGCTACTTTTTTTAGCCAAAAAAAATAAATCAAATCATTAACACATCAGATTGGGTCATCCATACATTTTATATTCCACTGAGTGGAGGGAAACACAACCCCAAAGTTTGAGCTCATTCTGACAAGCGTAGCTCAAGTTATTGATTTTCCTGTGATGCCACCTGGGTAGACGCTAAAAGAGAATTGAGCTAGTGCTGAGCCAAAATGACATCTGTTTTGCTACCCTAGACACCCAAAAACATGCCCACTTTGATCACGGAGTGTGAGGAGGATGTCCGGAGCGTCATACGCCCCACCCCTCCATCGGCACAGCCAGCCTTGTGAGTCTACCCTTAACAACAAGGCTGGTAGGACGACACGCCTGAGCAGCAGATGTCATGCCTATCTCAGGCTAATAATGTGTGATTTTGTGCCAACAACCAAGGTGTTCCACCCAACAACACATTAAAAACCCTCTTCCGAAATGCCCAACAAGCCGGGCATGTGGAGGACCACACACGCAGTATATAAAGAGAAAATAAGCTGACTTTTTATCCAGCCAACCTGTGGCTAGCTGCTCTGGTTAGCATGACAAAGGCTATCATTTACTCAGTGGGAAAGGTGAAGAGACCATTGGAACAACCTACCTGACGCATGTGCCACCAAAGCATTGTGTCCCGCAAAATGCACACTGCCTCCTTTCTAACAAGCACGAGCTATTTTATTTAGGAGACAGGTGCCAGCTCGTCAGTGTCTGGGGAAAATGATGCCGCTGCTTATAAGGAAGACCGCGTGAATTTCCTCGAACACAACTGTCAATAAAGCAAAAGAAATTACAGAGAAGCATGGAAATAAAAGCATTACACCTTCCCGACAGGTTGTGGGCCTCGCGCTGCAGCAAGCCAGCCACGTCACAGACGAACTTGCTAAAAAACACCCAGGAATCCAGCGATGCAGCGCCAGGACCCGCAACTTCATGGCTGCATCTGGCCGGAAAGAAGGCAAAAAGCTTACGCTCAACGAGCTAAGAAAGCAGGAAAGCGCTATCTTAGGACGTTTAATTAATACAAGAACGTACCATAACGGGCATTTATTCGTGCCCAGGCGCACAAGAAAGGCCACCCTTTCATGGAGAGGTCGGGCGCGCATCGCGCAGGCCTAATGTTATCTTACCGCAAAATGACGGGAAAGGTAAAGATAGCAGCGGGAATTTTTACGGCTTTAGAAACATCATTAAACTAGCTTCCATTAGGACCATCAAAACTGGCAACAATCGACAATCACACCTGCAGGCATCCATTATACTTTATTCATCCCGACAGAAATTCAGGCCGGACCCCCCCTGCCGATGGTAAAGAAAAAGAGCCCGCGACATTATAGATCGCAACTATCCCACCATAAATTAGAATCAGTAACTAATTTTCTCCAAGAATCGAGCATTTTTTCTGCTTTCCGCGAGCCAGATTTGTCACGTTTCGTCTAAAAGCAGTCGCCATGGCCACTTCCGCAAGGGGTGCGCGCACCGTGCACCCACTTTTCACGGTACGGAGGGTACCGCGGAATTTTTTTGGCGCGGAAAATATTCGCCGCGCCGAGTCCCCTTAATGCCCTTCCCTTTCCTCCCTCTCCCTTAGTAGCTTTCCTCCCCTTCCCTTTCTTAGCTTCCCTCCTTCCTTGCATTACCTAAGTTCCTTTAGCTTCCTTCCCCTCCCCTCCCATGTCCCATAGCTTAATGCCCTCCCCTTTCGTCCCTCTCCCTTATTAGTAGCTTTCCTCCCCTTCCCTTTCTTAGCTTCCCTCCTTCCTTGCATTACCTAAGTTCCTTTAGCTTCCTTCCCCTCCCCTCCCATGTCCCATAGCTTAATGCCCTCCCCTTTCGTCCCTCTCCCTTAGTAACTTTCCTCCCCTTCCCTTTCTTAGCTTCCCTCCTTCCTTGCATTACCGAAGTTCCTTTAGCTTCCTTCCCCTCCCCTCCTATCTTAGCTTCCCTTCCCTTTCGTCCCTCTCCCTTAGTAACTTTCCTCCCCTTCCCTTTCTTAGCTTCCCTCCTTCCTTGCGTTACCTAAGTTCCTTTAGCTTCCTTCCCCTCCCCTCCCATCGATCCCTGAGCTTCCCTCCCCTCCCCTTCACATGTCATGCACTAGTTATATAACCACGATTTAGCAAGGCCCTCAACACTTGCATGCTTGTTGTATATAGTAGGTGATAGTTGTGTATCTTAATTGATAGCATCTTAACTAATAAATTTATTCTAGATTGGGTTCTAAATCTTGATCGTGGGCAATGATGAAGATTATGGCATGTGCTTCTTGTCTATTTGGTGTTATCAACTGACCGTCCTTCATGACGTGCTTGTTCCCCTTTGATGTGTATCGCTGTGCGACCTTGTCTGTTACGGACCATATGACTTGTAGGTGTTTACTTAGCCACGGGCGGCTTGAAGATTGATGTTCCTCAAGCGGCGGATGGAGAACTGAGTGCATTGAGTGTGACTTGCGATCGAAGAATGTGTTCCGCGATCGAGTGCGAATGCTGTTTTAAATCGTGCTCAATAAGTGGCCATATGTGAATGGTCAACGTAATGGGTTTCTTAGTAGTATGTGTTTCTCCATTAAGGGGACGGGACACCCCCGAATTTTTTGGCGCCAAAAAATTCGCGCCGGAACCGAAGGTCACAAATTTCACGTGCACGGTGCGCGCACCCCTTGCGGAAGTGGCCATGGCGACTGCGTTCAGGCGAAACTACCACAATAGGGCAAGCGAAATGCAAAAATTTTACTCGAATCTAAAAGACGATGAGTTTATGATGTTAGTATGTGGCGGAAATCAGCTGGTTTACAATATCGCTGTTGTTTTTTTATGCCATCGGCATGGGGGGTAATCTGAATTTTTTGGTCGCGCGGAATGAAATAGAATTCATGATAGCGGCAGTAAAATCGCGGTTTTGGGGGTTGTTCTGACCGTGAAGCAGGCATTAATACCGGTAGCATCGAATTCTAAACCCAGCTGGTGGTTTTTGCCAGATTTTCGGCCATTATCGGTAAGTAATTGTTCAGACCTGCGCAGTGCGTGTCTGACCTGTCCATGGAAGAACGGCTGTTGTTGCGCGCCTGGGCGAGGGATTTACGAGGGCAAGGTACAGATGTGTCGCGAATGTTATCTGCTATCAGTGCTTTCTTCTATGAGCTCATCGTTCGAAGTTTTTTGCGTTCTTTTTGGGCAGTTTCCGCCAGCTAGCTCGCCGTCGCTTGCCGTTGTGTTGTCGAATACTGGCAGCTTTAGATTGTTTTCGTTGATGTCGTGATCAGGGCCGCTTAAGTCGCAGCCTATAACTCGTCGGGAAGGTATAAGGCATTTCATAAAACGTGTTGTGGCAAGGATGTTGTGCGTATGGACGCTTCTTGTTGTGTGAGAGTGACGCACCCTCTCTTCGCAGGCCGCAGCGGCATCACAGCACTCATGCGCTGAAGGGCCGCCAATTGTTTATTTGCATTTTATCGTGCAGGGATGGAAGTGTTATAGTGATGATGATGTTGGAGATATTGCATTTGTGTGACTGCATGTAGATAGCAGGCACCATTGGTTGTTTGAGCTTTCCTTTGTTATGATGATGTGATAAGACTACAATGTGCTGAGCCAACCATGGTTGACATGCATGACTGCATGCAAGCTATATATACCATGTTCCTACTTGGTTCCTTGCCCTCCATAGTCCCAGTTTGTCATCCATGCTGGGGAGGACAGTTTAGGAGGTGTTGTTGTGTTGATTAGCTTGGTAGGCATCAACCTTACACTCTAACCTGGGAGAAACATAGGAAATGCTGCTTAGGCATGTTAGGGCTACCATCGTCAAGGCTATGCACATATTTACAAGGCTGGCCATGCTCGAGGGACGATGAAGACGTATGAGGTGCGTGGCCACCCCTTTGTACTTCATAACATATTCAGCATGGATTTGGTGCATGTTGGATGGCATATGAAGTGGCATTGTGGTGTTACTAACTTACTGAGTGGTTCTTAGCGCCTTGTCAGGTGGTCATATAGGAAACCCATCAACTTGAGTAGTTCTTGTCACAATGACCCCCCACATTGAGCATGCGTTGCCGTCAGCGTGCAAGAGTTAATTATGTGTGCTTTGGTCAGTTTGCAGATGTCTTTGATGAAGAAGGAGGTGCTAGTGTGGCTAAATGGTTACTCTAATTTCCTTGTAGCGTCTACATGGGTGGCCGTCTTGGAATGGTTGTAACTTGGGCAGTTCTTGTCAGAATGTCGTCAAACCTTGAACATAGGAGGTACCATATGTGCAGAGGATGGTAGTGTGTGGTTTGGCCAGTTTTCACGTGGCTTGGATGAATAAAGGGGTGTTAGTGTGGTTAAATACTGGCTAAAACCTCCCTTAGCTTCGTCATTGGTGACAACCTAAGAACGTTAATAACTGGAGCTGTGGTGGTCAGAATGACCTGAAATTTTGGGGCTGCATGTCCCCCCCTCTCTAGTATTTGGGAATATATGGTATGGCAACATTTGAAGTGTTTATGATTTGATTTATTTTTTTTTCATTAAAAAAGGACCCTTTTTGCGGGAAAATTAATAACTGGTGCATCCATGCTTATGTATTGGTCCCAATTAGGCAGACTTTCTCAAAAGTGGGGGAACTATGCGGGAATATGTGATTTGGTCCCAATATGTTTGCCCATTGTCCTAGGAAAAATGTGACTAAAATAGCGTCTTTTTCTATTTTTAGCGCGTAACCGGTGTATGGTGGGGGCTAGTACCACCCCCAAGTGGCTGGAAAATTTTTTTTTAATCATATTTATGGTCCCCAATCATCATTGGATTTTTAGCACATGCATAGGTATGGTTTCCAGAAAAGTGCCCTTTAGGGGTGTCCCCTCCTAATGATTGATAAGGGTTAATTCAACTAGTGTGTTTCTTAGTAGTATAATGTGTTTCTTCATTAATTTGAATGATTGATAATTGATTAATTAATTTGAATTATTGCCACATGATGCATAACTTAAGCTTCTAATGTTTGCACAATTATCAAAGAGACAATTATGTGGGTTTCCGTGAAGTCAAATGACAATGCAAATCACAATACACTAGGTTGGACAAATCACAAGGTTACGGCCCGTATACAAGGTTGTCCAGTATACTGGCCGTAAACTTTTACTACCGTATACTTTTTCTAGTATACTGGCCGTAAAATTTACTACCGTATACTTTTTCTAGTATATTGGCCGTAAAATTTACTACCGTATACTTTTTCTAGTATACTGGCCGTAAAATTTACTACCGTATACTTTTTCTAGTATACTGGCCGTAAAATTTACTACCGTATACTTTTTCTAGTATACTGGCCGTAAAATTTACTACCGTATACTTTTTCTAGTATACTGGCCGTAAAATTTACTACCGTATACTTTTTCTCGTATAATACTGGCCGTAAAATTTACTACCGTAAACTTTACTACCGTATACGAGAAAAAGTATACGGTAGTAAATTTTACGGCCAGTATACGAGTGGCAAGTATACGCGTACGAACGTAAACTTAACGGCCCGTAAAAATTTCCGTATACGTGTACGGGCCGTAAATTTATAGTATAGTGTCAGTCCTCTGGAGAGGACTGAGTTGACCAACTTTGAGATCATGTAGCAGAAAGGGCAGGGGGGTACCCCATATGTTTGAGGTGCCTAATAGCAGCTAATATCTTGCTCTGTGTCTGGAATATGTGTAAAAAATCATACATGGACCGGATCATGTAGAATTTTACTCGGGTGTTGACCCTTACTCGCGATTTGGCACTTTTTGATGTATAGGTGTGAAAAAAAAATCAATTCCATATGCATGTAGAAAAATCATAAACATGTGAAAAATAAAGTTCTTGAAACGTGGCAAAAAACTGGGCTCAATTTGGCCACTGCCACTGCCTGAAACACGCCAAAAACTGCCAGTCCTCTGGAGAGGACTGAGCCTTTGCTAGCAAAATGCTAGCATGTAAGTGCGGTCATACTACAACCACCGTGGCCACCAACCATCCCAATCAACTCATTTCCCTTCAAGCATTTCCCTTCAAGCAACAGGACAACACACTTGCATCATCATATTGCAGTTATACTATACCTTATCATGTGTGAGAGCCTATGCCTGCACGTAGGGAATGGGTTTGGATACCTACCAACAAAGGGTTATATAATAAGTGTCAACCACCAATATAATGGGTAGATTAAGCATAGCTCATTTGTTTCTAACAAGAATAGATATGGCTAAAACTGTTTAGCATCGCCATGGTATGGCCAACATAGTTGCTGGCACCTGATGGCAGTGGTTTATCACCAAGACTTTTCACTCACCCGCATAAGCTTGAAAGCACCCTTGATGCAACCCATGGCCACATAACCATGCAGTATAAACGAAGCATAGGAATAACTAACAACTATGAAGGTGTTCAAACCTGTACAGCTCCTAAAAACCTGCACAACTACACTGGGGTAAGGCAAACGCCTGGTAACATCATCTGAAAATGGGGTTTTAGAGAGGGGCAGGCAACGGTCAAGAAAGAGCATCAAGACTTGAACCTGACAACTCCTTGCATGCTTAAACTCATGTACAAACATTAAGAAGCGATGAGGCGACGATATTCCAGCTTTACCAGGCACGGACGGCGTTACCTTGGCCCAGGCGGTGCCCGCAAAACTGGCACTTTGCGGTACACAAACCATGACGTGACAGAGAGGTCGAAATCAGCAAATCTATGCAGCCACTCAAATTATTCTAATACTATGCACGATAAAAGGTAGAAAGAAACCTATAAACCCTCGAAATTGCGCCGGAACGCAAATCACAGTCGTCAATTCCGTCGACCTGTCTGATCGCAGTTTTTTCTAGCAAGAACAGTGCCGACACCTGCTAAATCGCATCGTCGCGAGCCAAAAGTTGAGTTGTATCATCTATATGACATATAAAAACTATTTCCTGAGTTTGGCCAGCTAACTCTTCCGCAAACGTAAACTGCATGCATGGGCGCAAGCCGCCATGGCTTGGTCGTGCATTTCCGGAACGCACGTTTCACGGGAAAAAGTACCCTTACCACCTGTACTTTGACCGTACATTTGACCGCTCATACCAAATCCAAAAAAATCCCAAAAATATGTCCAAGAAAGATCTTTTCACGTAGTATTAATTTGAATAAATTTTGAGAGAATTTTTTTGACAAACATTCTGACCGGGGCGAATTTTCTGCGAAACCCAAAAACTCGGTCCTCTGGAGAGGACTGAGTTCAACTCAGTCCTCTCCATAGGACTGGATTAAAATTACACCCCTCGCATTGGTAAGTATATTAAATAATTATGAGGCTGGGCGCCGGCCAGCTGCAAGCGATAAATAAAACAAAAGAATTTTAATTAACTAATTCCCGAGTGTACTGACCTGTAGTTTTTGAAGCTACCAAACAAATAAAGAAAGTGTAAATAAATAATTTGACTGCCAAGAGCGCTTCTTTTGCGGTAAAAAACAAAGAAATATTAAATCTCTGGCTGAAAAATGTGCTTTTACTAGCCGTAAGAGCAGTGCATCCGGCTGAGTTATACAAAACAAACAAAGAATGATTAAATTTCGCAGCCGGTTTAACGGTTGTTCGGTAACCAAACAAACAAACTAATAATTAATTAATTGGGCGGACACAGTAGCACTTTCAACCAATAAAACGCTAATGTCTAATTCCGAAGGGCCTTTTGGCTGAACTGAATTAAAACTACCAATGCGAGGGGTGTAAATTAAATTATAACATGCCTCCGTTGGGAGATCATGTAGCACATATTCCTTGATGATGGTTGGGTGGGATGGAAGGAGCCGCGTACCGTAGTGGTCAAAATCACTTTGCGTCTAATTACTTTGCGACCCCAAAACTGGGTGGAATTTATAGTTTGCGACCAAAAATGCAGGCAAAGTTTTAGGTTTGCGAGCCCATCATCGGCTTGTTAGTGGTCAGTGGCTTGGCTTGGGTCTCACCAACTTCATATCCCTTTGCCCCCTCTCCACTCATCATGTAACCCAAGTACCGGCCACCTGAGTGATTTGATTGATCAATTGGGTAGCACTGCTGTACCAATAATAGCGGTTCAGTGTCTCGCTGCCGGGTACTAACGCGATACCATCATTAGTGAGGAGCCACGGAGCATTAATTAGCCCTTACTGTAGGATAATGGTGTCGGATACCTGGCTTGACTGCCTGCTGGCCTGCGGCCTGACGCCCCGCGGCTCTTCTGCCATCGACGCCCCGCTCTTCTGCCAAGACACCGTGCATTCTGCACAAGCCTTTGGCTTTCGCAGTGACAGTAACAAAAGGCGCGAAAAATTGTGGCGCGAAAGGCCGTTCGCTGGGCTTGGGGCTGTGCGGCGCGGCGCAGGCGCGGCGCGGTAACATTTGAACTTTGCGACCCAAAATCAAGCCCATTAATAGCAGTTTGCGAGGTCAATTCGCAAACAATTAGACGCAAAGTGATTTTGACCACTACGGTAATCGAACTAACCTAACTCTAATCTAGCTAGTCTAGAAAAATCCAAACTACCCTACTCATCAAAACGCCTCCTCCGCTTGGGGGGAGGTGATTTGCCCACAGGTGAGGGTCGGGCGTGTGAGCCTTGACAATCCTCTTCCACCGCGTCTTGTTCTGCATGGCAGTCCAAAGAAGGGAGAGAGAGTGGATGCGGTATTTAAACTGGGGTGGGATGACTAGTAGGTCATCCAGCAACATCTGTACGTAGTTCGTGACATGTTTCCCTACCTTTTTGGGAATGTCCTTGGGGCCAGGCCAGGTCAGAATGTGCCGTCCTGGCTGGCCAAGCCGCTGGGGGCCGGCCAGACCAAGGGCGGTGTCGACCTGGCTGGTGCGAGCAAGGTGTCCTACAAATGCTATCCTACGCTGTCTAATCTCGTCCGAAATACGGGGCATGCCCTGATACAAAGACTCTGATGACGGGCGCTTGGAAAACCCTACGTTGAGGACCTGTCGGAGCATCCTGTAAACTGTGCCGTCTAGCCTAGATGCCAGTGTGGGTGTGATTGTCCACGCCTCGGCGCCATACGTGACAGGATACAAACGATGTAACCATGGCAGATTTAGCGTCTGGTGTCTAGATTAAGGTTCCATGTGCACAACGCATACTGCATTGCCATACTTGTAACGACATTGCAGGATAAGGTTTCTAGGCATCTCTAGAAGGTTGACGCTGTAAATGTATAAATTAAAGCAATAATAAACAGCGGCTCCTTGATAAACCGAGCGGCCAAGGAGCCGCAGCCAGTGCAACCAAACCATTCCAAAGTCATTCTCAACTGACAGTCCTGACCGCATTCAATTGCGGGCACGGTGCGCATACCAAACATCTCACACCTGTGAAACCTCTTAATTAGCCATCATCAATTTGGCCTCTCGCCGGTCGACTTGCTCTTCATACAGTATGCCGTACAGTGAACCGACTCTTGGCCCCTTGGCTCTTCTTCCTGTGGTGGGTCGACTCCCTCTTCGATTTGTCATTCAGTTCATTGAGCGGATACAAGTTGCCCTTTTTCAGAGATTGCCTTGGGCGAGCTAGGTGGGGGCCAGGCGTACCCCGCCCCGCCGCCCGAGTGGGTGGGGGGGCGTGGGGTCCGGGGGATCCGGCAGCGCCGGCAATCAGCATGGCCGGCCCTCGGTGATGAGGGAGGGGGGGGGATCCCGCGCAGATGGCGTATCAGTGAGGGGGGGGTGGAGGGGCGGCGACCTCCGGGTGCATGGGTGGGGGGCGCGGGGGGCGGGGGATCCCACAGATGGCGTTTCGCTGAGCCGAGGGGGGGAGTTGGGGGAGGGGCGACCTCAGGGCGGGGTGGGTGGGGCGCGCGGGGCGCGGGGGGCGGCAGATCCGGCAGATGACATCTCACTGAGGCGGCGAGGCCTTCGCATGGCAAAGCATCCCCCCCCCCTTAGCTTCGGCGTGACTTCGGCGGGTCGTAGTAATCGGCGCTCATCATGACGTCAGTCATCTTATCATCGTCAAGCACGTGAACGCCGATGGCATACGAGGGGAACCGACCACGCTACCTATCGACCGACGATCACATCCCCTTCGCTTCCGCCTGGGCCATTAATCGGCTCGTCGTGGCCGCGCGGCCGGGGACGATCTTGATTGATCCAACAACCGACGCTGATGCCATTACGGCGACATGACTGATGACGATGCACGGCCGGGCGTCCAATCGCGATCATCACTGAGCCGGGTCGTCGTCGCATACTCTGATCGTCGCATACTACGGCTGTTTGACCACGGGCAACCGAACTCGGCGTAGCCGTCAGCCGAGTCGATCTGGGCGGCCGCGACGGCCTGTTGCTGCTGGTGCATGGACCCGTCTCAGATCGAGCCCGACGACAACGTACGCACGCAGAACATTGTGTTTCAAGAGCTGCTGCTTCCACCGACGCACCTTGCCATGACATGACGCACGCACGTCGACGACTATGAGCTGGCGGACGGGCCGTCGTCGTTGACGGCCGCTGCGGATGAGCCTGCATCGCGCATCCCCTTACGGGTACGTCGGTCAACGCAGGGGTGCAGGGAGCCCGCGGCTAGTAGATCAACAGCTCTCGGGTGCATGGCGGACGGAGCGCCACCCGATCGACGCCTAAGGGACCAACGCGGACGGCATTGGCGCGACACCAGGTCATCGAAGAGCGGCGCGACCTCGGCGTACTTTCGCTCCCCGACGATACCAGGCAGTCATTGAGCCTTCCGCTTGCGCGAATCGGCTGGTCGCGGCCGAGCGGCCGGCCGGGGACGATCTTGATCACTGATCCAACCCCGTCGGTGCCGTCGGTGACGATGCACGGTTAGGCGTCCAATCACGATCATGAACACCGAGCTGGATTGTCATCGCAGACAGCTATTTGACCACGGGCAACCGAGCTCGGCGTAGCCGTCAACCGAGTCCGGCCTGGGCTGCCGCGACGGCCGACCTCTTGCTGGACGACGGCGTGTGCACGCAGAACATTGTGTTCCAAGAGTTGCTGCTTCCACCGACCGACGCACCGGCTTGCCACCTGACGCACGCCCGGCCCGTACGACTATGAGCCGGCGGGCGGGCGGGGCATTTCATGGTGTGCATAGTACCAAACATCTCACTACTGAGTCACACCTGTGCCGAAACCTCCGTCTCCCTCTGCCGGGGTCGACTTGGCGTCTCCCTTGGCTCTTCTCATCCCTCTGGGTCGACGACTCCCTCTTCGATTTGCCCTTTTTCAGAGATGGCCCTGGGCGAGGTGGGGGCAGGGCGTACCCGGCCCCCGGGTGGGTGGGGGGGCGTGGGGTGCGGGGGACGGATCCGGCCGCCAGCGCATCATCATGGCCGGCCCTCGCTGAGGGGAGGGGGGGGGGGCGACCTCCGGGTGGGGGGGGGGGCGCGGGGGGCGGGGGATCCCGCAGATGGGGTTGCGACCTCGGGGCGGGGCGTCTTACTGAGGCGGAGAGGCCTCCGGGTGCCGGTGGGGAGGGCGCCGGACTGCGGTGCTGCAGGCCGGGCCCAGACGGCGTATCGTTATTTGTCTCCCGACTTTTTCCTTTTTTCTTTGACGTTTAGCGGGCCCCCGGCCTTAAGCTTCAGTTGACGGACTTGCATCGAGTTGCCATGCATCTGTCTTTAGACGGATCAAAACTCGACGATACTAGAGTTACGGTCGGCTTTGCGCCTTCTTTTCGCATCCCCGCTTGTATATGTTGACTGACACTGTACATGACGCGATTTGTTGCCTTGGCCTTCTCGCCTGCTGGCTGTGCCCACGTCACGTGAATCTGGAATGACCGTTTGCGTGGCCCTTCGATGTTCCGTTCCCAGATTCTACCGTACGGACACCATGCATCTTCTCCGGCCAAACCTGGTCCCAGCAGCGTAAGAAACTATGCCCCCTGATTCCGTAGGTGATTCGCAACGGTTCAGCAAGCACTTGGGTACGGCAGGTGGTAACGCTCCCGGATATTACGGCACTAGCGGCTTCTGGCTGGGGGATCCATCTCCATCAGTGATTAATGAACAGCGCGTGACCTTTCGGTTCGCGGGGGCGTCTGCGAGCTGGGCCCTGGTTTCCCCTTGTCTGCAGCCAGGCGGATTGCAGCAACTTTTCCGGCTGCTACACCGCCCAGCTGTCTTTTAGCGCACACCAAGCTTGCGCGCCCCTAGTTTCCCACAGGCGGCCACGAATTCTGCCCATAGGCTATGCCCGTTCGAGCGTTGCCAGCCTAATACTGACAAGGGAATATGGTTTACTCGCTCAATTCCTGTATCATGATTCCGGCTTGTAGGGGCTACGATTCAGCCGGCCGAGTTATTACTTTGGCTGCGCCAGCACGTTGTTTTTCCCATGCTGAAGTGGCATAATGTGGTGGTAAAGACGACAGTGGTAGCAATATAGATGTGGAATTGCATACCGGTGCCCCATTTCTGGAAGTAATCGAGATTTTCCAGGGCCTGCGCTCGCTTTTCACGGGTACGGTGTGTAGTTGTCAGGAGCGCACGCCCACCCGGAAGCCAGAACTGTTAGCTGTAGTTATTATAGCATCGATATATGGTAGCATTGCGATGCGCTCGTTCCTGGTTGGTAGCGTGGCGTTCGGGCTATGCTGAAACACGCTTATCATACTGGGCATGCTGCCGCAATGCAAAATGCATCAAGTAACTCCGGTAATTATTTACGGAGGTAGACGTATCGTCTCGCAAACTATGTTGTGTGGAAACTTAGCCATTCTTTTTTTGTGTGTTTGGTGGTTGCAGAGTAGAAATCAGATTATGTGGCTATTTGCGTAGTTAGCAGCGCAACATTGTTTTTTCGGGGGAGTGGCACATTTCGCCTTTTCTGCTGAACCATCGTGTGTCATTAGCATTTGGCTTATTGTAGGCTAGTTTCGCACCAGCAATGCCTCTCATGTCGATGTTTATCTGCTTAGATGCCTATCTGCTAGCTAAAGTCATTACACAAATGTAAGTGTCTATCGTTGGGCTTGTGGTCTATTATGGTGTTTGTATCAGACAAGCGAATAGCAAAAAGGAACTACTTATACCAGTACTATCTAAGCGCTATGTACCAGGTGTTGGCATTCCATTCATCCAGCCTTGGTTTTCTCATGTTGTTTATCTGCCTTTCAAACAAGTGTCTGGGCAGGGTGCAATTTTGGGCCGGATGCACGATTGGCTGGCACATGCTCATGGTTTGGCAAACCAAGATTTCAACCTAGTCACATCAATGGCAGCTTTCGGTTGGTCGCTGGTTGGTCTAGGCTGGTTTGGTTGAGGTCTCCGCTAGTACATGTGCCGGCGGCATGTCGGTGGCTGAATTACCCTACCATGGGGTAGATGACAAAAGCTATTTATTCACCTGTCTTCGCTCCGTTTCAACCCAGGGAACCCCCGCACTCCTTACGTCCCCCAAACTTCTTACGTCATTCAGATATTTTGAGCGCTGGGAGGGTACTGTCACCACAGCCCGTATTTGCCATCTCGGCAAGTTCTGGGGCAAGGTAGGGGAAGAGACAGCACGCTTATGTCTTGGAAGGCAGCCAGGGGGTGCCCGTGTCGTGGGTTTGGTTGCATCGTTTTGTGGTCAATGTGTCCCAACTGAGCTTGTGCTTGTGGCCGAGCTTGAGGTGGTTTTGTGGTCACCGAACACGTAAGAGCTGCTGAGGCATCATCCCATCACCATGGCAAGTTGTTTGCGTGACGATGGGAAAAAAGCCGTCAGCGCGACACTGGTTGCCCCATCCAGCCAGATTGAGCTCAATTTCTCGTTGGACCCAAGTTGTCTACACTTTTCGATAAGGAGCTGCACACCTACACACTTAACAATGTACCTACGCACCTTCGGGTGCGCAATCAAGCTTACACACATGCACCTTCCCCAGTCCCCCACCCCTTCCCCCCCACCCTCCCTCTCCCTGTCCCACGGTCATGATACATCTTCCGCATGAAAGATCTGTAGGCTCATAGGTTGCTTGGCACGCCTGCATCTCCACTGACACGCCAGCATAGAGAAAACAGGGCTCATAGCCCGCTTGGCAAGCCTGCATCTCCACTTACACGCCCCCATAGAGAAAACAGGGCTGATAGCCCGCTTGGCACGCCTGCATCTCCACTCACACGCCAGCATAGAATGAACAGGGCTCATAGCCCGCTTGGCAGGCCTACATTTCCACTGACACACGAGCATAGAGAGAAAGGCGGCATTTGGTGAAAGCAAACAATCTGAGCCGTATTCCTCACGCCCTGGAGCGGAGTTACTCAAGATCAGCCACAGTCTTCTAATCCACTTATACAGTCTAACTGTCTGTCGGCGTTCCTGTCCTTCCCCCGTTGCCCGTCCACCCACCCCTCTCCCCAACACCCCACTGCAGCATCCCCTGCGGGCCACCCAGCCCTCTTGGACAGCCACCTTTGGGCCCTTCAACCTGAGCCCGCCAGTGCGCGGTCCGCGATACCTACCAATACGCACTTCTCTTCCAACACGCAAGTACTTGGATCCTCGGCCGATAGCCCGCCCAACCCTCTCGCACCAACACCATGGGCCAGTGTGCGAGCAAGCCGAGCCCGTACCCGCGCTTGGAGGACCTGAACAACACCGTGCGCGGCGGCGACATCTTCCTGGAGCTGCGCGGCGACTCGGTCTCCAAGGCCCAGGCCGGGAAGAACCCAGAGCCCATCGAGGTGCTCAACGAGAATGGCTTTGCCGAGGCACCCGATTCGCTGCACGGGGCCACGTACTACCTCAAGGCCCTGCAGGAGATGTCCCAGGGCGCCACGGCCGAGGCAGCCAAGAAGGGGCAAGGGATCACTGTGCCCTCGTCGCCGACCGCGCAGGAGAAGCATGGGGTCACGCTCATCCCGGACGGTGCGGGCGAGGGCCAGAAAGGGGAGGCACTGGGGGGGAGGTGCGTGTACCAGGCGTACACGCTCCAGGGGGACAAGGGGCGCAACCAGGACACGTATATCATCGGCGACGAGCTGTTTGGGCAGGTGAGCATGGCCCCTGGCATCTGTGTGTGGTGGTGGCGTTAGTGCTGCGGGTATTGGTGTTGTTGTTTTTTTTAAGCGTGGCCTCTTGCACCTGTGCCTTCTCCTCCTAGACTCGGCATCTCCTCCTGACTTGCCAACTGCTTTTCCCCCCACCAACCCATCCACCCACCAGCCCAACACGCTGCTGGCGGCCGTTCTGGACGGCCACGGGATGGAAGGCCACTTTGTCTCGCAGACGATGCGCGACATGCTGCCCTGGGTGATGAAGCGGGCCATTCTTGGCGAATCGGGCTCCTCCACTAAGGCGGGCGAGGGGCCGCCCATTCCTGCCCTGGCAGACGATGTGATGCCCAAGAAGGATGGGGACGCCGGCGGCAAGACCGAGGCTACCCTGGAGACGAAGACATCGTCGCCCTTCAGCGAAATGAGCGGAAAGCCGTCCGCGGACCTTGAGGGCAAGGATGGCCAAGGGGCCGGGGAGGCCGGGGAGAGGAAGGCCAATAGGGATGAGGGGGAGAAGGGCAAGGCGGGCGGTGACGAGCAGCCGCGCAACGAGTGGGGCAGTAAGGCGTGGCGGCAGCAGATATGCGAGGACTTCGTCTCGATCGACACGGCGGTCAAGGACAGCCGCAAGCTGGACATGATCTACAGTGGCAGCACGTGTGCGGCTGCTCTCATCAAGGTATGTCATTGGTTAGTTCATGGAGTGGCATTACCGTCAAGGTATGTGATCACTTAGTTCCAGCAAGTATCATGGCCATCAAGATATGTCATCTGTTAGTTCAGCAAGTAGCATGCCCAGCATGGTGGGTCATCTGTTCATTCAGCGGTTAGTTCAGTAACCTGAATATCAACCCCTCAATGGGCCAAGATCCTGCCGATAAATCGGCTGTAACTTCACAATTTTGCAAACCAGATGGCATCCAACCTACCCATATCCAATGGCTATCCGTGTGGGCCAAGCATGTCCATGAGTTGCCCTGTGGCGTGACATATCACAACCTCACATATCTGCAGGGTAGGCCATAGAAGACTACCGTCAAAGTCAGGGGGGTCAAGACGCGCGTTTTAATTCTTGGTAGATTGTGAATTTTGAATTATGTAATAAGACTTAGACACCTATCACTTCAAGGATGATAAACAATTAGTTGCTGAACAGTTTGAGCCATTGGGGTCATCATTTGGTTGGGTATACCAGCAGTTACACCCAGTACAGCCCATAGGGGTACCGTTGGTAAAAAGCAACCAAGGGGGTAGGGGTGGGCATACTACTTACTAATATGGCCACCAACCATGGCATACAACACATTTCCCTTCCACGATGATGGGAAAACATAACTGGATCATCACACTGCCCTTATATGGCACCTATGTGCAGGTGCCACCTTGTCCATGCACCTAGGTAACGCGGTACAGATACCCTTTCACAAGGCACGCATTCTAGGAGGCAACCACCAAAAAGCTAGTGATGTTAAGCCTATTTCAGCTTTCCCTAGCAAGGATAAACTAGGCCAAAGCTGTTATTGCTTGCCAAGTGATGGCCAGCACACCTGGTGGCACATGCTGACAATGGGAAGCTTTCACTCACCAATTACATGCTTGATGATGCAGCGACCAGCCAACTGCCTCACACTCATGCAATATGCGTGTGGGAAATGTATAACAAACATATATGGAGGTATTCAAACCCACACAGCCTCTAAAAATCAGCACCATCACACTATGGCAGGTCAACTGGCTGAGGGAAGCATCTAAGAAGGGTGTTTTAGGAAGGGGCCAGGCCATGGTCAAGAAAGAGCATGAATAATGAAAATGAATGTGCTACACGAGCTAGAACGTATATACAAACGTCAAACATCGATAAGAGAACGATGCCTCAGCTTTACTAGGCATGTCTGGCGTTACCTTGGCCCAGGCGGTGGCCGCATAATGGCGCATTCTGGCACACCAAAGTTGTGCAGCATAGTCGCTACATTCGGTGATTTCCGGTCACCTTTGCACGTTTACGACTAATATTCATCATAAAAAGTACAAAGAAACCGATATAGCCCTGAAAATATGCCGGGAAGGTAGTGCTGTCAACGTTTCTATCGTCCGGCCTGATCACAGTTTTTTCCAGCAAGAATGCTGCCGACACCTATCAAATGGCATTCCTGCGAACCGAAAATTGGCCTGTATGATCTTTAGGACGTATAGAATCAATTTCCTGGGTTTGGCCAGAAAATTCGAACGCAAACGTAAATGCCATGCGTGGGCACAAGCCGCCATGGCCAGGTCGTTTTCCGGAATGCACGTTGTACGTGAAAAAGTACCCTGACCCCTTGTACTTTGACCGGCCAGAACACCTCTGCAACTTTGTCAAAAGTATGCAAACCCTAGTATCAGGCTGTGAGGAAAATTATAAACTTTCGATCTTCTCAGCTAAAATTTTCCTAATTCTCAATAGTTTTCGCGGCATTTGGTCCCCCGATAAGGGACCGATGCATTGGCTATAAGTCGATTTTTGGCGGAAAATCTGCAGCAACACCATTTACGGGTTAAGTTGTGACGTCGGTTAGATTAGCAAGTAGCATGACCATCACGGTGGGTCATCCATGTGATTAGCAAGTAGGAAGATTGTTGAGCAACGTGACTGTTTACGTGACGTGATCTACAGCGGCAGTAAACACGCGGCCATGCTCACCAAGTTGAGTTGTTTGTAGGTACTGGTCGGGCACCTTGATGGGTGGCCCATCAATGTGAGTTGTAAGTCATGTTTGTTCTCATGGCCTGAAGGGGGGGTGCCCATCAAGCTAGGTCATCCAATTTGTTCAACGAACCCCGTGATGTACGTAACCAATGGGGGATATTTCTTTATGCCGTCAAGATAAGTCGTCAAGCTGTTAAGGTTATCAAGGTGTATTATCGGTTACTTAACGCGGGAACGTAACCTAAGAAATCCTCACTTAACGCGGTAATGGCTGTACTTAAAATGACTGGACATACTCATCGGTCGGGCCATTGAACTGAGTCATCAAGCGAGGTCGATCCATGTAGGCCCCGTCTATGCCCCAACCCACCCAGGTACCCAGACCCTGTTCCTCCTAGTGCCTCCCACGCGTCCACCCGCCCATGTGCCAAATCAGCCAAGTCACGGAGTCACATAATAAGCCCAGCCCGGGGCCTCCCGGCCATCCAATCGTCCAATATCCCACTAACCCGAGCCTCCCGAGATCGCGTTTTCCGCGGACCGGCACTAAACGCAAATGGTTTTCACCTTTGCGGCATGCCAAATCAGAATATACGCTTGGCTGATCTCG
>RPFO01000584.1:527470-707470 GCA_009746045.1 Mesostigma viride | reverse complement strand
CTTGTTCTGGGGCCACCCAGCAGGGTCATTCCTGTCCAGTTGAGTAATGAATTCGTGCAGGGTGCTGGCAAACATGGGAGAGGATCTGCCATGGGAATGGGCACTGCACTTGGCGCGTTTAACATGAAGGGGGGCGTGGGTGGGTCTGGGCCCATAAAACTGAAGTCGGACCACTTGGCAAGCGTGTGCCCTATACGGCGGTAGCCTCGGGAGCTTACCTCCCATGTCCTCAGGCGGCTGGGTTGCCAACGGTGTTGTGGCGGGCGAAGCCTAAGTGCGTAAGGGAGCCAAATGGCAGCAGCCCTGGGTGTGCCCTGGATGGCCAGCCCGCACACCACGATTGGATAGGAGGGGGAGGGAGGGAGGGAGGGAGGGAGGGAGGGAGGGAGGAGGGAGGGAGGGAGGGAGGGAGGGAGGGAGGGAGGAGGGAGGGAGGGAGGGAGGGAGGGAGGGAGGGAGGGAGGGAGGGAGGGAGGGAGGGAGCCGGGGGGGTGGGCCTGAGAGAAAGCAGGTGCATGCTCGCATGCGTGTGTGGAACAGGCCGGCTTCCACCAGACTTGGCCCACATGTGGCCATTTTCGGGCACCCTGCCTGCTGCCCACGCATTGAGCGTGAAGCCATCGGCTTTCATGATACGATAGGAAGGAATCAAGAACAATCTGGTATGGACAGTGTGCGACCCTGCAAGGTATGTTTCCGGATGCAACCCCGCAACGTACTTGGCGGGTCCGACACTTGTCGGCAGCTACCACTCCTGTAGCATGGGGGCTTGCCAAACAAAGAACATCCAAACAAGGAGTTTGGTCATGGCTTATGCAGGGCCGCGGGCGTGGATAATCGCGCGCGGTGGTTGCACGATGCAGCATCATGGCAGGGCAGGCATCACTTTCCTAACCAACCGAAGGGGGTTGCCTTGCGAAGCGGTGGGGCTTGGATGTCAACCAGGCCGCTCGCGCCGTGGCTGTTTGGTTCTATTTGCTGCACAGTCAAGCTTGCCCCTGTAAACAACACCGCTCAAGTTCGTGTACATTAGTGTCCCTGGCGGGCGGACCGCACCAGGCCACGTTGGAAGCTGCTTAATTGTGCCATTGGCTTAGAAGATCGTTCCAGGCAGTGGCGCCTTTCTGCTACGGGAGGGGGCTACACTGGTCAAGGTGTTGCCTGCTTCTTGCTTCTCATGGGAGGCGATGAGAATGCTCATTTCCTCGATTGCCGGATGCTGTTGCTACGAGAATGACCTTCATTGTCCTATCCATCGCCCTATGATACATGTTGGTGCGGTAGGTTGCAAAGGATGTGAGGTATCCCAGGGATGCACCTGCCACGTACCTATCTCTAGATAGCAGGGTTGCCGAGGCAGTCGTCCAGGGACGAGCGTTGTTCAGTTGGCAATTGTTTATGGTATTGAAGTCTCGGAATAACCTGGGTGCTCCGGTAAAACAGCTGTGGTAACACACAGGCTTTTAGTGAGGTAATACTGCGAGGGACCTGGCATTGGGGAGATCCCGGCGATTTTGGTAGTAAATCCATACCGCAACACCCATCACTGCTTAGGCTTTGGTTCCAATATTCATGTCGGCAGTTGGGGGCGGCATGGTACGTGTAGCTTTCTTGCATTTTGCTCTTTACCACGGGCAGTAAACCCATGATTCGTGGCACGTGCCCATCCTGTTCAGTCATGCCACGCAGTTTCCGCGTGGGATGGTCTGAGAGTGTCGGATGGTGGGGTAGTTTCAATGTCAGCGGAATCTTGTTTATGAATGCTTTGACCACCAAGTACAGGCTGCTAGTTTCATGGAGGTTGCCGCTGCAGAGTTTTTGTTGACTGATGTGTGTATGAAACCCATGGAGAGAATGTACAGTGTTTACCTCAGCGAGGGAGTCATTTCCTGAAAAACTTCCTGTCTGAATCTGTGTATCTTCAGCTCGTTCTAGCCTCGTTGGTGGGATCGAGATAAAGAAGTTTTATATACGTATATATATTAAAAATATAATTACTTACAGCAGAGTGAAATCACTCAAACCAAAGCAAACGCCCAGCTATAAACCTATATACAGAGCCATGTCAAAGCTCTATACTACGATAAGACCAATGGAAACGCCTAACGGGAGGAACCTAATAGCCCTGCTGCACCGCAAAATCAGCCCGCGTACGGCGGAGCATGATGTCCGCCATGGCCCGAGTCAGCGCCACCGACAAGCGCTGACGCCAATATGACGTCCAGGTCCGCGCCGACCATGGGGCCCGCTGGCCCTCCAGGTCCAGCCGGTCCTCCCGGAGCCGGCAACACTCCTTACGTATATATATTCATTGAGAATGACAGAATACGGAGGTGAGATGGGCATGCAACATAAGGAAAAACCCGATAACTGGGAGAATAAAATTAAAATTAAATTAAATTAAATTATAACATGCCTCCGTGGGGAGGTCATGTAGCACATATTTCATGATGGATGGGGTGGAGGAAGCCGCGTGATCGAACTATCCTAACTCTATCTAGAAAATCCTAACTGCACTACTCATCAAAACGCCTCCTCCGCTTGGGGGGAGGTGGCTTGCCCACAGGGTCGGGCGTGTGCGCCTTGACAATCTTCTTCCACCGCGTCTTGTCCTGCATGGCAGTCCAAAGACGGGAGAGAGAGTGGATGCGGTGCTCAAACTGGGCTGGGACCACGAGCTCGTCCAGCAGCATCTGAACGTAGTTGGTGACAGGTTTCCCTACCCTTTTGGGAATGTCCTTGGGGCCAGGCCAGGTCAGAATGTGCCGCCCTGGCTGTCCAAGCCGCTGGGGGCCGGCCAGACCAAGGGTGGTGTCGACCTGGCTGGTGCGTGCAAGGTGTCCTACAAATGCTATCCTACGCTGTCTAATCTCGTCCGAAACACGAGGCATGCCATGATACAGAGACTCTGATGACGGACGCTCGGAAAAACCTACATTAAGGACCTGCCGGAGCATCCTGTAAACTGTGCCGTCCAGCCGAGCTGCCAGTTTGGGGGGAGGGTCCACGCCTCGGCGCCATACGTGAGCACCGTGAGGACGAGGACCTTGAAGAGCATGCGCTTGCGGTGCCCGTTCAGGCCCTTCGAGCGCCAGTAGGGTGTGAGCGAACGGAGCTTGGCCCAGGCAAGGCCGATGCGGGTGTCCACATCGTCGGCGGTGTCAGGAAGCCAGCTCCCCAACAGCTTGAAGCGGTCGCGGAACGGGACCTCCGTCCCGTCGAGCAGGCGCGGCAGCGGTGGTTTACTGGATGCTCCTATCACCATCGCCTCAGTTTTGACACTAATCTCCAGCCCCACCGCCCGCGCCTCCAGGCCCAGGCAGTCCAGCCAGGTCTGAATGTGCTCGGGGCGCTCGATGAGGGTGGTATCATCCGCATAAATCAGGTCGGCAAGGCGGTAACCAGGTCTAACCCCGCCGTGCTCTTTCACGTTAAGGATGTCCAAGCCTGGCTCGAACCCCTTAAGAGCAGTAAAGCGCGCACGTGCCCGGCGCATGACGTGATCCACGACAATAATGAACAGGTATGGGGACAGGACACAACCTTGCCACACCCCGTGGTGAAGGGGGAATGGTGGAGTGGTGCCCTCCGCAGTCCGCACTACTGCCTGTGAACCCTCATACAGACGGCGAATGGCAGCAATAAACGCAGGTGGTACCCGATCCAGAGCTAGGATGGCCCAAAGAGCCTCCCAGAGAACCGTGTCAAAGGCCTTGATATAGTCAACAAAAATGAAGACCAGCGGCAAACTGTCAGGGGGAAGTCGACGCACCTCCTCCATCAACCGGCGCGCGACAAACACAGCCATGACAGTGTTACGACCACGACGGAAACCCATCTGAGACTCACCCAGGTGTGGGTCCAGCGCGGCGCGGAGCCTGTGCAGCATCATGCGCATGAAGACCTTCAGCGCGGCGCTCTGGAGGCAGACACCCCGGTAGTTACCGGGGTCAGCAGCAGAGCCCTTCTTGTACAGCATGACGCGGATGGCCGTCTGCCACTCAGCAGGCGGAGGCTCGTCAGAGAGCAGGACACGGTTGCAGAACGCCAGCAGAAGATCCCTAACCGCCAGATCAGGGGTCTTCAGCAGCTCAGCAGAAAGGTGGTCGGCACCGACCGCCGCATCGTACCGCAGGCGAGCAAGGGCGCCGTCCAATTCCTTCAAAGTGAAGGGGGGACGACGTCGTCAGTGGCAAGGCAGCCCTCCTGCAAGGCGGGGACTTGGTAGTCCGCGGCCGAGGAGGGGGGCGCTGGCGGCGGCGGGGGTCCGGCAACCCCGAGGCGGGCGGCCGTCTCGGGGTGAAGCGGCGGGGGGGGGCGCGAGCCCCACCGGTCAAGGAAACATTGTGGGCCAACCAGCGGTCAAGGCTTACCGGCGCCGTGCCGTCCCCCGTGTGCTCCACCGGGGTGCGCTGCCGCCGTCCGCCGAGCCGGTCGAGGTGGTACCACATGTCCTTGCCCTGGTTGCGAGCCTGGCAGGCCTTGGCATCCGCGATGCACTGGGCCGCCTCCGCGTCCTGAGCGTGCTCGTAGGCCTCCACAAGGGCGGCCTGGAGCAGTGGTTTCTGCAGCGGGTCCCGGTTACGCTTGAGGCGGTGCCGGGCGGCCAAGACCTTGGGGTCCTGGCGGTAGAGCGGGCCGGGGCGGCGGCGGGGCATGACCGGCAGGTGCCGGGCCGCCAGCAACGGGGCACGGGCCGCAAAGCCCGCAAAAATGGCTGCGTTGGGGGCACCATTAATTGTCCAGCTCGTCGACGTCCGCCCGGGCGTCCAGGGCCGACAGGTACTTCCGTCGGCACCAGTTCCGCTCGTGCTCGGCGTCCGTCCAGTCCTCAGGATCTCCCTTGACCGGACGTAGAGCAGACCAGTCAGGGCGGACCACTGGGGCGCGGCGCGCGGGGACGTGGAACCGGAGCCGAAGGGTCGCGCGCACCAACCGGTGGTCAGAGCACACCGTCGGCGTGTCAAACACTCGGGTGTCCAGGACCGAGGTGCACCTGGACTGCCGTACCACCACGTAGTCCAAACAGCACTAGGAACTCGGCTTTGAGAATGGGTGAGAAAAGGTGAGAAAAAGGGTGAGATGGGTGAGAAAAAGGGTGAGAAATGGGTGAGAATGGGTGAGAAAAGTGAGAAAATAGGGTGAGAAATGGGTGAGAATGGGTGAGAAAAGGGCAATCTCACCCAGGTGAGATTGCCCCAAAAAGGTGAAAAAAGGGGAAAAACGTGAGAAAAATCTCAAAAAACAGGACGTGAGATAAGTGAGAAAAACGGGAGGTGTGAAACGTGAGAAACGTGAGAAAATCAGGACGTGAGAAAAGTGAGAAAAACAGGACGTGAGAAAAGTGAGAAAACACAGCGCTGAAAAACACACCCATAATGCAATATGCTGGCAGCAGACACATGCATGCAGTGCCAGTAACAACCGCTGTTCAAAACAGCACGAACAATAATGATTTTTTCATTAAATGTTTGAATAATTTTAATGTTTACAGCTGCAAGAACCCGTTGATTCAACTATTCAACACTGTTATGGCGTTATGTACATCTTCGGCATTCAAATATGCCTGTTCAACACAGTCTGTTATGGCGTTATGACATCTTCGGCATTCAATGCCTGTTCAACACAGTCTGTTATGGCGTTATGACATCTTCCGCATTCAATGCCTATCATCAAATACTATATGGTAGCTAGCTAACAAAGCGTGCCGGTCGACAGGGCGTCACATGCTGACTTGAAAGTGGAACCGCTTGCATTTTACTCTCGTGGTCCCTGCAAGAAATAAACAAACCGACACAATATACGCAAGAGGAAAAGAAATCAGATCCTTGACATAGATGTAAGCGTTCTACAAGGAAGAGCTCACCAGCACCTAACGGTCCATGCAGCAAATGTGTAGAACCCAACACTCACTCTTATGGCAAAGCAGCCCCATGTGGCAAGGCAGCACCATACACATGAATCACACCATGCGCCAGATGTCACACGAGCAAGGCACAACGTTGTCGTCGGATCAGAAAGCAACAAACGTGAAAACGCTAGCGGCCCAAATCTGAGATTCCGCGGAACACAGAAAATAAGAAAGCTCAGAAGCTACCAGCAAGGGATCGAACATATGACCTTTGGCATGATTTCGCGGCTGTGTGAGTCTCCTGATCCGAAGGCATCTCACTTAATTAACGTTTCGAAACAGCCAAACTGCGGAAAATCTCTTACCGGAGAGAGTTGCCAATATCAAGGAGACAACCAGCGCAGGCCAGAAATCGGGAGAATCCGGACCATGGTAGCTCGAGCCTGCCGTTATCTTGTCCGCGTTTTCGAGTCGTGCAGGATTATGAATATGAATGGAGATGGAAATGTGTAGCCTTGTGCATTGAAATTACGGCTGGCTGACGTGAAGAGCGACTACATGACCTACACGGTGGGGCCGGAAACGGCTTGCTTGATTGTGTTTCAACTTTCATCGTGGGCAACGAGTCCAACAACTACTTTCTCTGGGCGGCAAACTGCGGCAAATTGAACGCAAACCTCATCATGAAATCTTGACCGTCGAAATGTAACCATCCGACGACTTATGCAGTATGCCGCGTAATTTTCTGTTGCGGGAGAGCCGTTGGGCCGGTTCCCGACGCGGGCGACCAGTGGTTTGCGTTAAGTTAACTTAGCTGAAGTTCTCCAACAGAAGTGACCCAAGCCGCATGATGGCACTCATCGACGGCCTCAGTCTACCTATTGACGCGTCGGCCCGATTTTGGCGGCACCCAATTTGACCCCAACGGCACCTACCGACAAAGGGCATAGGTACGTACGTTTCACGCGCACCACGACCTTCGAGCTCTGCTATGGCGGTGGTGCCGTGGGGCCCGCATCAGACTGCGGGCCCTTATCTGCTTTGGCGGTGCTGCCGTTGGGCCCGCATCAGAATTCAGGCCCTTTATGCAGGCGGGCCCTTAATGCATGTTACTTTTTTATTCTTCTGCATACAAATATGAAGCAATGAGGTCGTGTCCTCCGGATTTTTGCATTTGCACCGTGGGCAGTTCTTGGACGTTTGGAAACATGCATGATGGCATGTGGCTAATGCAATGACTGAATCAAGCTAGACCGTTTCAGTGGTTTTTCATTTGCGGGTATTTCCTCGTAAATGGTGGGAAAGCGATCGCAGCAATGGTTCTCACCACTAGACACTCCCGGCCAGTGAAGCTCGAAAAACACGCCCTGATCAAGCAAGCTGTTTCCGGCCCCACTGTATAGGTCATCTTACAGTCGCTCTTTGCGTAAGCCAGCCATAATTTCAATGAACAAGGCTGCACATTTGCATACTCTTTTCTTGGTTATCGGTGTGCCTTTGTTTGGATGCAGGGGGGATCGCTGTGCTGACACAACGCGTTCAACGTGCTGGGAATCAACAATCCTGACGTCCCAAGGTTTACTGGAGGGGCGGGGACCTGATGATCAACCACGAGATGTGGACGCCCCCTGCGGGCTAGAATAGCCCTAGCTTGTAATCATTGGCAGTCTCTGCCGCCATGGCAGCCATGCCTAGAATGTTTGCCTAGCTGAGCCATTATACCTAGTCACGTGCACCGCTAACACACGGTACACAACCAGCCATAGCCTTAGCTTAGTCCTTGTACAACCATGCTACGTCATGGCAATGCTCAGATCACTTGCCCATGCACCCGTTATGATATGCTCACATGGGTCTTATTGCACCCACAGATTGCCGGATCGTTTATCGGGTCCAATAGCAGCTGCGACATGCCTTTGGCATGAAGGAGAAAGGGGGTCTGTGCCCTTCCTGTTGTGCACACACAGGGATTAAAAGCACTTCGGTGCTCCGTGATCCAACGGGAGCACGAGTTCAATTAATCATGTAATTAATTAATTAGTGGTGCTGAGTTTATTTTCATATTAACCCGTGTTTTTTTAATTAGAACGCGATATATCGCGTTGTAAGCTTTTTTTAGAACGCGTATAGCACCTAAGGAAAAATTTTTTTCATGGTCATGTATATACTTTCCTGAAAGCCCATAAATCAAAGGATTTTTTGAGCTACTCAGACCTACAAACTGCTTATTCATTAGAGAGATACACTGGTTTGAATACAGGGGGGTCTGACCATGACCGCGATTTCTTGACCCTAGGTCACAAGTCATGCGCTTATTCACAAATGGTTCATGAAAAAAATCTGGCTTCTTGCACGAGCTATGGGCAACATATGCAGGCTCTGTGAAACAAAACTCAGGCCCATTGGGCCACTGGAGCTATTTTTCATTAGCATCACAATTACAACGCAGTACAACGCAGTGGGAAACATGAGAGCCCTTGACAACATTACGCAACGACCCGAGCCCCATAAACGGGGCCATAGTGAGCTTGGAGGGTCAAAACGTTGAAAAAAGGTGTTGTATAAGTTATACAGCATCAAACATGCATCAAACATCATGACTGGATGACCTAATATGACTGAATCAGGCAGCCATAGCCAAAGCATCATCCACTCTCACAACGTGTTGAGCACATGCCTCGTGGGAATGGAGGTGCTGGGTTTTCATTCCATAACGCGTGCAATACTGAAAGAAAGAGGCACGTGTAATGCAAGGCTTGGATAGGTTGAGTGATCCATGAGCTTACATGCAGGCAAAGATGACGCTGGAATGCATGCTAGCAAATGGTGGCAAGATGCTAACAACACATGATTATACACCATGATTATGGGCACCCAGCTGATCTTCTTGCACAATCAACGCAGTATAAACCATCAACATCCAATCCTCACGATATATGAACGGCTTGACGACGTATACAGCACCTAAATACTGCACAACTGCAACCTGCTATGGCTGACATGCAAGCAACGTCGAGTAGGATGGCGGTCTTAGAGAGGCTGGGCAGAGGTCGGTAGAAATAAGTGGAAAACTGGCAGAAACTAGGTAGAAACACGATATACTTACGCCTGCAAGCACTATTGAGCCGGTGGCAGAGGCCATTTCCAGGAAAATACAGCATACCGTAGCAATAGCCACGGTCACGCCTTACGCTATTTGCAGGCACCATCATGCCCGGAGCTATCCAATAAAAGTCTGCACAAATCTCGGTTTAGCCGAGAGTCCGGGCGTTCGGAATGAATAAACATGTGTTAAGAAGTCGAAACACCATGGAAATACCAAGCATGGTGCCGCAGCAGACCCGAGTCTTGACGTAATAATATGTATGCCGGTTTCCAGGGTTTCCGCATGAAAGTTGGGTGAGAAACTGGAAAAAACTACGTTTCCTTTGCCCCAGTACCTCAACAAACTCGTAGAAACCTAATTATCAACCTTTGAACGCATCATCATGGTCGTGCTACCCAACAGCCACTGAAATTCGCGCGAAAACTGGCGAGATCTACCTGCCGCCATCGCCGTCGTCTTCACCTTCGTCCCGCGAAAATGCCTGATTTCAGTGGTACATATTTGTTTGCAGCTGTCACAAAAAAAATACCAAAAATACCAGGATTTTTTCTTGAATTCTATGAGATGTTTCTGACCTATCTTGAAAGTTTCAGACCAAAAATCGCATGTTTAATAGGTTTGCCACGTGTCAGATTACAACGCGATACATCGCGTTCTAACCCTACAACGCGATGTATCGCGTTGTAAAAAAACACGGGTTAATGACTTAATGAAATCAAGCTCATGATTTTTTTCGTGTTACACTCTTGGTGAGAAATTTCTCACCACGTTGACTTGTGATTTTTCTCGTGTTCGTGATTTTTCTCGTGTTGGTGAGAAACTTCTCAATTTTTTCACTTTTTCTCACTTTTTCTCACTTTTTCTCACCCATTCTCACCTTTTTTCTCACTTTAGGGTTTTTTCTCACCCAAATCTCACCCAAACCCCCTTTTTCTCACCAAAATCTCACCCTGGTGAGATTTTGTTGCCTAGCGTTTGCGGAAAAAAATTGAGATTTTTCTCACTTTTCTCACCTTTTTTCTCAAAGGGGTGAGAAAATTGAGGGTTTTTGAGAATTTTCTCAGAAATTGAGTTCCTAGTGAGGCCTGACGGCCGTTAGGACCACGAAAAGTGACCAAGTCCTGTGAGGGACGTTGGAAGTGGCAGTTGACAGCAACCATCCCGCTATCCCGCAAAAAGGCAGAAAACAGGGGAGTGTTGTCGTTAGCAGTAGTGTCAGCAGGCGCAAAGCGGCTGCCAGCAGTGCCCACGGGGAGCGTGGCATTGGCGTCGAGCAGCATAACCAAAAAGTGGCGGGCCGGGGTGACCCTCTCAAGGTCATGCAAGGATTCGAAGAACTCCTCACGGGCCGTTCGAATCAGTTAGACCACTGTGGGGTGCATAGCCCACCCCCACCGTGAGGTCACTACATTTCGCCGCCTAGGACACCTTTTTTAGCGGGGAATGTGGGTCGGTCAAGTAGGGGAAAACGGTGGCAGGTCTCCGAGCGTCAGATACTTGGAAATTTCGTTACGTTCGTATCGAGAGTAGATTTCTGACAATTTTCCTCGTTCGGACAGAGCCACAGTGAATATCAGCATCCGTCCAGTACCAAAGCATGGACCTAGCAGAAATTCCGTCAGACATCTCGGAAGTAGCAATTTTTAGTATCGAGCGCACTTGCGCTAGTGTTCAGTACGAATTCGGCCTCCGTCAGGTCAGCAAGCGGCGTGGGAATATACTGAACTGAACAAAACGGTGGACTGTACTAAGAAATTCGTACTCAAATTTCGTCATCGGAATCGGAGGGAAATCTTCGACCAAGGACTAGAGATTTCATCAAATTTTCAGAACTGGCCAATTGATGCCAAATGGCGCGATTCTAGATAACAAGTGTTGCTTTACTGGTATCCGACGGTGCCGAACTTCGAAATTGAATTTGTAACCCCCGCCGTATTGACGGAACCACATTCTCGCATAAATTGGGTTTCCGCGGTGGCGAAATGTAGTGTGGTGTTTAGACCGCCCCTCGACAGAGGTGAAATGTGCTACCATAAGGCGTGGGGTTAGAAACTTAAGCGTGCTGAGGCTAGCAACTGCTAGCGGCGAACACAAAAGACCAACACCACCTTGGCCAGACGTACCGCTGCCAGCGAAGTAAAACCGCCAGCCACCCGCCAAGCGAGCAGTGCTCACCATGCCAAGTGGCACCGTGCGGCGGTGTTCCTGGACGCCCAATATAGATACACGATGCTCAATGCAGAATGCGACTAGCTCCTCTACCCGGTAGCTATGGTCGTCATCTAGCAGTGTGCGGGTGTTAAAAGTGGCAAGGGCCAAGGATGCCTGCTGGCCCACCAGGGGAGGACGGCGATGGATGATGGGGGTGGATGCGGCGGGGGGTGGAGGTGGCCGGTGAAACGGAGGGGGGAAGGGAAGCGGTAGAAATAGTGCTTTTCATCGCATTTATTTTGTCCTGCAAGCGTAGGATGCGAGCCTGCCGCTTGCTCTGGGTATTCGGGGTTGGGGCTGATTGCACAACGCCGAGGCGTAGGTAATCTAGCAAACGTTGGGTTTTACGAATCTGACATTTGACAGATGAGGTTGTGGCCCGAAATACCGGCACCACCATGGCTTTCACCCGACGGTTAGGTCGAGGCATGGTAGTGGAACGGGACTGTTTATAGAGGCTGTCTCCGAAGCCTGTTAGCCGCGAGCCGACGAGGAAGGTTGTCTACCTACTGGTCACCACCAGGGGCACTCACGCTTCGCACCACGAGACTCACTATGAGACTCACTACGAGACTCTCCACCCGTGGTGTTAATCTCAACACCGTCAAAGGAGGCAACCCAGCGACCATCCGTCTTCAAACGCATCTGCACACGCTTCCCTCCCTGTACGTACCCGTCCCGGATGGCCACGACCTTCGCGTGATTCCAGAGCTTGCTCCTTGCCGCCAGCTGTGCAGGGGTATAGTCCTCGTCGGGTGGTTTTACCGGATTAGGATACATTTTTTTGTTTATGATACATTTGATGCACTGTGCAGTTTTCAGATGTGTTTGAGGGGGTTGATTGCGCCTAACATGCATTTTATTGAAGCAATGAGTTTCCCAAGATATACATGATATAAACTAAGACAATTGACCCATTAAGGCAATGAGACAACATCAATAAGACAACATATGCCAATTGAATAAGACAACTCAACCTTACAGGACGTTGGGCCATCATACGTCCGGAATAATTGTCTCACTTATTACATAACCAAACTTTTTGAGGGATCGCCATGGTTGCATGGTTTCAACACATGCGCCCTGCACTCATGTGCATCAAAGGTGTTGCGTCTAGTGCCAACTCAGTGTCAAAGAACTGATTCAATCATATTTCCCGTGTGGCCATGAAGGCCCACATGAGTTAAACATGGCCGAGAGTGATTGCATCATCCTTCTTGGCGACATCGGTCTTGACGACGTCGATGGGGAAGACGGCAGCACCTGCATGTGAACAAAAGAATCCATGAATTGTGGCATCCAAAGGCAACAACATATTAGCATCCCATTGAACACGCAGCCACGCTGACCCGGCCATCCAGCCGCCCACGCAGCCACAAAGCCAGCCAGCCACGCAGTGACGCACCCACCCAGCCACACATCCACGCATCCACGCACCCGGCACCCCCCCAGCCAGCCAGCCACGCAGCCACGCAGCCACGCAGCAGCGCAGCCACGCAGCCACGCAGCCACACAGCCACGCACCCTCCTTTCCAGCCAAGCAGCCACGCAGTCACACAGTCAACCCCCCCATCCCCCCCACCCCCCCACCCCCCCACCCCACCCACCCACCCCACCCACCCACCCCACCCACCCACCCCACCCCCCCACCCCACCCACTCAACACTACACGAATGACTCACAAAGAACTGCTGCACCACCGATGATCCCTGCGGGAACTGCTCTGCTGCCGACGGTCCCTGCGAAAACTGCTGCAGTGCCGACCATGCCTGTGGAATCTGCCACATTGCCGACGCTGCCTGCGGGAACTGAAGCGCTGCTGGTGACGCCAGCTGCATGTAACTGAAGTGCTCCCGACGATGCCTGCGGGAACTGAAGCGCTGCTGGTGACGCCAGCTGTAACTGAAGTGCTCCCGACGATGCCTGCGGGAACTGAAGCGCTGCTGGTGACGCCAGCTGTAACTGAAGTGCTCCCGACGATGCCTGCGGGAACTGCTGCTGCTGCTGCGGGAACTGCTGCTGCTGCTGCGGGAACTGCTGCTGCTGCTGCGGGAACCGTGCTGCTGCTGCTGCGGGAACTGCTGCTGCTGCTGCGGGAACTGCTGCTGCTGCTGCGGGAACTGCTGCTGCTGCTGCGGGAACTGCTGGTGCTGCTGCTGCTGCTGCTGCTGCTGCTGCTGCTGCTGCTGCTGCTGCTGCTGCTGCTGCTGCTGCTGCTGCTGCTGCTGCTGCTGCTGCTGCTGCTGCTGCTGCTGCTGCTGCTGCTGCTGCTGCTGCTGCTGCTGCTGCTGCTGCTGCAGTTGCTGCTGCAGTTGCTGCTGCTGCTGCTGCAGTTGCTGCTCCAGCTGGACCACTTGTTTCTGCACCTCTTGACGCAGCTGCAAACCAAGCTCTTCAACCTTCTTGCTTTGGTTCTCCATAGCTCGTTGCATCTCTCTCATCGTCTGTTCCACGCCCACCAGTACGGGGGTCGGCGGCGGCAGCGGCTGGGTACGCTCTGGCTGGGTGCGCTCTGGCTGCCGGCGTTTCTCTGCCGGCTGGGAGGACTTGGCTTTGCTGTTCCGCTTGGGTCGCTGTTGTGCGTTGGTGACGTCCACCAAAGGCGTGGCTGCCTCTGGGGGCTTCACTGTGGGCGGGGGGGCACGCACTCGCATCCCCCGGCTACTAGGCGCCGGAGACCACGCCGCTGCAGCAGGACCTGAATACAAGGCAAGGGCGGGGTCCCTAGGAAATCCTGTTGTCAAGATGCATGGGGCCTCAGCGAGGAAGTCCCATGTCATCTGGGACACCAGCTCACCTTGGTGCGACTGGGCCCAGGCGAGAGTGCGCTCAATACGCTCGTTTCGCGCACTCTCCGGAAATGTGTCAACTACCTTGAATCCGGGGATGTGCCCAGTGGCAGGGTCACGATCGACGACCATGCACACCACATCTGTCATCTTGATGGTAGAGGATCTCCCCCGTGCCGCATTTGTGTATGCCGATTTTAATGTTTTCTTTGTTGTGTAGGTCGTTTGGGCGACCAGCACCGCTTGCAGCTGTTTGTCGATGGTGAGGCCCCCCACCACCACCCCGAGGGTATCCCAGCCAGAAATTTCCACGACAGACAGTGCCATCGGTCCACTGCGGCTAAAAGACCTTGCAGTAGGGACCGGCGTGCCATCGTCCCGCTTTTCAGGAACGCCGGCCTCAGGTAGAGGGGAAGAGAACAGAGCCTCCTTAGTGGCGTCCAGCCCCGAACCCGGGTTTGAATGACCATGCTCGTCGGCAGGACGCTGAGGAGACATCGCGGAATCTTTCTCGTTTGTCGCATTTGCAGCCCCATCATGATGGAAGTCATCCTCTGCCATTGCAGCTTCATCATCACAACCGACATCATCATCGAAATTCAGGTCATCCTCGGTGACGGGCGTGCGAAACGAATTATCCGGGCACTCTGGGCTGATAGTGGAAGGCTCCGTGGGCCCTGCTAGTGTGCCCTGGCTGCTCGAGCGTGGCGCACGGCTGGCATCGTGGAGGGCCGCCGCAGTCAGAGCATTGCCATTCCGTGCCGTCACCGTCGTCTGCGTGCCTGAAAATATGCGTACAGATGCCGTGCAGGACCTTGCCACATCGGCCGGCGCATTGGTGGTTTGCACCGGCCAAAAAATCTACTTTCATGGCACCAGGTTTCTTTCCTAGCACCCATTTTCTACAATCGTCCCCGGCATAACACAAATCACTCAATTCGTCCATGTCATCGCTTCGGCTATCAGCATCGGGCATAGTTCCCGTGGCTAGTGCCCATCACCTTCCACCTTGAGCGGGGCGAAGTCACGAATTCAAGCGCGAAGTGCATTTGAATCAAGCGGGAACTGGGTGACACTGCTTGAAGACGTGCAGCTCCAAGGCATGCAAATGATGCAATGTATCAAAGATACGATACGCAAAGTTCAGGTGTTCAGGTGAAGCCGTGAAGACGTGAAGACGTGAAGCCGTGAAGACGTGGTGAAGACAGGTGAAGACGCGACCTGAAGACGTGAAGACGTGAAGACGTGAAGACACGATACGGCAAGTTCAGGTGAAGTTCAGGTGTTCAGGTGTTCAGGTGAAGCCGTGAACTTAGACGTGAAGCCGTGAAGACGTGGTGAAGACAGGTGAAGACGCGGTGAAGACGTGAAGACGTGAAGACGTGCATGCAAGGTATCAAAGATACGATACGCGGCAAGTTCAGGTGAAGTCGTGAAGCCGTGAAGACGTGGTGAAGACAGGTGAAGACGCGGTGAAGACGTGAAGACGTGAAGACGTGAAGACGTGAAGACTGGGACGTGAAGACAAATTGCAGCACTCAGCCGCAGCAGTCGCACGCAGGTAGAAACGAGTATTGTCAAGACCCCATCGAATGTAAAACAGGTTTTTCGTAAAGAAATCCGATGTGTGGGCGGGCTTTACATAGTTGCGATTTCTGGCCTGCGATTTCTGGCCTGCGCTGGTTGTCTCTTTGATAGTGCTTCTGCCCAAGCACTACCGGGTGTAAAACAGTAAACTTCTTGAAGAAATCAGTTTGGGCTTTGTTGGGCGTCACATTTGACCGGTGGGCGGAGTTTCCTGCTTCTGTGAAGGCGCCATCGAATGTAGATCAGTAGATTTTCTAAAGAAATCTGAGGTGTGGGCGGGGCCTTTATTGCTTGTGTCCATCCACCACCGGATGTAGAACAGTAGACTTATTGAAGAAATCAGTTTGGGGCTTTGTTGGGCGCCACATTTGAGCGGTGGGCGGGGTTTCTTGCTTCTGTCCAAGCACCACCGGGTGTAATACAGTAGATTTCCTATTAACATGGATGAAGAATGGGATGTGCCAGACCTGGTGGATTCGGATGCGAGTTCTGAAGCTAGTTGGGGCGTGGATTCTGACGGCTCTGACGACGACCTGCTTCACACGGAAATGGGGCCCGGCACGTCTTCCTCTCGAGCGAAGCGCAGTGGGAAGAAAGATGGCGCCCGGCTTCTCGCCTCCAAATTGAAGTCCGTTGACAAGGACATCGCCAAGGCCAGGAAGTGCGGTCCGACTTAATTGTGGGGAGCATTGCCTCGAGAAGGTGGGCACCTTACTTACCGATACCAGGTCGTGGACTGCCTTTCGAGAGTACCTGTACAACCAAACGGACCAGCAGCGCATGGCCTCGACCTTTGCGACGTGATCCGGTCGGCCGGCGTGGGCAACATCGAGGTAGAATCCCCTGCCGACGGTGGCCGTTACAAGAAGTACATCATTACCGGCCCTTTACACGTGGACGTGGTGATTGCGGGGTGCATGTACACCGTCACCGGTTGTGCATCTGCCATCCGGAAGATGGCCGGCGTTACCCGGGCGACTTGGAACAATCTGGTGGCGTCGGTCGTGTCGGCGAAGGAGTATTTCCTGACCGTGCATCCCAACGACCTAGCGACTTTCGGTGTTGGTCTGGAGCACGCACCACCTGAGTGTGATGCTCGGGGGCGTTCGGAGGTTGGCGAACACGCAGCAATGTGGATGCACGAGTTGGTGCAGCAGATCGCAGACCATGACCCGACTCATGCTGGCGTTGTCTTCATGGACGTCATGTCCATCAAGGAGATGCACGCCATGTACGTTGAAGACGTGGTGGCAGAAGCGGGGGAAGGGGCCAAGGTGCTAGGCTACAACGCATTCTACCGCATCTAGCGCACCTACTGCAAAGGCGACTACTTCCCAGGGCAGAGGAGCCCGAAGGTGGTGGTATGCCCGCACAACAAGAGCACCGGTCACTGCGCGGACTGCGTGGAACTGCGCATGCGGCGCCGCGGTGCTTCAACTGAGGCACAACGGCAGTACGTCGACAACCAAATCAAGCAGCATGTCGCTCTGGCCTGGTTTACCCGCCAGAACTATTGGTTGAGGCGCGAGCTTGCCTGCGCGATGGTGGCCGCTATGTTGACGGCCATTTTGTCGATCAACCTCGACAAGCTGGATCACGCCAAGACATACTGGCCGAAGCTGGTGGGGGGGCCGGACTCATGGGGCAGCTATGCAGGTGGCATGATGCCGTTCTCGCTCTTCTGTGCGGCCGTCCATGGGTACAAGGCGATGTGGTTCATCGTTCTCGCATGGGTCCTCATGACCGACAACCTCTCCGGCAGTGTCACCGTCACGATGCTGATGCACATCCTGGCGCAGTTGATGAGGGACCAGCCATGGAGGAGGGCGGGGCTGCCGCACATGCCCAGGTGTTTGTGCCTGCAACTGGACGGTGGGAGTGAAAACCGGAATCACACCGTCTTACTGTTTGCATGGTGGCTCGTACACGTTGGCTTCTTCGACGTCGTCGAAATGCACCGCATGCTCGTGGGCCACACGCACGCCGACCCAGATCAGAAATTCGGCGTGCTTGTGGCCT
This sequence comes from Mesostigma viride, assembly GCA_009746045.1. NCBI lineage: Eukaryota > Viridiplantae > Streptophyta > Mesostigmatophyceae > Mesostigmatales > Mesostigmataceae > Mesostigma > Mesostigma viride. The sequence goes on along the minus strand of RPFO01000584.1, from coordinate 689,907 downwards.
ACATGAGACACGCTGTGGCGGGGGGGCCTAGCTTCGTGCACAAGTACCCAACTTTGGAGAGCTGGGTGGCGGCCATAGAAGAGGCATTCCGTCAGCCTAGTGGTGCAGCTGCGAACTGCAACTCGACCGTCCCCGCTGGCACGGAGGTCAAGGTATTGGGGGTCGCTTACGATGTCAGGAACTTTCTCACTCCGTTGCAGCGCGAGTCGTTTGCCGGTTGGTGCAGCACGGTAGATTGGATGACCGGTAGGGAGGATCAGGTTATCAAGGTCACCATGCAGGGTGCGTGGTGATGTCGTGCAGCCTGCGTGCAGCGAGGCGCAGCCGGCGCACGGCGGGGCGGCGCCATCGGTGCGCGGCGGGGCGGCAGCGGCGGCGCAGCCGGCACGCGGCGGGGCGGGGCAGTCGGCGGGCAGCGGGGCGGCGCTGCCGGTGCGCGGCGGGGCGGGGCAGTCGGCGGGCAGCGGGGCGGCGCTGCCGGTGCGCGGCGGGGCGCGGGGCAGTCGGCGGGCAGCGGGGCGGCGCTGCCGGTGCGCGGCGGGGCGGGGCAGTCGGCGGGCGGTGGGGCGTTACTGTCGACGGGCGGCGGGCCAGTGGCGCAGCCGGCGCGCGCGGGCGGCGGGCCGGCGCAGCTGGCATGCGGCGGGGCGGGGCAGTCGACGGGCGGCGGGGCGGGGCAGCCGGTGCGCGGCGGGGCGGGGCAGTCGGCGGGCAGCGGGGCGGCGCTGCCGGTGCGCGGCGGGGCGGGGCAGTCGGCGGGCAGCGGGGCGGCGCTGCCGGTGCGCGGCGGGGCGGCGCCGTCGGCGGGCGGCGAGGTGGCGCAGCCAGCGTGCAGCGAGGTGGCAGCGGCGGCGCAGCCGGCATGCGGCGGGGCGGGGCTATCGACGGGCGGCAGGGCGGGGCAGTCGACGGGCGGCGGGGCAGGGCCGTCGGCGCGCGGGGGGCCAGCGGCGCTGCCGGCGCGCGTGGGCGGCGGGGCGGGGCTGTCGACGGGCGGCGGGGCGGGGCTGTCGACGGGCGGCGGGGCAGGGCCGTCGGCGTGCAGGGGGCCAGCGGCGCTGCCGGCGCGCGTGGGCGGCGGGGCGGGGCTGTCGACGGGCGGCGGGGCGGGGCAGTCGACGGGCGGCGGGGCAGGGCCGTCGGCGCGCGGGGGCCAGCGGCGCTGCCGGCGCGCGTGGGCGGCGGGGCGGGGCTGTCGACGGGCGGCGGGGCGGGGCAGTCGACGGGCGGCGGGGCAGGGCCGTCGGCGTGCGGGGGGCCAGCGGCGCTGCCGGCGCGCGTGGGCGGCGGGGCGGGGCTGTCGACGGGCGGCGGGGCGGGGCTGTCGACGGGCGGCGGGGCAGGGCCGTCGGCGTGCAGGGGGCCAGCGGCGCTGCCGGCGCGCGTGGGCGGCGGGGCGGGGCTGTCGACGGGCGGCGGGGCGGGGCAGTCGACGGGCGGCGGGGCAGGGCCGTCGGCGCGCGGGGGCCAGCGGCGCTGCCGGCGCGCGTGGGCGGCGGGGCGGGGCTGTCGACGGGCGGCGGGGCGGGGCAGTCGACGGGCGGCGGGGCAGGGCCGTCGGCGCGCGGGGGGCCAGCGGCGCTGCCGGCGCGCGTGGGCGGCGGGCCGGCACAGCTGGCATGCGGCGGGGCGGGGCTGTCGACGGGCGGCGGGGCGGGGCAGTCGACGGGCGGCGGGGCAGGGCCGTCGGCGCGCGGGGGCCAGCGGCGCTGCCGGCGCGCGTGGGCGGCGGGCCGGCACAGCTGGCATGCGGCGGGGCGGGGCTGTCGACGGGCGGCGGGGCGGGGCAGTCGACGGGCGGCGGGGCGGGCCAGCCGGTGCGCGGCGGGGTGTCACAGCCGACACCGGCGCGGTGGGGCGGGGCTGTCGACGGGCTACGGGGTGGGGCAGCCGGCGCGCGGCGGGCAGGCGGCGCAGCCGGCGGGCGGCGGAGCGGCACAGCCGGTGCCTGTAAAAGGCGGTCGCTCAATGAAGGTGCACCACGCCGTCTTCTTCCAAGTACAGGGCAACGCAGAGACCTGGTTGTCCTACCGGACCACGGAGTCCCAAAAGACGCCGTGGCAGCCCGCGGGGACTCGACAGGAAGGCGCGCCGCGGTGCGGGAAGGCGATGACACATGCAGCCTTACAAGTTTGATGCGGAGGGGCGGCCGCTGTTTGGCGTCCGACTTGTGGATCCAGACCGCATTCCGATGTTGCAGGACACCCCAGCCTTCGCACCATTGAACATGGAGTTTCTGGGGAAGGAGCTGGAGTCGATCAAAACAAGGGTCGAGAAGTTGCCCCATGGCATCTGGCAGTGGTACTTTCCGCCCGACACCATCAAGCCAAACGAGGCCTTTTTCGCAAAAGGAGGTGCCTGAGGAGTGGCGCCCTTTGCCGTGGCCATCTCGCGCGGACATCTCCGCCCTGCGTGAGCACGATGCAGCGCCTGAACCACCACCGACGCAAGAAGAGCACTTCATGGCGTTGGTCGACGCAGAGGCGGTGCGCGTCACCCCGCTGACCTAGACCGAGTTCGTCATGATGGCCACACACAGCAGGAATGGGCGGCAGAAGACAGGGCCATGGCAGCCAAGGTCGCTTACTTGAAGCGCATGCAAGGCGTTGAGAAAGGCTCCGCTGTTCTATACTGGCACCCTTCAGCTGGTATTCTCTGCAACTCGAAGCTCACGTGGACTCCAGTCCTCTTTGGCATCATCAAGGAGGTGGTTGCGAAGGACTGGATGGCGGCCAACCTTCTATTGAGCTCTTTGTATACCGCGCTAAGCATTTGCGTGCATGACACATGGCACCCGTGGAACCCAGACATTGCGCAATGGCCCCATCCGCCAACCACTGCGGCGCACACGGTGATCATCACCGCGTCAGACCTCGTCTTGACACAAGTGGTGGGCAAGCGAGGTCAGCCGCCCCATGCAGTCTCCTTGGGTGCGAACAAAAAGCTCACCAAGGAGTGCCTAAAGGCGCTGCATGAAGGAGGTGCCCGATGACGCGGAACACCCGGTCGTGAAGTGGCAAGATGCTGAATGCTCGAAGGGCATCGTTGGCATGGCGAAGGCATGCTGGGAAGACATAACGCTGCAGGTCAAGAGTGGCAGCCGCAACCTCGTAGGGCAAGTCGTGTGTCATTGGGCGTCGGAGCGTGTGACATCTGCGGACGGTCGCACCGAAAGCCGGGACGGCAGGTACCATGGTCGTGTCGCTGTTGTCGACACGCAAAACGACATGGTAGCCATGTACTGGGGTGCCCGTTGGGAGGAGGACGCGGTTTCTTGCGTGCCTCTCCACGAGCTGGAGGCACAGATCTGCGGGTGCCCGGTGTGGTCGTCCCTGCGTTGCAAGCGCCGGATATCACCCTGGCCGAGGCTCGATTGCGCGAGATGGTTCCACCCAGCGACGATGTGGCGGAGAACAACAACGCAGGCGCCTCCCGGCGTCGGAAGCGAGCGCTCATCCTTGCCGATGACGATGACGACGACGACGACGACTGCTGAAGCGCGAGCAGCGTTGTTGTCATTGAGCTGCTCATGTGCTGCTGCTGCTGCTGCTGCTGCTGCTGCTGCTGCTGCTGCTGCTGCTGTGCTGCCATGCTACTGTTGCTGCATTGCTGCCGTGCTGCTGTTGTGCTGTTGTGCTGATGTGTTGCTGCATTGCTGCCGTGCCGCTGATGTATTGCTGTCGTGCTGCTGCCGTGCTGCTGTGTTGATGCACTGCTGCATTGCGGCCGTGCTGCTGTTGTGCTGTTGTGCTGATGTGTTGCTGCATTGCTGCCGTGCCGCTGATGTATTGCTGTCGTGCTGCTGCCGTGCTGCTGTGTTGATGCACTGCTGCATTGCGGCCGTGCTGCTGAGCTACAGTTGTGCTGCTGCTGTGCTACGGTCATGGTGCTGCTGTGTTGCTGGGCTGATGTGTTGTTGCATTGATGTAGTGGCTATTGTTCCGCTACTACAATTGGCTACTGATGCCGTTGCTGGTGCTTTGTTGCATGTCAGTGCCCGCTATGTTCACACCACTGTTGCCGCGGTTGGTATCGCGTGATTTCCACCGGTTGTGCGTTGACATGTGTTACTCATGCATTTCCCCCTATATTTGGTAGCACGCGGTTTCGCGTTAGTTAGGTGCAGACAGCTGCATGTAGACAAACATCTTGTTTAAGTCAATCAATTAACTGTTCTTGACACATCATGGTCCAAGTCGACCGACCTGTAGGGACCAGTAGAGCAATTGTCTAGGAGAAAGAGCTCGCTGCAGAAGCCGCGTGGCAGCCGTGGCTGTACCTGTAGTACGACCTGCATATATATTAAAAATATAATTACGAAAATATAAAAACGACCTGCATATATATGGATACTGTATTTGGATACTGGGTTGTTGATCAATTCTGCACTAGGAACTCGGCTTTGAGAATGGGTGAGAAATTGTGAGAAAAAGGGTGAGAAAGGTGAGAAAAAGGGTGAGAAATGGGTGAGAATGGGTGAGAAAGGTGAGAAAAAAGGGTGAGAATGGGGTGAGAATGGGTGAGAAAACACGTTTCTCACCCGGGTGAGATTGCCCCAAAAAGGTGAAAAAAGGGGAAAAACGTGAGAAAAATCTCAAAAAACAGGACATGAGATAAGTGAGAAAAACGGGAGGTGTGAAACGTGAGAAAAGTGAGAAAATCAGGACGTGAGAAAAGTGAGAAAAGTGAGAAAAACAGGACGTGAGAAAAGTGAGAAAAGTGAGAAAACACAGCGCTGAAAAACACACCCATAATGCAATATGCTGGCAGCAGACACATGCATGCAGTGCCAGTAACAACCGCTGTTCAAAACAGCACGAACAATAATGATTTTTTCATTAAATGTTTGAATAATTTTAATGTTTACAGCTGCAAGAACCCGTTGATTCAACTATTCAACACTGTTATGGCGTTATGTACATCTTCGGCATTCAAATATGCCTTTTCAACACAGTCTGTTATGGCGTTATGACATCTTCGGCATTCAATGCCTGTTCAACACAGTCTGTTATGGCGTTATGACATCTTTCGCATTCAATGCCTATCATCAAATACTATATGGTAGCTAGCTAAAAAGCGGGCCGGTCGACAGGGCGTCACATGCTGACTTGAAAGTGGAACCGCTTGCATTTTACTCTCGTGGTCCCTGCAAGAAATAAAGCAAACCGACACAATATACGCAAGAGGAAAAGAAATCAGATCCTTGACATAGATGTAAGCGTTCTACAAGGATCTTGAGCTCAGCACCACCTAAAAATCCATGCAGCAAATGTGTATGGCAAATCATAATTCCATCAACATACAATTCTACACATCCATGCATGCAAGAGGCCGGGGGAAAAAAAACAGGCCCTTGCAGATAAACATCTATACCTTCAAATGCCAAAATAATGACACCTATAATTCCCCCTAAAATGAAAGCAGTGCAAGAGACAAAAAAGACATCAGATCCTTGACATAGACATCACCATTCTACAAGGAAGAGCTCACCAGCACCTAACGGTCCATGCAGCAAATGTGTAGAACCCAACACTCACTCTTATGGCAAAGCAGCCCCATGTGGCAAGGCAGCACCATACACATGAATCACACCATGCGCCAGATGTCACACGAGCAAGGCACAACGTTGTCGTCGGATCAGAAAGCAACAAACGTGAAAACGCTAGCGGCCCAAATCTGAGATTCCGCGGAACACAGAAAATAAGAAAGCTCAGAAGCTACCAGCAAGGGATCGAACATATGACCTTTGGCATGATTTCGCGGCTGTGTGAGTCTCCTGATCCGAAGGCATCTCACTTAATTAACGTTTCGAAACAGCCAAACTGCGGAAAATCTCTTACCGGAGAGAGTTGCCAATATCAAGGAGACAACCAGCGCAGGCCAGAAATCGGGAGAATCCGGACCATGGTAGCTCGAGCCTGCCGTTATCTTGTCCGCGTTTTCGAGTCGTGCAGGATTATGAATATGAATGGAGATGGAAATGTGTAGCCTTGTGCATTGAAATTACGGCTGGCTGACGTGAAGAGCGACTACATGACCTACACGGTGGGGCCGGAAACGGCTTGCTTGATTGTGTTTCATCGTGGGCAACGAGTCCAACAACTACTTTCTCTGGGCGGCAAACTGCGGCAAATTGAACGCAAACCTCATCATGAAATCTTGACCGTCGAAATGTAACAATCCGACGACTTATGCAGTATGCCGCGTAATTTTCTGTTGCGGGAGAGCCGTTGGGCCGGTTCCCGACGCGGGCGACCAGTGGTTTGCGTTAAGTTAACTTAGCTGAAGTTCCCCAAGCCGCATGATGGCTCTCATCGACGGCCTCAGTCTATTGACGCGTCGGCCCGATTTTGGCGGCACCCAATTTGACCCCAACGGCACCTACCGACAAAGGGCATACGTACGTTTCACGCGCACCACGACCTTCGAGCTCTGCTATGGCGGTGGTGCCGTGGGGCCCGCATCAGACTGCGGGCCCTTATCTGCTTTGGCGGTGCTGCCGTTGGGCCCGCATCAGAATTCAGGCCCTTTATGCATGCGGGCCATTAATGCATGTTACTTTTTTAGTCTTCTGCATACAAATATGAAGCAATGAGGTCGTGTCCTCTGGATTTTTGCACTGCAAATGGCATTTGCACCGTGTGCAGTTCCTGGACGTTTGGAAACATGCATGATGGCATGTGGCTAATGTAATGACTGACTAGCTAGACCGTTTCAGTGGTTTTTCATTTGCGGGTATTTCCTCGTAAATGGTGGGAAAGCGATCGCAGCAATGGTTCTCACCACTAGACACTCCCGGCCAGTGAAGCTCGAAAAACACGCCCTGATCAAGCAAGCTGTTTCCGGCCCCACTGTATAGGTCATCTTACAGTCGCTCTTTGCGTAAGCCAGCCATAATTTCAATGAACAAGGCTACACATTTGCATACTCTTTGCTTGGTTATCGGTGTGCCTTTGTTTGGATGCAGGGGGGATCGCTGTGCTGACACAACGCGGCAAGGGATTTGCTGGTAGAAGATGCCCTTCCCAAGGCTGATTACAGCGACCCTGCGAATGGCGACGAGGCCTACTGGTGAGCCTTGTTTTTTGCAAATGCTACTTACGCCGTCTGCTTTGGTTTTTTTAATTCAGTCCTATTGAAAGGCGCCTTGGGATTAGCCATGCAATCATGTTTTACTGTCACAAAGCCAGCCCTAGTAATTAATATCTAGTTTGTTTGGTTTTACCCATCCGGGTGCCATGATCTTGCCGCCAGTAAAAGCGTCCTGTGTTGTATCTGTTCTATTTTTTTTAATAACCAATACTTGCAATAATAATACTCTTTGCTGGGTTATCGGTGTGCGTTTGTTTGAATGCAGGCGAGATCGCTGTGCTGACACAACGTTCAACGTGCTTGCATGGGCATCATTAAACCTGACGCCGCTTGTGCCGCAAGGCATTGTAGCGGCGTGTGGGGGCGTGAAGCGCTACGCGGATTCTTTCCACAAAGTCAGGATACACGGGTTCAACTACCGCACGGAGGCTGCGGACCAATCCCAGGGAAAGCGGCACAAGAATGCGGGAGTTGCGGTGCATGGCCCGGGCGGTGTAGACTTTGGTTTCATTACACACATTCTGAAGGCCAGGTTAGAGTACCCACGAGGGGGCTGGGAATGGCAGCTGTTGTTGAAGGTGGAGCTTTTTGATCGCCTTCATGTCGCTCACCTGCCCCACGAGAGGTTGGTGGTCATCAGCAGCGCACAGGCCCCCAGGTCGTCGTGCCTTGTGTTGCCAGGTGCAGTGAGCTCAGTTGGGTATGTCGTCGATGAATGCTATGCTCCCGAAATGGTGGTAATCCCTGCCAAACTGCCATGGAGCATGGCACATCAGGCGCAATCTGCCCTCAGTAACCATGTGTATCACAGCGTGGCAGCAGATTTCCCCACCATGCCGCAGTTTGAAGTGATTGAGGAGGGTGAGCCGATGCCACCGCCACCGCCTAGTGGCAAGAAGAAAGGCAAGAAGAAGGGGTCCAAGAAGAAGAAGGTGGCAGCGGCAGACCTAGGTGATGGCGACGTGGTGCGCCGCGCTGGCAAGGCACCTGCTCGAGGGCGCAGCCGCAAGCGTGGTGCTCCCACAGATGCTGGACCTAGCCAGCCCACCGTTGTAATTGAGGAGGTCCCTATGGCAAAGAGGGCCAGTGGAAGGCAGCGTAAAGCTGTGAACTATTGCGACACTAGTGGGGATGACACTATGTCATCAGAAGATGATGTTGATGCAAGCAACCCCTCGGACAGCAGTTCTGAAGAAGATGACTATTGATTTAATTTGGGCATGACAGCATTGTTTATGGAATGATGTGCTGTTTTATATTGTATGACAACCCTATATTAATTGCACCTTTGTGCACCCTATAATGCATATCAAAGTGGTGTTGAGTTTTTTTTCACGTTCAGGACTTAATGAAATAAAGCTCATGATTTTTCTCGTGTTACACTCTTGGTGAGAAATTTCTCACCACGTTGACTTGTGATTTTTCTCGTGTTGGTGAGAAACTTCTCAATTTTCTCAATTTTCTCAATTTTTCGGACTTTTTCTCACCCATTCTCACCTTTTTTCTCACTTTAGGGTTTTTTCTCACCCCAATCTCACCAAAACCCCCTTTTTCTCACCAAAATCTCACCCTGGTGAGATTTTTTGCCTAGCGTCTGCGGAAAAAAATTGAGATTTTTCTCAATTTTCTCAAAAAATTCTCACAAAAGGTGAGAAAATTGAGGGTTTTGAGAAAATTCTCAGAATCTGAGTTCCTAGTGTGGTTTTAATTTATTTAGTCTACCTGATGTTGGCATGCCAACTCAGTGCTAAACTACTTTATGCACAATGATGCAACTTGATGCTATAGTGACGTGCCACGATGTAACTTTATTAACTTCACCATTAGTCATGGGGTCATTAGGATTGCTCATTATGCCATGTTAACATGAACCATGGGTTACGTAATAGTGAAAACAGTAATCATGATGCTCCACTTGAAGTCTCCAACATGGTCATGTTTGGAATTTTATTGATCATATTTACAATATATGAAAAGAGACAACAAACGTGGAAGCATGGCACGCCGAGGCCGATAATATATGTGTGAAATATGAAAAGAGACAACATCTTTGGCAAGCATGATCATATCATGCTTGCCAAACATATGAATGATATCGACCATGTCCAGAAACCATGTTTGCCAATGGTGCATTTAGGATACATTTGAAGCCGGCGTGCAAATGTATCCTAATCCGGTAAAACCACCCGTCCATGCTGATGGGGCTGCCCTTGAGCAGGCGACGGGCGCCCATGACCCGTTTCTGGTCATTCACGTGGGCCATGGTGACCAAAACCAGGCCAGCTGGGCCTGGCAGGCGAATGGCCCTCTCAATGGTCACGTGATCCTGCAGTTGCAGCAACCCCAAGAACGCGGGTCCCCGCAAGGCCTCGGTAAGTGCGCGTGCGGTGTCATGCTTGCCCTTCTCAAAATCCTTGAGAATGATATTGCGTTGGCGGAGCTGAGCCACATTCTGTGACGCGACTGCGGTGGCAGCCGACTTAGCCGCCTGGGCGACTATGGCATCCAGGTTCTTCCCCGCCGCATCCGCGAACGTGACCCGCTTGGTGGGGGGGGTGGCCATGGCCGCCTTTAATTCCAGCAATGTGGCTTGGGTGACAGCAGAGTTAGCAGCCAAAGACTTGAGCGCACCTTGCACAGACTTGAGCTCAGAGGTGAGCGCCTGCAGCTCAGTGGAGTCGGCTGCGCCGGCAGGGGTGTCGGCATCGGCTGAGGTGTCGGATGCGGACGCGATGGTCGCCAGCGGTTTGCAGAGTTCAGGGCAGCATGTAAAGAGGCAGGAGGTGCGTAGCTGATCGTCGCCCCAGTGCTTCCACTCCGCGGAGGGGTCATCCTCAACTGCGCCGGTCTCGGGGTGGCGGATGGGGGCGTCGGCGGCGTAGCGAGATTTGAGGATTTGCAGCACGTCGGTGACCGGCATGGTGAAAATTGCCGCAATGTTGGCCGGTTGCAGGCGATCGAGGCTTGTATATTTGGTTAAATCAGACGGTGAGGGCGGTGAAGTTTCAGGCGTGGGGGTAGCCTCGGCGGCCATGGAAGTGATTTCCGTTGTACGCGGCTTCTTGGGAGCGGCGGGAGCGGTGCCGACGAGGGGGCTGGCTGCGTCAAGAACGTCTTCCAGCGAGCGGGTTTCTCGGGCGGCAGGGGTCGTAGCGGTCTCCATAGCTACGGGGAAGATGTCGAATGCTGGGCGGGGCCGGGGGCGCAGGCGTGCTATTCACGAAGAGAATGCCGCCATATCGAGTCGAAAATAGCGATATCTGCTGGGCAGGCCGAGGTCGAGAACGTACGAAATCGGGGACGATAGCTGCCGGAAATTATGCCAGCATGTTCGTCGTCAAAAGACGAGTCGAATGCAACAAACCCGACTAAATTTCATGGCCTGAGTCGAAAGTTATGAGCATTCTCGGCAGCCATAGCTCGGCATATTTTCGCGCCTTGGGAACTTATGTGCGAGGGAGAATAACCCTGAACTGGGAGAATAACCCTGAAGAAATTAATAGTAATCTGACACGGACATCCAAGGATCACGCCAGCACCACAAGGTACAACTAACTATACATCACAAAACTACACGCAGCAACAGCGCTGCCGGCCCACCATGCAGGCCTGGAATTAAGGGATCTAGACCGCATGGGTCGCGACAAAGTCGGCCCGGGTGCGGCGGAATAACACATCAGCCACGGTGCGAGTTAGGGCGAGTGACAGGCGCTGCCGCCAATACGAGGACCACGTGCGGGCCGACCACGGGGCGGTCTGACCCTCGAGGTCGAGGTGGTCTTCACGGCGCTGGCAGCACTCGTGGAAAAACTCCGCTGTCTTGGGGCCCATGGCCCCGAACTCCTCAAGGACAAAGGGGATGACCCGGTGGGGCCCCACATTGCCGTAGGAGGCAAACTTGTCGCGCTCAGCCGGCACAGCGGCAGCAGCGCCGGCATCCACAGCCGCCCGGAGGATGTGGCGACCGGAGAGCGGCCGAGCCACGGAGACATCGATGAGCAGGTGGCAACCCTGCCCGTCGTATAGTCAAGCACGGTAATGTCGGGGCGGTGGTTGGGTGAGTAGAGGGCGGCCCCATCCGCGTCCTCGCACTTGATGCATGGTGGAGTGGGGAAAGACCGACCGAACCATGGCACACACCACCCGGAGGAGAGCGGTATGGAGATAGAGGAACCAGTTCTGGTTCTGCTGGCCACCCATGCACGCGATGTAGTGCATCCCAGTATTAAGGACCAATTTACTATAACCGAGGTACCTACCGGGGGGGGGGGTCACTATATGGACCGTACCCCATGTGGACCGTACCCGGCATGATGTACCCGACCCGTGGTACCGGCACATGGTACCCGGATTCCGTACCCGGGTACCGGGTATAATGGCGGGAAAGTAGGTACCTCGACCAAAAATATGACCGATTTTGGAGCGAAAAAGTGGGTGCGGGAATGATCTGAGGTGGATATGGCGACCTGACAATCGTGGCCGGCGTTTTCACGTGCGTTTATCATTTCGGCGTTTATCATATCCTTAACATCCCCTTTGGTTTTCACATTAGTAATGAGGATTTGTACATGATGCTGAAATTTACCCATACTAGGATGTGCCGAACTCTCAAACTCTCAAATTCTCAAAATTCTCACTTCATTCACGCCTGCGGACTACCTGCGGACTGCTTGACGCGGAGTCGCCGGGCTTCAAGTTCTGTAACTTACCAAACTCGCCGCAAGATGCCGCCGCGCTTTTTTGTACTTATTTTGGTACATGGCTTGCGTTGGGTTCATCGACGAGCATCGACGGTGCCATCCGACGGCGGAGAATAAGTTCGCCACAGCACAGCGCGACGCAATGGCTCTTTTCCATGTACAACGTGAGATGCAAAGTCCGCAACGCTGACCGAAATTCCGTCCAACACCATCGTACAGTACTACCAGTCAACCTCAGCCCCCGCCCTCTGAGAATTTGAGAATTGATTCCGAGTAGCCGTAACTAAAGCATGCCTCTACTTGGTACGTACCCCCCCGTTGTAACACCGTCCCCCCCCCCCCCCTAATAGAGTCATGCCTCTTATTTCATTTGAAGGTACCTCAGCCCCCGCCCTCTGAGAAATTGAGAATTGAGAACTCTGGAGCCAATTTTACCCCGACTTGTACGCTGATTTGCCCTATGTTTCCCACATTATTAGGCACAGGCGCCTGGGCCTAGCCGGGCACCTGGCCCGCACAGATCCTGAAGGTAGATACATCAGATAGACTAGCTGGCACCAAGCCCACCCAGCCTGGGCGATATGTCCTCACCTGGCGTGCCCCCGGCCGCGCGCGGCAGGGCCGCCACCCGTGGACTTTTCGTGATAGACTCGGCATGGACATGTGCTACACTAGACGTGACGGGCTCACCCCCGGGCAGCCTCCTGGTTTGTCTGTAATATGGAGGCAGATGGTGCGCAAGGATAGATGGCAAGTAGTGATGAAGGAGACCACCCCAAGCCTGTGGGGGCTCCGCGTGTGACCAAGTATGGCATTCATAGCGATTCGGGCCGCGGTGCCCACACCCCTGTAACTAGGACCTAGATAGCTTATACCATCCATTCCATCCCATGTTCCCCTCCCACTGAGGACTTATGCTCACGTGACGCAGTCACGTGTCTATTAATTAATTAATTAATTATCATTTCGGGCGCCCAGTAGCAAAAACGAAAGGTCGTTTTAGTTATGCTTAAAGGCTGTGAAATTTTCTGCGCAAGTTTTTATGTGTAGCGCTGTAGCACAGCGGCACAACACAAACGGGTCGCAGATCGCCTGCTCGCGGAGGGTCGATTTTGGCACCTGAAACATGTTAGTGTATTAGCAATGGTGGTGCGAATCAAGCCAGGAAATTTTTGTGGACGATTTTGATTATAGTCTGGAGTTTATAAACGGAGTATTTGACATGGGAGCGCCTGGGCCGTGATATTCTTGCCCGATTTCCATTGTCGACCATGTTTTAGGGACGTTCAGGCTGGGCAGCTAGCGCACCTTATAGGTCTTCACTTTCGGTATTTCTTGGACATAGAACGCAGCACAAGCGTGGTTTATATCATTTTCGAACCGGTTGGCCAGCTTTGGTGCGCTCAGCTCTCGGAAAGCTGACCTCGCTGCGGATTTCAGCGACTTTTTTGCAACCATCTGGAATGAGGCGACGTAAGTAGCAGGTACGTGCCGGGGTGCCCTAGATCATGAGTGTAACTGGCAACGCTGTCATGGTGTTTTGAGTCAGTAAGCTATCAGCCTAAAAAGAGGGGACGCTCTCTGTGCACATAACTGTCACACATAGTTGGTTTACGTCATACAATTTTTTACGTCTCTATCTTCGTCGTCCGCTGCAGCTAAAACACACATGCGTAAGAGCAGTTTTACTCATGTGTTAGTTATAAACCATGGTCCTATGGCCTGCAGTCGTTCAGGGTGTTCTCAGACAGTATATACAGTATGGTTTACGTGTTACATGCACCCTGAATTCGCTCACAAAGCGTTGCATGTTAGCACAACGTTGTTCTGTAACTTGATTTGGCTGCATTCATGTGTTAGTTGCAATGCAAATGCAATGTTTTTTCATCGCTGGGTGGTGGCCAGTATGTCCGTGATGTCAAACCCTCTTGTATGGAATTATTAGGGGCGCGAAGCTCCTGATTTCTGTGATAGTGATTAGATTAGAGCCAGTTGGCATCCCCCCCCCCTGTGACAGGTCACACACTAGAGGTAAAAAGGTTCCTTTCTCTTTTCTATCTCTGTCTGCTGGCAATAGACAACGTGTGTGATGGCTAATAGTAATAATAGAAATAATATTAGATATAATAATGGAGCACTTGGGGGTTGGGATAGTGATGTATCTAGGCAACTTCACTATGCTGTGGCACATGATGGAGGCACGGGGAAAGTAGGTATTTTCTATAGCTGGGTAGACTGCAAGAACTATATAGTGGATAGGCATAGTAGGGCTATCTTCAAGGGATTCAAGACAGCATGGGAAGCAGATAGGTTTATCCAGGAATACATGACACGTCCAGTAGGCTTGCACGTAGAGGCACCACCTCTGAGGACAGACGGTGCACTGCTTGGGAGCCATCAATGGCCACCCAGCACTTATGGCCAGCGGCTTCTACTCGGGTCGCCACCCCATCATGCCAGCTGCCACGTTTCCCTGGAAAGCTTGGCTCCTTCCACACAACAACCTGTTGTCCAACGTTAGGTTCTAGGACACTCCAGCCCTTGTCTTTCTGCCTCAGCTTGAGGAACTTGGCCTCTAGCTTCTCCTTCCATGCCTGCTCAGCATCAGCTGGCAGCATCCTGGTGTGTGCACAGCATAAGAGGATTGATGGCAATGTCACCAAAGAACATGGGAGTCCTGAGGTTCAGCCTATCCTCCACAGAACGTAGCCATGCAGATGTCACAATGGCAGATGACGTCCTTGGAATCCTCTCCACCAGCAGCACAGTCTTGATCGAGATCTTGGATGGCTCTCTCCACAACCCCTTGCTGGCCGTGGCTCTCCCTGGGTGTAATCAGCAACTCTGGAAATTCTGGCAGGTTCTCACAGCACTCAAACTGAATGTCACACTGCAGCAACTCCAAACCAGGGTACCTGCTCCTTGTCAACTTCAGAGCAGCAATTAATGTAGGCTTCTCCATGTCAGGCAGGATCTCTAGGGTCTCGTACTTGGTATATCTGTCCACTGCCACCAGCAGCTTCAAACCCCTGACTCTCTGAATATCTACCTGCACATGGCCTGGCTGCAAAATAGGAGACCTGGCATGAGACTGCTTGGGCTTTCTAGCAACTAGCCTGCACTTGCAAGCTTGAGCAACCTGTTGGCAGATGGAGTACAACTCACTTCCTCCCAGCCGTCTAGCAACTTGCAAAGACTGAGCTGCATGGCCAAACATGGTATGCAACCTTGAGGCAATGTCATACAAGAGAGAAAATCTTTTATTGTCATTATTAGCACTCAAGGTATGTACAGATCCCTTTTATGTACAGGACGGGCACCAGGGTCGTGCCTGTCAGACTGTCTCCAGCCGGGTGGTCCCACGCGGAATGGGGTCATTTTTTGCGCATTTTGCAAGAAAAAAACGCTAGTTTCAATCGTCCGATCGCGTTTTTTCGCGCGAATTTGGCGTCCGATCGCGTATTTTCGAGCTAATTTGGTGTCATAATGCTTAATTCATGTCAATTTGAGCGTACATTCCACATCGAGAGGCTTGAAATTTAGTAAAACATGTCAATCTAAGGGTATATTTCACATGGAGAGACTCGACAACAACCTAAACTTCGAATCTAAAACAATAGGACGAGCACTGCCAACCACATGGAGCGCTCATCATTTCCCCTCAACTTTTTTCCTGTGGGGGAGGACGGAGGGAAGTTGAAGAGGCAGTTGTACTGGATGCCGCTAGACTACGTGATAAAGGTGGCAGAGCTGACGGACAGCAAGAGGAGGAAGTCGAAAACGCAAGAGCAGATTGCGGAAGCGAAATTACGGATAAGGCCCTCAAAAAATTAAGTGCGACTGACGACCCTCCTATTGGTGTCGTATCCAGACATCTGCCCATAAAGCATCACGTCTTCTAACTTTGCATACATTGGATTCTCCGGATCCTTGTTCCCTGCCTTCATAACGGCAGAAGTCCACCCATCAGACCAAAAGGCCTCTCGTGCTCCAAAGTCTTTTTCCCCGTCCATAGTTGTCTCACTTAATAAGTCTCATTTCCAACGTGGGCTTCTCATCACCCTCATTGCCCGCCCCCTTAGCCTCTCTTCCGCCCCCTTAGCCTTCCCTCCGGAAGTGTCAGCATGTTGAGCCGCTGGTCCGAAGTCCACCGCCACATTTGCCAAGTGTAGGATCCGCTCCACATCCTCCTTACCTGCGCGCATACCGATCAACCCATCAACGAGTGACTAAAATCGAGTTATTAGAAGAAGAGGGATTGCCAAAGTTTGGATATCAAGTGAGGACACAATCCACTCGCAGAAATTTTAGATTACCCTTCTTATAATTTACCCTTGTTGTCTTTGCACATGGTGCGGTTCGTCCTTCAACCTCTCCTCGCAGATAGACCCGGGCTGGCATAATCTTACTACGTACTCAAGGCACGGAAAGTTGGGGGGGGCAAAAGTGAAAGTTCCTGAGAGCCGACATGAAGATTCAAGGGTCGGCGGAGGAATCGGGAAGTCGTCCGTCAAATACGGTAAGCAGAGATTCTTAATACCTGGAATCGTCTTTTCGACGCACACCAAACCCGTAAAGGAAGGTTGACCTGCGTTGGATACGTCCGATTTCTGAAATCCTGGACACGGGGGCAACTAGCCAACTACACGAAAACTCACGAAAATCGGTGTCAAATGACTGGGCAGCAACCCAGAATTACTGCTTGATCAGGCATTTTTTTTTTTTGAGAGTTTTATCGAGACAAATGAAAAAGACAATCCGAGCGTTATCCGTTCCTCGCTGCCAGATTCTACTGGATTCCATGCGCTGACTCGCGTTGACCAAGCTTTATTCTTTGGGTTATCGGCTTCCCAACTTTCCGTGTACTAGACTGGGCCTAAGCCTAAACATAGTACTGCTGGTTGTCTCCTTGATAGTACCACCGATACTAAATATATCCGGCCCTCGGCCATTCTCTGCTGCCCATGTGCGGCGTGAGACACAACAACAACAACAACAAGCCTAAACAGTACGGCGTCCAGGTCCGCGCCGACCCAGGGGCCCGCTAGCCCTCCAGGTCCACGCAGTCCTCCCGGAGCCGCGGGCAACACTCCTTAAAAGAACTTCCGCAGGTACTTACTTACTCCTTAAAGAAGCCGGCGGTAAGGGTCCCCAAGGCCCCGAACTCCAAGACGAAGGGCACCACACGGTGGTGCCCGACATCGCCTTAGGCCGTGGGCTTGGCCCGCTCAACCCGATCCGCCGGGTAGCCCGGCCGCCGCCTGGGATGCACCAACTGAACCATGCGCACATGGCTAAGAGCCAAGGGGCGAGCCACAGAAACGTCA
The DNA here is from genome assembly GCA_009746045.1 of Mesostigma viride. Taxonomy (NCBI): domain Eukaryota; kingdom Viridiplantae; phylum Streptophyta; class Mesostigmatophyceae; order Mesostigmatales; family Mesostigmataceae; genus Mesostigma; species Mesostigma viride. The sequence goes on along the minus strand of RPFO01000584.1, from coordinate 672,788 downwards.
ATGAGCAAGTGCCGGCTGTCTTATATATTTGAAACATTAAGGAGACAACCACATGGCAGCAAGTATCACGGTTTTCCATATACACCGTTTCCATCCATCCATCGATCCATCGGGGTTAATGCTCCGTGACTCCCCAACGGGAGCACAAGTCTAATTAATTAATTAGTATACATCCTTTCCCGTTCATCACAACCCTCAAACTTGTACTTCTGGACTCGCCAAATCAATCAACGAGCGTCGCCCATAAAAAAGCACGACAAGGTATGACACTCCCAACATCCGACTTCAACTGTAAAATGCACGATTCGGCAATCTTCAAAACATGAAAAATGTAGTCCTCCTTGACACTGTTCCCGATTAGGGATCACGCTATGGCTTCCAACATCGCAATGTGGTCCAGCCAGTTATCTGTGTAAGCTACACTCTCGCACAACTTAATTTGCGCGCCGACGGCACCCGCACCCGCCATCTCAACACATAGCAAGCACTTAGTATGGCAAGCGGATTATGGCCTTATCCACTTAATAGCCCGCCTCACCCTTCAAAAGTTTCATTACCGTCAATGTCTCGGGCTGCACATAACACAACAAAAACACAGTCACGCATACCGTCGTCAAGCACCTGTAGTCTACGACGCGTCGCTCGAAAACATTTACAAAAAATGATGCAAAGCAACGGAGGCATTTCGAAAGTATTCGACGAATCAAGTACCCCCGCACAAAAGCATGTTTCACAACCTCGAATTGGGGAGGGGTCTCGCTGCAGCTAGACCCTTCCGTGAACGCAAAAAATAAACATCGAATAAGTGGGAGGTCTTCCTGCAACTAGACCCCTCAAATCATACAAAGATGAAACATTGAAGTTGGGAGGGGTCTAGCTGCAGCTAGACCCTTACAGGAATGCGAAAAAACAACCAATAATTGGGAGGGTCTACCTGCAGCTAGACCCTTACATGCAATCAAAAAGGATGAAACCTTGGAAGTTGGGTGGGGTCTAGCTGCAGCTAGACCCTTACAGGAATGCGAAAAAACAACCAATAATTGGGAGGGTCTACCTGCAGCTAGACCCTTACATGCAATCAAAAAGGATGAAACCAGGGAAGTTGGGAGGGGTCTAGCTGCAGCTAGACCCTTACAAGAATGCGAAAAAACAACCAATAATTGGGAGGGTCTACCTGCAGCTAGACCCTTACATGCAATCAAAAAGGATGAAACCTGGGAAGTTGGGAGGGGTCTAGCTGCAGCTAGACCCTTACAGGAATTCGAGAACTTTATCACAAATGAGTAACATCGTCTCTCTGCAAAGAGACCCTTGCCAAACATGCAAGGACTGGCGTGGGTGTGCTGGGTGGGATGCGTGGGTGTGGTGGGCATGTGTGCGTGGGTGTGGTGGTGGGCTAGCATGTGTGCGTGGGTGTGGTGGGTGGCTGGCATGCGTGCGTGGGTGTGGTGGGTGGGTGGCATGCGTGCGTGGGTGTGGTGGGTGCCTGGCATGCGTGCATGGGTGTGATGGGTGGCTGGCCTGCGTGCGTGGGTGTGGTGGGTGGCTGGCATGCGTGCGTGAATGTGGTGGTGGGCTAGCATGCGCGCGTGGATGTGGTGGTGGGCTGGCCTGCGTGCGTGGGTGTCTGGGGTGGCTGGCATGCGTGCGTGGGTGTGGTGGGTGGCTGGCATGCGTGCGTGAATGTGGTGGTGGGCTAGCATGCGTGCGTGGGTGTGGTGGATGGCTGGCATGCGTGCGTGGGTGTGGTGAATGGCTGGCATGCATGTGTGGGTGTGGTGGTGGGCTAGCATACGTGCGTGGGTGTCGCGGGTGGCTGGCATGCGTGCATGGGTGTGGTGGGTGGCATGCTTGCGTGCGTGGGTGTGGTGGATGGCTGCCATGCGTGCGTGGGTGTGGTGGATGCGTGCATGGGTGTGGTGGGTGGCTGGCATGCGTGCGTGGGTGTGGTGGATGCGTGGCATGCCTGTGTGGGTGTGGTGGTGGGCTGGCATGCGTGCGTGTGGTGGTGGGCTGGCATGCATGCGTGGGGTGTGTGTGGTGGCTGGCAGGCCTGTGTGCGTGGGTGTGGTGGTGGATGCATGGCATGCGTGCGTGGGTGTGGTGGATGGCTGGCATGCGTGCGTGGGTGTGGTGGTGGGCTGGCATGCGTGCGTGGGTGTGTTGGATGGGTAGCATGCGTGCGTGGGTGTGGTGGGTGGCTGGCCTGCGTGCGTGGGTGTGGTGGATGGCTGGCTTGCGTGCGTGGGTGTGGTGGATGTGTGCGTGGGTGTGGTGGGTGGCTGGCATACGTGCGTGGGTGTGGTGGGTGGCTGGCATGCGTGCATGGGTGTGGTGGGTGGCTGGCATGCGTGCGTGGGTGTGGTGGGTGGCTGGCATGCGTGCGTGGGTGTGTTGGATGGGTGGCATGCGTGCGTGGGTGTGTTGGATGGGTGGCATGCGTGCGTGGGTGTGTCGGATGGGTGGCATGTGTGCGTGGGTGTGGTGGTGGATGCGTGGCATGCGGGAAGTGACGCAACGAATGTTATGGCCGAGCAAACTGGGCCTCCTTGCCCGTGGCTGACGGAAATACAATTCAAACAGACGGCCTCAAAGCATAGTAATGAATGCAACGACGTTCAAAAGCGTCCCAGATCGACATGAAAAGAAACCGAGCGCTAAAGCCGGTAGAATACATGCATGGCGGGACATGATGTATTGGAAAAGCCTGGTTGCCTCCGTATCCGCTCCTGACGTGAACAAATGGAAAGAGACCGCCTGGAAGCCAACATATGCATGCGCCACTGTTCCGAAGCCCAGCAAACACGAACAGAGCTTACCCAGGCGTCATTCCGGGTGCCACCATCTTACCCTGACAGTCGTCATCCTAGCAACCTCTAGCAGAGCTTACGGCCCCCACAGTCCAGGAGTTTCCATGACCCATCATAACGTACCTCAGCATCGGTGACTTTAAAACCACGCTTCTAAGCGTACAAGAATACCACTAGCTTTCCTGTAACAAACATGACCAACTGAGCACGTCGCTGTCGACAGCCATACCATTTGTCCAGCGGCCATTTGCGACGCGATGCAATTGATGTGCATTATTTTGCTGGGCCCGTGGGCCACATCGCCGTCAACGGCTCAACGCTGCGCTCTGGTGGGTCTTCACGTGTGGACGTCAGCCTTCAAGTGTCGTCCAATCTGCTTTCTCGGTTTCGAAAAATTTGGTCGAGACGATTGCCATCGGCGCCGCGCTTCCACTTTCCGGCGACTGCGAGGATGCCACGTTACCGTTTTCTACCCTTTTACCATTGCATTACCGAAAGCCAGGCCTTGACCCCCAAGACGTCCGGCTTTCAAGTTGGAGTGTACCCCCGCGGCATCTAGCAATGCCGACTAGTTTCAAGTGCGCACCAGTCAAAGTAGTTACCCTTCGCACAAACTCCAGCCACACATTTTCGTAACCGCCCTTTTGGCACCGCAGGAACTATTCTGTCTGATTCGGCCAGATTTCATCCAAGGAATCGGAAAGGAAAAACGGTGGAATCAGAAAAGGAAAACGGTGGAATCATTTTCAGCCTGAACTAGTACAACACTATCGTCCGTTCAAGTCCGGCCTCACGGCCCATGCGACGCCATGTCGACCCGCCCATGCTTAGCCTTTTTTGCGCTAGACTAAAGAAAATGGTCCCGTTGCCTAAGCAAAAAAATGCACCGCAGCACCTGCTAGCCATGGTAAATTTGCTAGCGATGGCAGTCTGGGAAACTTACTAACCAAACGGCGAATCAATCCAATCTCACGTTCAAAATGCCGCTTCCGTAGACATGTGTCGACTACTTTGTTTATGCGTGTGATTCAAACAAGCCAATTGTGAATTCCAGATTAGGAGTTAAGGTTTATGGCTGGCAGGACTGATATATTGCATGACGACACACCCTTTTTTGGCTTGAGACAGAAAGCTGTATATAAATTTCTTACATGAGATGTTTGTCATGTTCATTTTGATTTTAACGCACAGCCCCCATTCAGCATGTCGAATGGCATGCGCATGTGCTGGCCGGCAGCCACTGCCATGTCGCCGGATCAGACTGGCGTACAAACCACACAATCTTCTTGTTCACGCATGCTAACCACAACCATCGGTAAGCCGACGTTGTGCAGGAATTTTTTTTCATATGCCTTGGTTTAATAGTGGACGCTGCATCCCTGATTCGGCCGTGAAGCTTGTTGTCAGCTAGACGTTAGCAGCTGAGTGCCGGGCCGCCCTATGTGGAATAACTTTCACATTGTCCATCGGCATTAAAAGTTGAAAATTCCCTCCGATCGACCATGCCATAACAGGAAAATGCCATCATCTGTTGCAGTCCAGGCTTATATTTGCCACGATGTGGTGTGTGCCAGTTGTGCCACCTGTAATTTACATTACTAGGCTTGGTGTTCCTAGGGATTCCATTCATGGTGTTCCACTTAGTAGCCATACCAGCATGCCTTGCAGTTTTCACAATAGATAGCCTGCAGGCCATATCAAACCCAACTCCAAAGTTGTCCAGTAATGCATGTGGTACCAATGAACATTACCTTGTACAGTAAAATAAGTTATGATATTGGTTGATGTTGTGCGCCCGTGCTTTCAATTTGTTTCATAATCCATGTGCCGTTCAGGCATGCACGTGTGAAACATCCAGGTATGCCTGTCATCTTCCCCCCCCGTATGATTCAATATCTCAGAGCCCAGATTGTTGTGGCACTGCGATGATGCATTATATAGCGTTGAAGAAAATGTGGGGCAGGTATTTGTGCAATTAACGTGCCATACGAACATTCCGGACGGTACATTCCGGTGATGTCGGGCAGTTGGGGGTTCGCTTGGTCCCTTGGTTGCTTCCTCGCTTGGCTGCCACTGCGGGGGTGTAAGGACAGGTGCTCAAATGGAGAGACACTAGACGTGCATGCATGTTTGATGGATGGGTGGGTGGGTGGGTGGGCGGGTGGGTGGGTGGGTGGGTGGGTGGGTGGGCGGGCGGGCGGGCGGGCGGGCGGGCGGGCGGGCGGGCGGGCGGGCGGCGGGCGGGCGGGCGGGCGGGCGGGCGGGCGGGCGGGCGGGCGGGCGGGCGGGTGGGTGGTGGATGGGTGGGTGGGTGGGTGGGTGGGTGGGTGGGTGGGTGGGTGGGGGGTGGGTGGGTGGGTGGGTGGGTGGGTGGGTGGGTGGGTGGGTGGGTGGGTGGGTGGAGGGAGAGAGAGAGAGAGAGAGAGAGAGAGAGAGAGAGAGAGAGAGAGAGAGAGAGAGAGAGAGAGAGAGAGAGAGAGAGAGAGAGAGAGAGAGAGAGAGAGAGAGAGAGAGACAGAGAGACATGTGTGTGTGTCTGGCTGTCTGGGTGGGTGGGTGTGCGTGCTTGGGTGTGTGGGACAGTGTGGATGTGGGTGTGCTTGCTTGCGTGGGTGCGTGAGGGAGGGAGTGGCTGGGTGAGCGAGTCAAGCATGCACGTGTCAAACAGCCAGGTAGAAATGTCATCCTTTCCCCCCATCATGACAAATCATTGGCATGGATTGTTGTGGCACTGCCATCATGCACTACAGCGCTGAAGAAAATGACGATGGGCAAATATATGTGAAAGCGACACAACATAGCCCATGGCGGTGGCTGCTATCAACAAGCAGCTCTTGCCTCCATGCACAGTCAAACACCTGCATCTTCTTCAATGCAGATTATTGACATCTCTTTTGTATATTATGTACAGATTATTTGCATTTGTAATATTATCTGTATACCAATGCAGTTTGCAACATGTAACCAGTGTTGCTAGTAATCTGGTAATGTGAGCCGTGTTGATATCAAAGTGCTGCGATGCAAGTCATACATCAGAACTAAAGCGGCAACACTGGCTACGGACACAAAGAGTCATACACACGCGCGCGCACACACACACACACACACACCGTGCTTCGTGCATCGCGACTCAGGGCCTGACAAGCTGCGGCCGAGACCAATGCCGAACACACCCATGCTCAGAGCACATTGCGGATGCCAGGCACACCGCGTTTGCCATGGAACACATGGGTAGACGCTTCGTAAACGTGACAACGAATGACCCGCTGAGATCCCCACACTTGCAAGCGCACGGGAAAGGCGGCACACTTACGTTTCATAGATTAGCCGGGGCGAGATAGTAGCTCGTTTGCCTAGCCGTCATTAAGCCTATAGGCGTTCCAAGAAACGCATGAAATTTCTCTACCAGTACCGGTGGCGCACTATCGGTCTATGATCGCAGAAACTTCTCTTGAAGGGGCCTTACACTGTCGTGCATGTAACCACGGAGCTTGAATGGTGGCATGACAACGAAAGAAAGTTTTCCTTAAGCCCGACCTCCCCTCCCGCATTCCACTGGTGATATTACAGCTGTTATAATTCCTGGAGCTAAAAACATGCGGAAAACATGCTGGGCGAGTCCTGTCAAAATTAAAAACCAACAGACTTAATTGACAGCGCCGTTTAAACGACAGCAAGAGCTTCCATGCCATCGAACACTGCCCGAGGTTGGTCTAATTTAAAGACTAAGCCTGCCGTCTCAGAAAAAAATGTTCTATGCTCGGAGTCCACGGAATCAGGAAGTCGGCCCGCAGGTGCCGTACAGATCCGGTAGTGACTCGTGAAGTGAAAGATTTGGGCAGATTTGGGCAGATCGGGTTTGGTCGATCCGGTCCTGGATCAGTCCGTACGCTGAAATTTGCGCGCCGTCCGTTGTACTTGAATTTTCAAGGGAAACGAATGTTGCCTCTTTCGGTAATGCAATGAGCCGTACGCTTTGCGACCGTTTTCATTACTAGTGTTCCTTTGGAATACGACATTATTAGTAACCGAGCAAGAAGATTGGACGACACTCGAGGGCTGACGGTTCACACGTAAAAACTCAAAGCGCAGCGTTGAGCCGTTGACGGCGATGATTGTGGCCCACGGGCCCAACAAAATGATGCACATCACAATTCTAACAAAAACCAGCAGCCTACCTATTACCTACCCAACCCTAATTGCATCACGCTGCAAATGGCCACGGGATTACGGTATGGCTGTCGATAGGAAAGTGTTCAGTTCGTCATGCCGTTGGGAAAGCTAGCTCTCTTTTTGTGCGCTTAGGAGCGCGGTTTTAAAATCACCGATGCTTAGGTACGTAATGATGGGTCATGCAAGCTCCTGGACTGTGGGGGCCGTAAGCTCTTGGAGAGGTTGCTGGGATGACGACTGTCAGGGTAAGACGGTGGCACCCGGAATGACGCCTGGGTAAGCTGCATTTTTGTTTTCTGGGCTTTGGAACGGTGTCGCCTGCATATGTTGGCTTCCAGGCGGTCTCTTTCCATTTGTTCACGTCAGGAGCGGATACGAAGGCAACCAGGCTTTTCCAATACATCATGCCCCGCCATGCATATATTCCGATATGCATATATTCCACTGTATTTTGCGCTCGGTTTCGTTTTATTTCGATTTGGGACGCTTTTGAACGTCGTTGCATGCATTACCATGCTTCGAGGCCGTCTGTTTGAGGTGTGTTTCCGTCAGCAACGGGAAAGGAGGCCCAGTTTGCTCGGCCATAACATTCGTTGCGTCACTTCCCGCAAGGCAGGTATGACTCCCGCTCTTTGTTTATGTATTTCGATTATGGACAACGCCTTTTTATTCTCTTACCAGCAACCGGGCAGTGTTTTTCCGTTGTGTTTCGGTCAGCAACGCTTACCGAGCATCTCTGGTGCGTTATTCCCTGTCACGCAGATATTCCTTCGTTCTTCTAACTGGGGTCTGTTGTATTTCGATTGTAAGTTTTATGAAATTCCCATCAACTGATTTGTTGGCATATTTTGGCTGTTGCACTTACTGCATGCAACTTTGGATAGGCAACGATTAATAGCTATTATATATTATGTTTGGTAACTATATGTCCTTTTTAAAACTATATTATTCTCAGTATATAAACGCCAGCCCCCCAACACACCCAGGCACGCATGCCACCCATCCAACACACCCACGCACGCATGCCAGCCACCCACCACACCCACACACGCATGCCAGCCACCCACCACACCCACGCACGCATGCCAGCCACCCACCACCCCACGCACGCATGCCAGCCACCCACCACACCCACGCACGCATGCCAGCCACCCACCACACCCACGCACGCATGCCAGCCACCCACCACACCCACGCACGCATGCCAGCCACCCACCACACCCACGCACGCATGCCAGCCCACCACCACACCCACACACGCATGCCAGCCATCCATTACACCCATGCACGCATGCCAGCCATCCAACACACCCACGCGCGCATGCCAGCCCACCACCACACCCACGCACGCATGCCAGCCCAACACCACATCCACGCATGCATGCCAGCCACCCACGCACGCATGCCAGCCACCCACCACACCCATGCACGCATGCCACCCATCCACCACACCCACGCACGCATGCCAGCCATCCACCACACCCACGCACGCATGCCAGCCCACCACCACACCCACGCACGCATGCTAGCCCACCACCACATTCACGCACGCATCCCAGCCACCCACCACAACCAGGCACGCATGCCAGGCACCCAACACACCCACGCACACATGCCAGGCACCCAACACATCCACTCACGCATGCCAGCCCACCACCACACTCACGCACGCATGCTAGCCCACCCGCGCACGCATGCCAGCCATCCACCGCACCCATGCACGCATGCCACGCATCCACCACACCCACGCACGCATGCCAGCCATCCACCACACCCACGCACGCATGCCAGCCCACCACCACACCCACGCACGCATGCTAGCCCACCACCACATTCACGCACGCATGCCAGCCACCCACCACAACCAGGCACGCATGCCAGGCACCCACCACACCCACGCACACATGCCAGGCACCCACCACATCCACGCACGCATGCCAGCCCACCACCACACTCACGCACGCATGCTAGCCCACCCGCGCACGCATGCCAGCCTTCCACCGCACCCACGCACGCATGCCACGCATCCACCACACCCACGCACGCCATGGCAGCCACCCACCACACGCACGCATCCACCACACCCACGCACGCATGCGACACACCCATGCCAGTCCTCACATGATTGGATTAGGTCTCTCTTCAGATCTGCTCCCATGAATTTGTGATAGAATTCTTGCCTTCGTTGAAGGGTCTACCTGCAGAGAGACCCCTCCCAACTTCCAAGGTTTCATCCTTTTTGATTGCTTGTAAGGGTCTAGCTGCAGGTAGACCCTCCCAATTATTGGTTGTTTTTTCGCATTCCTGTAAGGGTCTAGCTGCAGCTAGACCCCACCCAACTTCCAAGGTTTCATCCTTTTTGATTGCATGTAAGGGTCTAGCTGCAGGTAGACCCTCCCAATTATTGGTTGTTTTTTCGCATTCCTGTAAGGGTCTAGCTGCAGCTAGACCCCTCCCAACTTCCAAGGTTTCATCCTTTTTGATTGCATGTAAGGGTCTAGCTGCAGGTAGACCCTCCCAATTATTGGTTGTTTTTTCGCATTCCTGTAAGGGTCTAGCTGCAGCTAGACCCCTCCCAACTTCCAAGGTTTCATCCTTTTTGATTGCATGTAAGGGTATAGCTGCAGGTAGACCCTCCCAATTATTGGTTGTTTTTTCGCATTCCTGTAAGGGTCTAGCTGCAGCTAGACCCCTCCCAACTTCAATGTTTCATCTTTGTATGATTTGAGGGGTCTAGCTGCAGGAAGACCTCCCAGTTATTCGATGTTTATTTTTTGCGTTCACGGAAGGGTCTAGCTGCAGCGAGACCCCTCCCAACTTGGAGGTTGCGAAAAAATTGTTTCTCAGGTCTACATGATTCTTACGGATACTTTCGAAATTGCTCCATGGCTTTGTATCATTTGCTGCAGATGTCTTGGAACGATGCGTCCTATTATTCAAAGGCCAAGGCCACCAATGTTTCACCGCAAACAGTGAGCCCCCCGGGATCTCCGGATTAGGTGGGGAAGGTTCCAGAGGACGTTCCAGCCTTGCCTCCTCGTGCGTCCCCTCAGACGCATTAGGGGTCTGTCATGTCCGTTAGGTCTCCAGCTCCGGCCACACTGCCCGCATCGTTAATTTTGATTTAGCCGAAAGGCCCTTCGGAATTAGACGATAGCGTTTTATTAGCTGCAAGTGCTACTGTGCCCGTGCAAATAAATAATTAGTAGCTTGTTTTTTTTGTTAACGAACAACTCTTGAACTTGCTGCGCAACTTAATAATTCTTTGTTTGTTTGGTATAACCCAACGGAAGGGGGAGTTGAGGCACGCATGTTGAGAACGGGGAGGTTAAGTGTGAAGTTGCACACACCATATGGTAGAATCGATGTTGAGCAAGTGGGCGAGGGTCTAGCTGCAGAGAGTCCTCAATTGCAATTATTTTCGTTTCGCTTTGTGCAAGTATTCCAATTGGAGTTGAATTCGGAAATATATACCTGCGCTGGTTGTCTCCTTGATAAGCCGACTCAGTACAGTCGAGTGTGATGGGATGGATGGCGCTTATTATCGAAGTCCTAGTGACAGGGGTATGTGGGCACCACGGCCCGAATCTGGGGTACTGTGAATGCCTCCCACCGGCTTGGGGGTGTCACACGCGGAGCCCCCACTGGCTTGGGGGTGGTCTCCTTCATTACTAATTGCCACCTATCCTTGCGAACAATTGGCCCCCAGATTACAGACACATCGATGGATTACGACACTACTTTGCAATACTCGTCGCAAATGAGGGACGTCTTGAAGTCACATGTGACGGGATGGGCCGCGGCAACAGGGGTTATAATTTTGCTGCTGTTGTTCGAAGGGGCGCACTTTGACATGTATTTTCTACACTTTGACATGTATGCTCGGTTTCTTTCAAAGCACACCTAGTCAATGTTTGCGGTGCATGGTTCACGCACGAGATGAAGGAGCAAGAGGTGGCCCGGAACGAGGGTGAGTAAAGGTGAGTCGTTTTTTGTTGAATTGAGGGAATTACTATTCTATGCGGTCAAGATAGAGCCATCAGGTTTCTTCCTAGTATTCTGATCCTAGTATTGTTGGTGATGGTTGTTGTGAAGCCTCTTTTTGCAGCGCGACCTTGATTTTATTATTTAAGTTATGTAAATGATATAGGCAACGGACGAACTGAAGTGCACGCGATAGCAGGAACGGTAGTAGTCTGAAAGACTTCGACAATTTCCGTCATCAGGTTGTCCCCGCACCTTTTTGTAGGCACATTGCCTTGTCAATTAGTACATGCAAATATATATACGATTCCATCAAACTTTTTTTAGAGTTTGTTGATTCCCTGAATTGATAGTAAAAAGCTGCTAGCAGGCCATGGAGACGAATTGTATTAGTGCAGGCCACGCACGAATTTTGAAGTGGCCCGCCGAGCGGCTGTACAATTTTTCCCAGTGAGCGCGCTGCCAAGTGTACTTGTGGGCAAATTTTTAAGTGCCCCGTCACTTCGAGGTATTAAAAATTAGGCTACGGTACGAATTCAGCGAATTTCAGAGAATTTTCAGTCGAACGAAAGGAAGTGACGCCAATTGCCAAAAAGTTTCTGTTACGAATTTTCTAGTCCAACACTTGGCGCAAAAGGAAGTGACGGCCAAAACGTTTCCGCTACAAAAATTTCAGTCCCTGAGGCATGGGACAAAGTGCACGCGACAGCAGGAAAAGGTCAAGTTAAATAAAACTGGCGCAAAGTCCGGCCGGCGGAAAATTCGCTCGGCTGCAAAAAATTCGGCAAGAATTTCGGCGCAATGTCCGGTTTTCGGACGATTGAAACTAGCGTTTTTTTCTTGCAAAAATCTACCCCATTCCGCGTGGGACCACCCAGCCCTATCCTCATCCTGACCATCCTGTGCCAGTCCTGCACGGTCAGAATGCTTCTGAGATCCACCTGGGTCCACAGCACCAGGTCCTACCTCAGGCTCAGCACCGCCATGGCGGGCACGTTAGCGAGTAACCACTGCAGCTACAGATGGCATGTACTCTCTGTGGTAACCAAGCTTGCCCCATCGTGTCCAATAGGCTCTGTCACTAGAGCATGGGGCTGCCCCTCACTGCCGTCACTAGCAGCTACATTACACACCCCTGGGGGCACCCTCCAGGGTTCAGGGATGTGTGCAGGCTCAAGTCAATGATCAACAGCCTTGCCCTTGCTCTTATCCTGGGATGGACCAGCCTTCTCCTTGCTGCCACCCTGAGCTGGCTTGCTCTGACCTTCCTGCCTCAGGTACGAGGGACACTCATTCCTGAAGTGACCCTTCCCTTGGCAGAAATAACATTCCACCTGACTGATGTCCCGTGAGGTCCCACTGCTGGGTCCAGCCTTGGGAGGACCACCCACCCTCTTGAAGTCAAACTGGGACTGTGGATGCCCCGACTTCGGAGGTGTCCCCCGTCCAGCCATTCTGCCACGCCCCCTCCTGGACCTTCCTCGACCCCTAGAAGAGGTCTCAGGCCCCCTCGAGGACGCTGGGCCCCCGTGGCCCGATCCCCTCATGGACTTGACTGCAGGCTCAGCTGCCTCCTCGTCCCCTTGACGTGGGCGCTAACCACCTACATACTTGCCGCTGAAACACTCATACAGCTGGTCCGTCATGGCAGCCCAGCCATGGACTTGGCGCATGTGGATGGTCACGTTATCCATCGTGACAGGATCCAGCTGCAGCGACTTGAGAAAGTCGCCCATGGCCATTCGATCTGCAACAAAGAACCCTTTGGCCATGGCGTCCTCCCTCAGCTTGACAAAGTCTTCAAAGGCGTGGACCACTAGTTGCCCCTTGATGGGCTTGTAGTCCAGGTACTCTTGTTTCAGGTGAGAACCATCTATGGTCCTCTTATCACTCAGGAACACCCTGAGTCGCTTCATAAACGCAGTCCAGGTATCCCCCGCGGTATGTCGCTCCCGGACGAATTTGAACAGCCGCCTTGCCGACTGCCTTATGTAGGCACTAGACGCCAGGATGCGAAGCTTGTCACCGGTGTAGATGTCCGTGTACAAGTTCATGTCCTCCAGCATCCTCTCAGCGTCCCGGGGCTGCCAATTGTCCTTGATGGACTGAAACTGGCTTAACACCGCGTACCCCTCGGCTACGGTCGGCCGCCTAGGTGCTGCTTGGTCTGCTGCTGGCGCGTTCTGACCGCCTTGAGATCCTTGGCTCTGATCATCCGCCAGCGCAGCCTGGTCCCCTAGCGCCTGGCCTCCACCGCGTCCATCGCGTCCATCGCGTCCATCGCGTCCATCCATCCCAGCGTCGCGCCGCTCAAAGCCGACACCGCGCTCTCGTTGGTCAATAGCTCTCTCACTCATGATGGCCCCTGTTCAGGTCTGCTACAGCCAGCCAAGTGGCTAAACAGCAATTAAAGCAATATAAGCTGCTGAACAAGAAGGAAAATTGACAAGTGTTACCACTCAGTCAAGACCACCACGGTCACCCGCGGGCGCTTCCTGGTTCTCCTTGTCGCTGTCACTGTCGCTGCCGCTCACAATGATAAGCTCTGGCACCCTGCTGCCAGCAGCACCGTCGTCAGCCCGCTGTCGGCCCGCGATGACAGCGTCGTCACCGTTATAGTGTAGTAGACAGGTGACAACCCGTCGTTACCACCCCGCGGGTTGTATCTTGGCACCTCGCGGTCGCCAAGCTCCTCGTCGCCTAGACCAGCGACCCCCACAGCTCCCACCTCAAGGTCACTGTCGTACTGACCCAGAGGGGCGAACTCCTCCCAACGCGTCACTCGAACGCTAAGAGGTTGGGGCAGTTCCTGAAAAGGAACTCTCCTTCGCTCCGGATTCCTGTCGACTCGTGCCGCACGCTGACCTCCGGTGATGGCTTCCTCAGCCGCCTCGACCTCTGCTAGCCGCCTGTAGCGCTCCGCCCCGCGTCGCTCACGTCGAACTGGTCCCGCTGCAACTCCCTCGTCGCCAATTACGCCTGCGAACGTACGTTGTACACCCGCACCCGCTGCTGCCTGCACGAAGTCGTGTCGCACCGCACCAGCTGGCTCCGCAGCTTCTCCTCGCCTGGCCGCCAACTCCGCACGCACCCGGTCAACTAAGGCTGTAATCACAGTCTGGATCCCGACCAGACCGTGCAGCTCTTGCTCGATCTCGTCGACGCTCCGGTGTGCCGGAACGACGATGGTTTGGACGTGCTGCAGAATGCGCTCCCAATCCTCGACCTGGTCGTCGACGAATTGCACAAAGTTGCGATTAACAGGTGGACGATCTGCAAGCAATAAAGATAAATCTCGAACCACACGACGCAATTCAGGCGAAATGGAACCACCAGCAGACTGCCGAGGAAACCGGAAATTCTGCTGCCGTTGTTCTTCCTGCACCATTCGACACCTGACGAGCTTCTCGCGTCGTCAACGCTGCACGCAGCAAACAGCAACGACCCTCCTGGCCCGGTTCCATCAAGACTGCTTGTAATTTGAGTTAACGTTTTTAAAACGCAATGTATAAGGATATGGTTGCAATGCAGCAATGTGTGAATGTGGTTGGAAACGGAGCTTTGTTAACCCTTAAACCGTCTTGACTGGGACCACGAGAACGGACTGAGTTGACCTATCTTTGCAAACACGCTAGTATCAAGCCCAATAACATTTTCTGGCCCACCCTTGTATCCAAGCATGCTTTTATATCAAGTTTTGATGGGGTCATGTTGTTGGTCACATTTCCATGCTCCAAGGGTGCTATAAATAGCATGCCCCCCAAGGGGGTACCAAAAAAAAAGGGTATGAGACCTATACCATGCAATATAAACCATTTATACAAATCAGTTGGGCTTGGCCCTTCAAAGGTAGTTTGCTATACTCACAGGCATGGCATAGATGCACTCACATCATGAAATGGCAGAGAGCTGCCTACCACAGCTAGCAAAATGCCCAAAATAACTCAGTCCGTTATAACGGCCCCAGTTTTTAGGGTGTGTTTCGCTAGCACTACCGTATAGTTTCTTTGTGGCAACCTGGCCAACATCATCATAAACAACCACAAATGCATCCAAATGCACAGCCCCAGCATACAGAGCTACTGCCATTCTATGCATTGGGTATAAAGCTTGTGCAATCAACCATACGCACACGGACGGTCGCAAGGAGGAGGCATAGCAAGGTGGAGATTACTAGTGCAGCAAAGGTATAAAAAAGCACCCCTAAAGTGTTGTCAATGATGAGAAAAACAAATGGTTTAAGCTGGACATGCTGCCATGCCAGCAGGGTCATGTTTCTAGCTTGCAAGGAGCACACAACAAGAAGCTAGCAAGACATGAAGTGGTGCAGAAAGCTTGCCATGGAAACACTACTTTCGACCTGCATGAGCGAGGGATAATCACCTTGGTATTACATATATCTTATCCATGAACGACCCCGACCGTGTTCTCACCACCATGAGGCTAATATTGGCTGAACGGAAGTGAATATGGGCTAAAATCTGCCCGACATTGGCGTACACCAACCAATTGACAAGCCTGTGCAAAGAAGCAGCAAACCACAAAAAAACGATTACAAACCTTCTAGTACAAGCCTACGAACAAGTGCCAAACGTTAAACTATATATACTGGGTTCTTACAAGACGCCAGCGCTCAAATACGTACCAGCTGGAGACCGGACGTTACCTTGCTTGCGGGAGCCAGCACCCCCACATTGTAGATGTATCCACCGCGGCTTTTTTCAACACGCCACTAACCACAAATGCTAAAAACAATTTATATATTGCATCAGTGCGCAAACAAATGGACTTTCGCTGCGATTAATGACGTAGCCCTGGCATGCTCACCGCCTGGCCGCCCTAACGAGCTGCCGCAAGGAAAAATTGCTCCGAAGCCTACATTCGCATTTCTATCTGTTCCGCAGCTAGGTATGCAGCATGTTTATGACATAAATAATATTTCCACAAAATTTCAGCGCAATCTGATCATCCGTGCTCCTGCCCCAATCATCTTTTGCTTCGCCATAGCCGGAATATTGCATGCACGACAAAATTATTTTTATGCACGTCGTCTTCGTTCGACCATGGTACCCCCCTGGACTTGCAAGCGCGTAGCACCCTGGCCAAGTGTCTGATGGACGGTCTGAGAAGTGCTGCGGATAGGCCACGTGGCCAGCCTTCAGGATCCGTCGAGTTGACCGTTAAATTCAAAGTGGCGCGGCGCCCAGTTCTGCCACAAACTCGGTCCGTTTAAATGGTCCCAGTTCGACTGGGACCATTATAACGGACCCGTGACGATTTAAGGGTTAAAATTGGATAATGTTACAGCGCTCACACACTTGAGGCTTGTACACGAGTTTGCCAAGTCAAGGCAACACACGTGAGGCGGGCTCGCAAGAGAGATGCCCAATTGGCACTGGCCTATTCTTTATATACTTGTGCACTGTGCTTTGCTAGTCCTGAGCAGCCTATAGGAGGCCTGCTCAGTAATAACACTCCCGGTACAGTATTCACTACCTGTACAGCGCCCAGTTCCTATACAGTAGGTCTGCCATACAGGTACATGCAGTGACCACAGAGCACAGTCCACAGTGACTATTGCATCTGCACCTAGTAGAAGTCCAGGACTAAGCCTGCGGTACCAACAGACCACAGGTTAAGGTTCCTATTTCCTGCGTACGACGTATTAATCCAATACCGTCGTAGGTTCAGCACCTAATTCCTGTCAGCCCAGGAATTACTGTCGACCCCATATGTCGTCGGCAAATATTCACGTCCGACTTAGACGAACAGCCGGCTCGCGCTCGCGCGCGACCGGGAAGTCGGAACGCCATAACTTTCTTGATACTTTTCGGAATGAACTCGTTCCGGTGCCGCTGAAATCGCAGAGATATGCCGAATCAGGAACACGCCAATGCGCTTGGCGTTAACTACCATGGCCGCTGCGCTGCTCCTAAATACCTCCAAAAATCCCGGCATCCATGCGCTGTCGCATTTGCCAGCAAGCCGCCTGACGTGCAGTTAGACTGCCAGCAAATGCAGAGCAAGTCTGTTCGACAACCACGTGCGAGCCAGCACACCGCACACTGCGATTTGCGTATCTAGCTTTGTCAGATTGACTGAACATCATTCCGTCTGGACAATACAAAAGATTCATAACTGCCAAATGTCACGCACCGGAATATTGCGCAAGCCACCAAGGCTTTGCGCCCCAAAGTCTTGCGCCTGAACCTATAAGTCAGGTCACCTAAGACTGTCACTCTAGAAATTCAGGCCTTTCCGGCGCGGCGCTCCACACCGGCCCAAGGAACAAAGCCTGCGGCCTACTGAATCGGAACCAACCAAACGTCGGTAACGATTCCGATTACGGCAACCGCGTAACTTCTTGAGTGCACGGACGTAAATGATCACGGACGTGACAGCTGTCGCGTTTGCGTGCCATTATATCCTAGCCTATCATTTGGAGGGCATATCCATAGCAATAGATAGAGTACTCTTGTGTGTGATCCACTATAATAATTCCCCCCCACTTTTTAGCTCGAAAATGGGAAGAGCCAAAAAGTAAAAAAAAGAGGATCACCTAGTGAAAAAAAAATCCCACGGCAGGACCACACATGCTTTTCAAATAGGCTAAGCAATAACCTCTTCAGTGCTTTTTCAAGGATAAGCATAATCCTTTTCATGGCTTTTTCAAGGATAAGCCGAATCTTCTTCATAGCTTTTTAAAGGATAAGCTTAAGGGGACTCGCACGTCCAAAAGCCTGAAAAACTGACTTTAACACGTCGTACGTCAAAACTCAGTCCTAAAAATAGGACTGAGTATGCCAACTTTGAGATCATGTAGCGGTAAGGGTAGGGGGGTACCCCATATGTTTGATATGCATCAGAGCACTCAATATCATGCTAATGCTTGGGCATATGCCTAAAAAATCATATGTTGACCAAATCATGTAAAATTTTACAAGGGTGTCAACCCATGCTCGCGATTTGGCAATTTTCTGTGGAAGGGCGAGTTGGGAAAATTCAATAAAATCCATATGCATGTTGAAAAAATATAGGCGTGTAAACAATATAGTTCTTGAAACATGGCAAAAAACTGGGCTCAATTTGGCCACAGCCTCTACCTGAAACTCACCAAAAACCACCAGCCCTAAGAATGGGTTTCGAGGTTGCTAGCAATGTGCAAGCATGTAAGTGCGGTCATACTACACACCACCGTGGCAACCAACCATGCCAATCAACTCATTTCCCTTCTAGCATAACAGGAAAACATACTTGCATCATCATATTGCAGTTATATTATACCTTAGTATATGTGTGAGAGCCTATGCACGCACGTAGGGAATGGGCATTGATACCTACCTACAAAGGGTTTTATTATGAGCCTTAACCACCAATATAATGGGTAGGTTAAGCATATTTCAATTGTTTTTAACAAGAATAGAGATGGCTAACACTGTTTTGCCTTGCCATGGCATGGCCAACATACTTGCTGGCACATGATGACAGTGGTTTATCACCAAGATTCTTCACTCACCCGTATAAGCTTGAAAGCACGCTGGATGCAGCCCATGGCCATACAATCACGCAGTATGAACGTAGCAAAAGAATAACTAACATCTATGAAGGTATTTAAACCCATACAGCGCCTAAAAAACTGCAAAAGTACACTAGGGTAAGGCAAATGCCTGGTAACATCATAAAAAATGGGGGGTTTAGAGGGGGGCAGGCAACGGTCAAGAAAGCGCATCAAGATTCGAAACTGACAGCGCCTTGCAAGCTCAAACTCATGTAAGAACATAAAAAAACGATGAGGTGACGATATTTCAGCTTTACCGTGCACGGATGGCGTTATCTTGGCCCAGGCGGTGCCCGCAAAAGTGACACTTGCGGCACACAAACCATGACATGACAGAGTGGTCGAAATAATCAACTCTTTACTGCCACTGACTTAATTCTATACACATGCATGATAATAAGTAGAAAGAAGCATATAAACCCTTCGAACTGCACCGTAAAGTAAATTTAGTCATCAATTCCGTCAACCTGCCTGGTCGCAGTTTTTTCCAGCAAGAGCAGTGCCGACACCTGGTAAATCGCATCCCCGGGAGCTAAAAATTGGTTTGTGTCATCTTTAGGACATATAAAATCTATTTCCTGGGTTTTACCAGCTAAATCGTCCGCAAACGTAAACTGCATGCATGGGCGCAAGCCGCCATGGCTAGGTCGTGCATTTCCGGAACTCGCGTTTCACGTGAAAAAGTACCCTTACCACCTGTACTTTGACCGTACATTTAGCCGCCCAAACAAAATCCAAAAAAATCGCAAAAATATGTCTAAGAAAGGTCATTTCACGTAGTATTTGAATAAATTTCGAGGGAATTTTTTGGACAAACATTCCGACTTGGGCGAATTTTCTACGAAACCCAAAAACTCAGTCCTAAGAATAGGACTGAGTTGAACTCAGTCCTAAGAATAGGTGCAGTGACGAACGACGTGTTAATGAATATCAGTTCCAATGCACTCGGGAACCATCTAGTGATGATTGAGTACCATAAATATGATGTTTGGACATTCATGCCACCACTTGTTGGGGGTACTACTACGCCCAACCACGCACCGGTGGCGAGCTAAAAATAGAAAAAGACGCTATTTATGAGATATTTCGCCCAAGACAAACCACTTATCCAAATGACCTGCCCATACATTTCTGCAAAGTTCCCCCACTTTTTTAAAAGCTGGGCTATTTACATGGCCAAAATGGTCACATTTGTTTGAGTTATTAATTTCCCCGCAAAATGGGTACTTTTTTGAGCCAAAAAAAAATAATCAAATCATTAATTAACACATCAGATTGGGTCATCCATACATTTTAAATTCCACTGAGTGGGGGGAAACACAACCCCAAAGTTTGAGCTCATTCTGACAAGCGTAGCTCAAGTTATTGATTTTCCTGTGATGCCACCTGGGTAGACGCTAAAAGACAATTGAGCTAGTGCTGAGCCAAAATGACATCTGTTTTGCTACCCTAGACACCCAAAAACATGCCCACTTTGATCACGGAGTGTGAGGAGGATGTCCGGAGCGTCATACGCCCCACCCCTCCATCGTCACAGCCAGCCTTGTGAGTCTACCCTTAACAACAAGGCTGGTAGGACGACACGCCTGAGCAGCATATGTCATCATTGCCTATCTCAGGCTAATAATGTGTGATTTTGTGCCAACAACCAAGTTGTTCCACCCAACAACACATTAAAAACCCTCTTCCAAAATGCCCAACAAGCCGGACATGTGGAGGACCACACACGCAGTATATAAAGAGAAAATAAGCTGACTTTTTATCCAGCCAACCTGTGGCTAGCTGCTCTGGTTAGCATGACAAAGGCTATCATTTACTCAGTGGGAAAGGTGAAGAGACCTTTGGAACAACCTACCTGACGCATGTGCCACCAAAGCATTGTGTCCCGCAAAATGCACACTGCCTCCTTTCTAACAAGCACGAGCCACTTTCTTTAGGAGACAGGTGCCAGCTCGTCAGTGTCTGGGGAAAACGATGCCGCTGCTTAGGAAGACCGCGTGAATTTCCTCGAACACAACTGTCTATAAAGCAAAAGAAATTTCAGAGAAGCATGGAAATAAAGCATTACACCTTCCCGACAGGTTGTGGGCCACGCGCTGCAGCAAGCCAGCCACGTCACAGACGAACTTGCTAAAAAACATCCAGGAATCCAGCGATGCAGCGCCAGGACCCGCAACTTCATGGCTGCATCTGGCCGGAAAGAAGGCAAAAAGCTTACGCTCAACGAGCTAAGAAAGCAGGAAAGCGCTATCTTAGGACGTTTAATACAAGAACGTACCACAACGGGCATTTATTCGTGCCCAGGCGCACAAGAAAGGCCACCCTTTCATGGAGAGGTCGGGCGCGCATCGCGCAGGCCTAATGTTATCTTACCGCAAAATGACGGGAAAGGTAAAGATAGCAGCGGGAATTTTTACGGCTTTAGAAACATCATTAAACTAGCTTCCATTAGGACCATCAAAACTGGCAACAATCGACAATCACACCTGCAGGCATCAATTATACTTTATTCATCCCGACAGAAATTCAGGCCGGACCCCCCCTGCCGATGGTAAAGAAAAAGAGCCCGCGACATTATAGATCGCAACTATCCCACCATATATTAGAATCAGTAACTAATTTTCTCCAAGAATCGAGCATTTTTTCTGCTTTCCGCGAGCCAGATTTGTCACGTTTCGTCTAAAAGCAGTCGCCATGGCCACTTCCGCAAGGGGTGCGCGCACCGTGCACCCACTTTTCACGGTACGGAGGGTACCGCGGAATTTTTTTGGCGCGGAGAATATTCGCCGCGCCGAGTCCCCTTAATCCTCTTCCAAGTGCTTGATTCTGCAAGCAGCTTGGGTATATCTCCAGCTCAGGCTGTCCAAACTGAACCCGCCAAGGGTTGTTCGCTCGTTTAAATTAAGTGGAAATGATAGGTGTGGTCCTTGACGGCACCACCACCTTCATGACAGAAAGCGCGGCCAGCCGATTATATTATGAAGATTGCAATAATGCTTTATGATGAAAGCAATGCCCAAACAATTCATTCCATAACATTTGACAAATTACTATGAATGCCGAGTTGTGCTGCCGGCCTGCCGCAACTGTAAGAGTAATTACATATCCTTGAGACCCATCGAAATCACCACAGACCGACCATGACGCCACTGTGGCGCAACAGTGTTTACTTACGTCATAATCTATATCAACTGTGTGACTCTGCGCTCATGTCCCAGTTACTGGCACACTGGCCAACGACGAACCGGCCCTTTCCCGGGACTGTTCCCGGGTCAGCAGAACGTTTCTCGTCCACAATGCCAACAAGTTACATCCCAACCGGATCAAACCACTGTCAATCCTATCAACCATCGTCATGGCAACGACATGCAACCACTCACGGGGGCTGCTCCGGGCTGTTCGAGAAGTTTAACCCCATGAAGACAACAAACTAGTTGTGAGGGAGAGGAACGAGCGAACAACGACCACCATGGCCGCTGCGCTGCTCCTAAATACCTCCAAAAATCCCGGCATCCATGCGCTGTCGCATTTGCCAGCAAGCCGCCTGACGTGCAGTTAGACTGCCAGCACATGCAGAGCAAGTCTGTTCGACAACCACGTGCGAGCCAGCACACCGCACACTACGATCTGCGTATCTAGCTTTGTCAGATGGACTGAACATCATTCCGTCTGGACAATACAAAAGATTCATAACTGCCAAATGTCACGCACCGGAATATTGCGCAAGCCACCAAGGCTTTGCGCCCCAAAGTCTTGCGCCTGAACCTATAAGTCAGGTCACCTAAGACTCACTCTAGAAATTCAGGCCTTTCGATCCGGCGCGGCGCTCCACACCGGCCCAAGGAACAAAGCCTGCGGCCTACTGAATCGGAACCAACCAAACGTCGGTAACGATTCCGATTACGGCAACCGCGTAACTTCTTGAGTGCACGGACGTAAATTATCACGGACGTGACAACAGCAGTCGCCGCAGCAACAACATCAGCCTCAGCAGTCGCCGCAGCGACAGCATCAGTCTCAGCAGTCGCCGCAGAGACAGCATCAGTCGCAGCAGCAGCAGCAGTCGCAGCAACAGCGACAGCCCCAGCAGCAATTGCGGCCGCGACCGACTGAGCATCTGGGCGATTATGGAACAGGGTACCTCCCACGCAGCGACCACCATCCGTGGAAGTTGTGCCGGAGGAAGATGAAGATATAGAGGTCGCTGAGAGCCCGGTAGCTAGCTCGCCGTTCGCTCCACCGCCTGAGTTCGTGCAGCCCGTCTCAATTGGGGGCATACGCGCGTGGCCGCCCGAGCCTGACTCACCCTTGGGCAAGGCGTGGCCGCGGCGGGCCGGGGCCGGGCCCTGGAAGGGATCCCCGTCGGGTCTCCTTTGGAGCGCACGAGACTCTGGTCCAGATCCCCACCGCAGACGTCAGGGTCGGCCCACGTGCAGTACGATCCCGAGGAGGAGGACTATGCTCCCCCGGGCCCCTTTCCTTTCGTACCCACCTCCCTCCCAGCAAGGAACGCGCCCACCAACGCTAACTTCAGCCGGCTGCCCCTGGATGACCCCGGTTATGAGCATCCCACGGCCGTTCGAGTTCGGCGTGAGTCGGCCCCCTTTGCGTCGCAGCGGGTATCCGATGACTACGCGCTCTGCCGAGAATCGGGCGACTTCGATCCCGAGCGTGAGGAGGACACCTTCGTGTCCCAACGTGGGCATGACCAGCATGCAGGAAGGGGTTCGCACCAGGAAATGCGGGCGCGGCGTCACCACTGAGCCCCTCACCTTTTCCAGCCCCGCGTACTGCAGGAAGGGCGGCCCCCTGCGACCTGACCCTGTCAAGGCCCCACCTATGCCAGATTTTAAGGCGGTGCCCAAGCTCCATGCGGGCATGACTCCGGCCCCGTGAGATCGACGAGTGGGCTCGTATGTGGCAACAGTTGTACACTGTATGGTGTGAACACCATGAGTGGCAGCTGGCCACCAAGAATCTAATCCCCTACGTGGTGGTGAAGTGTATGGACCCATCAGTGGTCGGGATGCTTAACGTCGAGAGTGTGGCGTCTCCTGATGTCATACCCGCAGACGGTGGAGGAACTGCTGGCGCGCATCCGGCGCAAGCTCATCCCTCCCGGCTATCGACTGACCGAGAGGTTTGAGTTCGGACGCCTACGTCAGGGCAACACTGACTTGGCTATATGACACCGGTGATCACAGGTGTTGCCTTGCTGCTCGTGGTCATTCCTTGTACAACAGGCGTACTCCCCGGAGGAGACTAGCTCGATCCAGCCCCAGCCCCATAGGTAGTGGCTCCAGCAGTCCTTTGGTGCGGTTCCCACCCCCAGCCTCCCCGGAGGAGCCTGCGGGGTTCGCACCGACTTCCAGTTGTGGCAAGAGACGAGGGTTGGAAGAATTCCATTATTTGACTACGTCACGACTTGTCCTTGTGTGGCAAGTTCTGGGGGAATTGGTTTTACTAGTCTGATGGGTGAACATGGGCTGGGACATAGTACCCCGGCCTATGGTCAACCTGATTTTTGCCCTGCGTGCCGGCAAGTAGAGTAACCCTGTGTGGTTAGTAGTATGTTTGTTTCGAGACTGAACAAGTCTCGAGTGGACACGTGTGTAGTACTCCTACACACAGATCTCGAGTGATTTATCTAGTACCAAATCCGAAAGGCTTGCTTCACTCCCCGGAAAGGAGAACTTTTGCGGATGACTGTAGGTGTAAGTTGGCGATGCCATGGTAACCGGAGACGTCCGTCCTATAGTCAGCGAAAGTTGGTGCGAGAGGTCCCCAGTTCGATTCCGGTCGGATTCATTTGCAGATCGCGTTTTTCCGCGTTTTCCGCGGCCCGGCACTGAACGCAAATGGTTTTCACCTTTGCGGAGTGCCTGATCAGAGTATGTTTGTTGTGTGTTTTCTCCCTTTAATTGCGAGTCCTTATCTGCATGACGGTGGGGACTACCGTCCCCCGGGGAGGGGGAGGAGTGTTGCGTGCCCGACCCTTGGAACGGGCGCAACAATGGAATAAGTTATGTATTTTGGCTTGTTGTCATAGTCCGTAGGACTTTGGGACTCATTTCGGGACTTAATTTGGGAATGGTCCCTTGGTCAGGACTTTTTTATGGAATTATGATAGTTTGTGTGATTCGGACCAGTTATTTTGGGCCTAGGTTGATGTTGAGGTTTGCGATCTTCTAGGGGCCGGTGCAGTCGCGCCGCGCTGCGTACTTTATAGCTGGTTGAGATATTGTACTCATGCGTGGATTCTGTAGCCTGGCGAGGGTCGATGTCGACCCGAGGATCTTGTGTGGACTGCATGCTTCAGAATTCACTGGAAGGTCGGCGCCATGTCGGCGCCACTTGCCAGCTTGGTGGCAGACCTAGGTGAAATTGGTACGAGGACGAGAGTCTCGTCCTCTTGGTTCGGAATGAAATGAGTGTGTTATCACCTGTCTGAACCTGGGGCATAATTCCAACTGCATTTGGTAGCTCTATCCTGAATGTAGGTTGTGTAGATTAATGCAATATTAATCATCGTGAGCCGTAACAGGCCTAAAGCCACACCTGTTAATTAATTAATTAGGAACATAACTCCGTTGGGAGTATATGTAGCACATAGCCCTGAGAAGGGGCATATGAGCCTATAATACATTCTAAGCTACTTCCTGCAAGGGTGGGAATGTAAACAACACTTGCTCTAGGTGCACCAGGGCACCCGCACCCTCATGGTCTATCACGCTATGCCCGCCGGGGTAAGGGGGGAGCATGCCTGTGAGGGGGAAGATCATCATGGCTATTGAAGAGCTATGGCATGGCTTCTCAGCAGAGAGTGACTCCCTGCATGGGCACAGCATTACTAAATAAGGCTAGGCATCGTCTGGAGTGTGGCACATCATAGGCACACATGTACATGACTAAAAAGGCTAGGCCTCAGCTGGTATAGTGCTTGTATTAGGCGGGCATGTACAAGGCCACTGTCTAACTATTCTACACTACTGCTGTATTCCCCTAGGCTGGGGCTGGAGTTGCTGGGGCCGCGGTGGTCGAGGGGGTCGCTTGCCAGGGCTTGTGGCCGACGTAGATGGCCGCCCCCTTCCAGTACACCGGCTGGCCCGCCTTGGTCTGCCGGAGCTGGAGGTAGGTCTGCCATAGCTCCCGTCGCCGTTGTTGCTGTGCCAGGGTCAAGTCGTCGTCAAGGGTGAAGAGAGTCTTCTCGAGCCGCTTGCGGCGTCTGAGAAAAGAAATCTTGTCCGCCGGGGTCTTAAAGGTGAGAAGGAGCGGGGGCGGCCCTGCCTTACCCCGCGCGCGGGGAAGGCGGTGGGCGGCCAGCTCGATCTCACCAGTAAGGCCCATGCGATCAAGGATTTCTCTCTCAAAAGCACGCGCAAGCTTCTCGGAATTCTCACCTTCCTCCATCTTGAGATTCTTGACAATGACGTTGAGGCTGCGCTTGGCGAGCTCGGCCTCCTCGCGGAGGTCGAGCGTCTGCCGCTGGAGCTGGGCTGCGACGGCGGAGGTGGTGGAGGTGGTATGTTGCTTAAGCATGTCCGCCCAGGTCGTGATGGGAGGAGCATCGCCGGCCAGGCCAGCCGGGGCTGGCTTGGCGGCAATGTCCTTCACTGCCTGGGCGGTGAGGCCGGCTGTGTTCTGCAAGACCTCGATAGCGATTGCATTATCCTTGAGGCGCTGGTCGATGTCGCGGAGCTGGGCGGTGATGGAGTCGGTGGAGGCGGAGGGGGGGGGGGGTGGAGGCGAGGAGGGTGGCGGTGGCGGTGGGGATGGTGGGGAGCTCAGCAGCCAGCGTGCCGCCAAGTGCCGCCACATCTGCGGCAAGAGGGGTCACGTGCTGCTCGAAAGCTTCCTTGAGGATGGTGCGGATGGAGGCTTCGGAGGGGAAGGGGGGCGGTTTGGGAGCCCAGATCTCGGATTCGGAGCGTCCAACAAGGGAGCAGAGGGCGAAGCGTTGAAGCTTGGGGCGAGGCATGCGGTGAATGATGGGGAGAGCCTCGGCGGGGTCGACAAGCCTGCCGTCACCAGGCCAGCGGCCACGGTTGTGGGACGTGAGGTACACGCACAGGGCTAGAAGCGAGGCGTGATTGCCGTAATAAAAGTCTTCCATAATCCAACCGGGGCTGCGCTGCCAGAAGTCGGGGCTGTTGACGTCAAAGGAGCGCTCTTCCCAGGGCGGCTCAGCAGAGCGACTGCGCTTAGGTTCAGGCGAGGCTGATGGCGAGGCGAGCCCGGGAGGCTGGGCGAGCACCAGTGCACTACTAGTGTCACCGTTGCCATCTGGGCCGGTGGGCGAAGCTGCAGCCGAAGCTGCAGGCGTATTTTCATTGCCGAGCGCAGCCGCCAGGCTGCGTTGCGTCGAGAGGCGTTTGCTCATCGTATATTGCGTAATAGCGTCGGAAAATTATATCAGCATGTGCGTCTTAGAAAGACGAAGCGATTGTGATATTCACAGCTGAATTCGGCGCTCAAACATGAAAGTTATGAGCTCCGACAGCCATGGCTACCTCGTGGCTCGTGGCTCGTGGCTCGTGGCTCGTGGCCACACCTGTTCCGATCCGTTAATCCCACTCCCAGAGAGTGGTCGTGGTTAGCCAAGAAACCGGGAATAACTTACCCTAACATAGGATCTTTCGCACGACCCGGATGGGTTCGTTACATCTCAGGGATATGTGCTACATGTACTCCCAACGGAGTTATGTTTCTAATTAATTAATTAATTAATGTGCTACAGATACTCCCAACGGAGTTATGTTCCTAATTAATTAATTAATTAATCTCTCTAATGAATTAGCATGTTGTAGGAATGTAGGTCTGAGTCGGGGTAAAATTGGCTCCAGAGTTCTCAATTCTCAAATTCTCAGAGGGCGGGGGCCGAGATAGGGGTACCTTGAAATTAAATAAGAGGCATGGCTCTATCGAGATATATGTTCGGAGGCGAATTTCTATTGGCGTGAATTTGTAGTATTGTACGAAAACATGTCAAGGGTGACGGAAAGAAGGACTTATGTTCCAATTCAATTCAATGCACGACGGTATTGGACGGAGTTCCCGGTCTGGCAAGCGGATTTTGGATCTCACGTTCAGAAAAGGGCTTGGGTACACGACGCGGCGCGACGTACGTTGTAAAATGGCTCGCAGAAAAGGAACCGTGGCGACTATTTGGCGCCGCGTCGGTCTTGACGTTGTTTGCTCCGTTGGATCTGCATCTACGGCGTTCGTGGGTTGTTTCGAAACCCGGTCGATGAGATTTTACGGAGAAGTAGGGTATATAAGTGATCTTTGTTGTTTCCTTGATATTAGTGATCCTTTTTTGACCAAGCGGTGAACTGAATGTAGAAGTCGGAATAAATTATACGGTCTGACACGTTGTCGTACTATACTACAACTTAACGCCAATAGAAATTCGCCTCCAAAAATATATCTGGATAGAGGCATGCCTCTTATTTAATTTCAAGGTACCTCTTATTTAACCCGTGTTTTTTTACAACGCGATACATCGCGTTGTAGGGTTAGAACGCGATGTATCGCGTTGTAATCTGACACGTGGCAAACCTATTAAACATGCGATTTTTGGTCTGAAACTTTCAAGATAGGTCAGAAACATCTCATAGAATTCAAGAAAAAATCCTGGTATTTTTGGTTTTTTTTTTGTGACAGCTGCAAACAAATATGTACCACTGAAATCAGGCATTTTCGCGGGACGAAGGTGAAGACGACGGCGATGGCGGCAGGTAGATCTCGCCAGTTTTCGCGCGAATTTCAGTGGCTGTTGGGTGGCACGACCATGATGATGCGTTCAAAGGTTGATTATTAGGTTTCTACGAGTTTGTTGAGGTACTGGGGCAAAGGAAACGTAGTTTTTTCCAGTTTCTCACCCAACTTTCATGCGGAAACCCTGGAAACCGGCATACATATTATTACGTCAAGACTCGGGTCTGCTGCGGCACCATGCTTGGTATTTCCATGGTGTTTCGACTTCTTAACACATGTTTATTCATTCCGAACGTCCGGACTCTCGGCTAAACCGAGAATTGTGCAGACTTGTATTGGGTAGCGCCGGGCATGATGGTGCCTGCAAATAGCGTAAGGCGTGACCGTGGCTATTGCTACGGTATGCTGTATTTTCCTGGAAATGGCCTCTGCCATCGGCTCAATAGTGCTTGCAGGCGTAAGTATATCGTGTTTCTACCTAGTTTCTGCCAGTTTTCCACTTATTTCTACCGACCTCTGCCCAGCCTCTCTAAGACCGCCATCCTACTCGACGTTGCTTGCATGTCAGCCATAGCAGGTTGCAGTTGTGCAGTATTTAGGTGCTGTATACGTCGTCAAG
The DNA here is from genome assembly GCA_009746045.1 of Mesostigma viride. Classification (NCBI taxonomy): domain Eukaryota; kingdom Viridiplantae; phylum Streptophyta; class Mesostigmatophyceae; order Mesostigmatales; family Mesostigmataceae; genus Mesostigma; species Mesostigma viride. The sequence continues at coordinate 643,927 of RPFO01000584.1, read as the reverse complement.
CCGTGCATATATCGTGGGGATTGGATGTTGATGGTTTATACTGCGTTGATTGTGCAAGAAGACCAGCTAGGTGCCCATAATCATGGTGTATAATCATGTGTTGTTAGCATCTTGCCACCATTTGCTAGCATGCATTCCAGCGTCATCTTTGCCTGCATGTAAGCTCATGGATCACTCAACCTATCCAAGCCTTGCATTACACGTGCCTCTTTCTTTCAGTATTGCACGCGTTATGGAATGAAAACCCAGCACCTCCGTTCCCACGAGGCATGTGCTCAACACGTTGTGAAAGTGGATGATGCTTTGGCTATGGCTGCCTGATTCAGTCATATTAGGTCATCCAGTCATGATGTTTGATGCATGTTTGATGCTGTATAACTTATGCAACACCTATTTTCAACGTTTTGACCCTCCAAGCTCACTATGGCCCCGTTTATGGGGCTCATGTCGTTGCGTCATGTTGTGAAGGGCTCTCATTTTTCCCACTGCGTTGTACTGCGTTGTAATTGTGATGCTAATGAAAAATAGCTCCAGTGGCCCAATGGGCCTGAGTTTTGTTTCACAGAGCCTGCATATGTTGCCCATAGCTCGTGCAAGAAGCCAGATTTTTTTCATGAACCATTTGTGAATAAGCACATGACTTGTGACCTAGGGTCAAGAAATCGCGGTCATGGTCAGACCCCCCTGTATTCAAACCAGTGTATCTCTCTAATGAATAAGCATTTTGTAGGTCTGAGTAGCTCAAAAAATCCTTTGATTTATGGGCTTTCAGGAAAGTATATACATGACCATGAAAAAAAATTTTCCTTAGGTGCTATACGCGTTCTAAAAAAAGCTTACAACGCTATATATCGCGTTCTAATTAAAAAAACACGGGTTAATCTCGGGCGGCGCCCTCCGAGAACTTGAGAATTTGAGAACCGGACTCGTGGGAGTCGGGGTAAAATTGGGTTAGCTGAGTAGCTAAAAAAAAGCTTTGATTTATGGGGGGAAAGTATATACATTAAAAAAATAAAAGGAATGGGCTTTCAGGAAAGTATATACATGACCATCCTGAACGACTCGAACACGCGGACAAGATAACGGCAGGCTCGAGCTACCATGGTCCGGATTCTCCCGATTTCTGGCCTGCGCTGGTTGTCTCCTTGATATACATGACCATGAAAAAAAAATTTCCTTAGGTGCTATACGCGTTCTAAAAAAGGCTTACAACGCGATATATAGCGTTCTTATTAAAAAAAACACGGGTTAATGCAATTGCCTGTGAACCCTCATTCAGCCGGCGAATGGCTGCAATCATAGGGGCTCAACCTAGTCGGGGTAAATTCATGAGTACTGCCAAAATTAACTACTTAAATCGAACTCACGCTCCCGTTGGCAGTACTGCCAACGCAGGTTGGCAAAATTAGCGCAGCTTGAATTAAAGACGCTTTGATTGGAATTTCTAAGTGAGACAACTATTCCTGATAAATAATAACAAGAATATGGGCCACCATCGTTATGCCAGCCATAAAATTAACTGGCTAACTAGCTTACTTCACTAGAGACTACCAAACCTTGTAGTCAATGGAGCAGAACGAGCTTTGAGTTGTGGTCCCAACATTATGCCAAGCAGGAAGTAAAACTTTCGCAAGGCATGCTTGGCGGGCGAATGTACCAATCCATTTTCTGCCTTCTTTAAGGCAAGGCACAGTCACAAGCGAGCACAAATTACCAAACATTAAAACACAAGGTCTGCAGCCACATGGGCAATGTTGCAGCCAAGCAATCCCATGCCCTTTTCATCATCATGCACCTTCGGAGAAAAAGGGTTAAAGGACTTGTGCCCGTGACACGGTTTACCACCGCCTGTCGGGGTACGCGCGCCACTCGCATATCTTGTCCCCGCGCCTGTTGGAAACAATGGGAAGGGAAGGAATGTGCCGAGGGTCGATGTGTGTACAGCAATATGTACCCAGAACATCAGGAAGGTGATCAAGCGCATGCTAATGTTGCAGGTACAAGTAAATGGACTAAACATGCACAAGAGATGCCTCCCCGGACCGTGATCAAGAAGCAGGAGAAAAAAAACATCTCGGTGGAACTCAGAAGAGGGAGAGCAAGGACATGAAGACACTGTTCCCTGCCCACCCCAGCACCCGCCAACCGGCCTCCTCTCTCCCCACACGATCCGTATCCTACTGAATTCTCCTGACCAGACCATATACCCTAACCCCCCGCACCCGCCAACCGGCCTCCTCTCATCCCACACTATCGGTATCCTGCGGAATTCTCCTGACCAGACCAGATACCCACACTGCCTAAAGCAGCCACCCACCAGCGGTAGAAGTCGACGCAGGGCGTGATGAACATAACACCGTCGCGCTTGCGCTTGTAGATGCTATTGTACTCCGAGACGATGGTGGACGTGCACAGGTGCTCGCCGCGGATGGCAAACGTCACCGGCGTCACAATCGAGTACATCTCGCGCAGGAACGCCGCGACATCATCAGGGCCCCAGATGACGTCATCGCCCGCCACGCGCAGCAGGATGTCGTCCGCCAGGTTGGCGCGCTTGAACGCCTCCCACGACTCCTCGGTGCCCGCGGCCGCAGCCGCGAACATCATGCCGCCAAAGCGGTACTTGTAGCTGCTCAGCAAGTCCCATGACTGGTCGGGGGGTGGGGGGGAGTGGGAATACAGGGGTGGGAGGGAATGCCCCAGCAGTAAAATCGGGATACATTCAGCAAACGTGGCAGCGTGATAGATTAGATTGGGAAAGGGGAACTGACTATTAGACCACAGGGGGCGTGGACCAACCCAAAGAGTCAAGCTAAACGCGTAATCACCACATTACACGTGTCAAACCGTGGTAGCATCTGCCCCCCCCCCCCCCCCCAAGAACTGCTGCAAATGGCAGAGCTACATGCAATGCTCTGATATCAATAAACAATGCACCGCAGGCCAGTTAGTGTCCGGATCATGCCAAGCACAGCCCGCAACTGCTCGTAAGTAACAAGGTGTATAAAGGGTCAGGCAGCTGCGCCAAAAGGATGGCCAACGCGCTAGTTCGACCCAAAGAGAACATCCCGATGCCAATAACAAGGCAACATAGTACAATAGGCAATGGATGCCTATGACAAGGCAACAGAATGCACTAGGCATCCAAAGCCTATAACGAGGCAAAATAGTACAATAGATGATGGATGCCTATAGAAAACAGCAAGGCATCCATGGCTTACAACAAAGCAACTGAATACAATGTTATAAACGATCAGTACCATGCCCTGAGTAAATGCAGTGAGATACACCCCAATCCAATGTGCACTTGTGTGCGTGTGCATGCGTGCGCACCACCTCCAGCACCATACCGTGCGCGTGATGGGCCCAGGGACGGTGTTCTTGGTGGTCAGCAGCGCGTTGATGTCAACGTCAAAGTCGATGCGGCTGACCAGGTCGCCGTCGTAGTAGGTGGTGAACGTGGCCTGGGAGGTGGCCACGCTGCCGTCCGCGCGCTGCATGCGCGCAAAGAGGGCAATGTCCACCTGGCAGGGAATACGACAGGGCAGGTGATGCGAGACAGGTGGCGGGACGGCCGGGCGCGTGAAGCATGCAGGCACCGACATATGAGGCTCCACCATACGGATCGCAACCATCACAAGGACAGCACATCCCGTGAAGGGGCAGGGGGGTGGATTAAGTAATGAGTAATCCGTACCGTGCATCCAAACGTTGCGGAACCGATGGCGAGGGAGAAGAAGGACCCTGCAAAAGATGTAATGCTGGAGTATAAACAGGCACCCTGACCCATATTTATCAGGCCGGGCTGGAGGCTGCATCCTCTCTCACGCCCTGGGAAATATTTCTGCTGCTACCCGCGCCACCATCCATCCTGCCATTATCACAACAGCAGAATTGCATGACTGGCAGAGGCCACCTGCGTGGAGGTCCACCCACCACACACGGCGCAACACCTTTACGGACCCAACCAACCTCTCATGTTTTAGTACCAACCTTATGTCAGCCACCCACCCTCTCCTCAGCCCCATACAAACAGACCACCCACATCCTTGCCCAAGTTAAACCCGACACGAAACCGCCACCCCACCCTCTCCTCGGCCCCATACAAACAGGCTGCCCACATCCTTAATCCAAGTTAAGCCCGACACGAAACCGCCACCACCCACCTCCTCTGTCCCATACAAACAGGCTACCCACTTCCATGGCCAAACAGGACACGTTGCTTGAGCAGCCCACCTTTTCCTCGGTCTCGTACAGGCTGCTGGCGTCCAGGTAAAGGTCCTTGCCGCTCAGCAGCGGGGCCAGCGCGCGCTTGATCGCGTCCAACCCCACGTGGCTGACGCCGTTAAGGCGCAGCTCTGGGTGCGCAGTCATCATGTATGCATGGCCGTCCAGATGGCCCACCTCGACCGCGTACATCAGTGCCTTGCTGCGGTAGCGGGCAAACGAGCCCTGGTCAAAGGGGGGGTAGACCAAGGGGGGGGGATCAGGCTGGTCGCGCGGAAGCCAGTACTGAACGAGTCGTCGTTGACGGGCGCACCGGGGATGTGGCTGTCGTAGCGCTCCACAATGCTGGCAGACACAGAGCGGGCGGGGGGCGGGGGGGAAGCAATGAGGGGGGTGGCACATAGAAGCGGCAGCACAGTGGGTAGGATGGGGTTGGCGCATGTCTTTTACTAAGTCCTGTTAGTGTAGCTGGCGGGAACCGGGAGTGAGCTGGGACAGGTCTTGTAAGGGACAGCGAGGGATAGTATGCAAACAAAGCAAGAATGATGGACGTGACAATGACAGTAATTGTGGGGAGACACAGTGGTGAGCATCAAGGAATAGCAACCACAAGGGAAATACCAAACAGCTTTGATGCACACATACACTATGCGGGGTTGGCAGGGAAGTGCTGTGGGCGACGACAGGGCTATTTCATCTGGCAGTACAGCGCATTGCTAGGCTTGCGTGAAAAAAAATTAAGCGTCACAGATATTTAGCACAGGACACGAGGCTTTTCTCTGGATGCCTGGTGCGAAGTCACTGGTGAGGCATCCGTCCACACTGAAGCGAGCAGATTAAGCATGCACAGGAGGCGACCACGCCGAGTGTGCAAGCGGGGCACAACCAGCGGCCTTGCATGTCCCTTTGCAACACTAAGAAAGTCGGAGCCCTGCATTAGCACATGCGCACAACCTGAGGGCCCCTCTCATGATGACAGTAGAGAGCGTCACTGCGCGTCTAGCTGGGTAAACGAAAACTCAACCAGGCTTCAAGGGTTTTTGGAAGGAATGGCGGGCAAAGCAGTTGAGGTTCCTAAATCCAACCCGCGAGCTGGGTCGCAGTTGGCTCACGATACAGGTGCGAAGCAACTCGCGAGCACTCAAAACACGCAAGCCATTACCTTCCGCGGCCCTCTTTCCTAACCCGGTGGTTGACGTTCCAGGCGTAATCGCTTTTCTTGGCGTCGGCCCATTGCGCTTTCACTGGCCTAGCGCCGGCAAGCTTCGCAGGCTGGGCGGTAGAAGGGCGCATACGCAGAGTTCCCTCGCCAGACAGGAAGCTCTTGGAAAGAGAGACAGCCGGGGCGGCTGCGGTAATCCCGTGAACTGTCGCCATGACTGCAGTGGAAATTCTGCTTTAAGTTGTTGGAAGTGTGGCTCCCTGAGGCCGGACTGCTGTTGGGCGATGGCGGATCCCAACGAACAGAGAAAGGGATCTTTAATTGCCGATCTTGAGTGCCCGTCAGTGCTGTTGTGCACCGCCCAGCACACTGGCACAGGAAGCACGATGTAAGATTTTCCAGGCGCACGTGGCCAGTGGGCTGAAACGGCGCGGTTGAGGAGATCTTCCCAGCGTTCTCGTCACACAAGATCCGGTGTCGTTCACGCTCGCGGCCGCGCTCTCAACTGCGATATTTTTGCACTACGGTTGATACGACATTACTTTTGCGGGGCGATCGAAACAGTATCTTCACGCGGTATCTTACTGACTGTAAGCTAAGTGGGAGCTGCAAGTGTAGGCCGTGGACTTGTAGGCCGTGGATGAGCTGGGAAGTTGGCACTTGGCACTAAATTGGCAGGTCTGAAAAACAGGATCTTTACCCACATCATGCCCAATGTCAACCCATTAGAAATCCAGTGGCTTCCGTGGTCTACAGTAGCAAGGCTCCGTTTTAGCCACTGACATCTTGTTACCCTAGGCTTAGCAGGGATTAACTATTGGATATATTTGGAATAAACGTACACCTAATTATCTGGAATTGGCAGGTCTGGGAAGGGGGAAGCATTTGCCTGAGCTTCTGCTGTCGGAAGCAGTGTTTTTTTTAGTGGCGATATGCCGCAAAATGTGGCGGTGTGGCCGGCACTTTTTTTGGCAAAATGTGGCGGTGCCACCCACTTTGACAGGGCACCCAAGAAGCCACAATTTGGCCGTGCTGTTCTACTTTGTAGTTTCGTTTCGCCACACGGTGGCCCGCGTGCGTGAAGTTCACTCTAGTGTTACGTCCCAGCCCAGACACCTCTAGCCTGACGGAGCTACGTAGCGAAAGATCTACCATGCCGGAATTAGGAAGATTCAAGGTGGCCTAATGCAGATTGCGCTTCACGACTGGGGTCGTGAGATATCTGGCACCGCGACTTGATGCCAAGCTAATTAATACACACTTATAATGGCTAGCAATACCAATTACAAATGGATAGTTGCCCCAGGTTTAATGTGTAGGCGTATTCGCACTTATCATTCATCAAACCAAGAGGACGAGACTCTCGTCCTCGGACCAATTTCACCTAGGTCTGCCACTACGCTGGCAAGGGGCGCCGACATGGCGCCGACCTTCCAAAGCATGCAGTCCACACAAGATCCTCGGGTCGACATCGACCCTCGCCTACAGAATCCACGCATGAGTACAATATCTCAACTAGCTATAAAGTACGCAGCGCGGCGCGACTGCACCGGCCCCTAGAAGATACACACATACAACAACCTAGGCCCAAAATAACTGGTCCGAATCACACAAACTGTCGTAGTTCCATACAAAAGTCCTGACCAATGGACAATTCCCAAAGTCCCGAAATGAGTCCCAAAGTCCTACGGACTATGACAACAAGTCAAACTACATAATTTATTTCATTGTTACGTCCGTCCAAAAGGGCCGGGACGTAACACTCCTCCCCCCCCACGGGGGTCGGTAGTCCCTACCGTACAAGAGATAGAAAGGAAACAAGTAAGCTACACTACTATAAGAGTACTATGTCCCAACCCCGGTTCACCCGCGAGTTAGTAATACCAATTCCTCTAGAGGTTGATACACAGGACCAACCCTGACGTAGTAGCATGAACCAGGATGACAAGATAATTCCGCTATCCGTCATAAAACTCTCACAACCATCTCAGCGACCGCCGTTGTTGGCGCGCTGATCCACTGGAGCCATCTTAGGGGGCGCCACCGCGTGCCCTATCCCATCCACATAATAATGCACAGTCCATGTAATCCCGCGCAACCAGTCCTGAGGTCCTGAGCAGCCTCAAACTTGATGAAATGTTGACCATAGGGGTACTATGTCCCAGCCCTTGTGCACCAACGCGCCAGTGAAACCAGGTCCCCCCAGACTTGCCACGCCATGGCAACTCTTTATATAGCCAATCGGGACTGTCAGCAGGAGGGAATATTTTTCATGCATACAACTTGATGATCCGGCCGACGAGGTGGCCAGTCATGTATCCCGCAAAGCCGAAACCCAGCCTTACAGCGCGACTGATGCGCGTAATCACATGACGATTAAGAAGTACTACTAGCGTCGACGATGGTGAGGCACAGCATGCAGTGCAGGCCCCATGCTCAGAATTGCGAGGGCGTGCACCAGAAGAATCTGATCCATCGCCTCACTACCGACAGTTGTACGCGTCCTCTCAAATACAGGCGCGCCGTGAGCCAACCGACCATGCAACGTGGCCGTCCCTGGCCGCCGCTGGAGTGGCTGTATAGAGGGGGAAGCCCTAGCGTGGCCGCTAGAGTGCGCCTCCCCTGCACCTGGGAACGCATGCAGGTGCCCGCAAGGCCCTAGTGTGTCCACTAGAGTGCGCCCCGCCGTCTCTATCCAGCGCAGGAAACAGTCAAAGTCGATCAACACCGGAAACTTGGATAATATGGCACGTTAAGTGCCCAAAACTAGCAGGGCCCCAGCGTGTCCACTGGAGTGCGCCCTGCCAACTCCTCCACGAAGCTGCAGTAGTTTAGGCACAACACCACTCCGGCCGACGTGCATAGACCGGAGCAGTCGCCGGTCCCCGCATTCCTTACTGCCAATGTGCCTGAACTCCACCGCAAGCGGGGGAAAACTCCTCAGCTCGCAGTCACACCCTCCGTGACACTTGCACAGCAAGAGCACGGTTGATGTTTGCGCAGGCCCATATGCATTTGATGCTCGAGGCCGCCGACGTGAACTGCATAGCGCCCGCAATGCCCGCACTTATAGGCATGTCGGGGAGTGACACGCCTTGCAGGAACTGTCGTATCAGTAACGTTGCCCCTGCAAGACACCGTGCTGCTCATGGAGTAGGGCCGAAGCAACCCCGCAGTCCCCAACAAGAGCTCCTCGGGCTCGATCGCGCCCAGCCCACAGGTGCTCAAGCACATACAGCGATCGTGGACCGGGGTCAATGCCGCGCACGACCGATCACCGCCTGTCCACCCCGCTTGACTGTCTTGCCCAGGATCCCCATTCCCGCAACCGAAACACGCCCCTATGTATGCAGTCCCCACCGCGCATCGCCACATCCCCCACTCGAAGCTTGAAGGCCTCTCACCACCCCTGTACCAGTGCATGGCCATGGGGTAGAGGACGTTTTGAAGCCCACACAGCCCGCCCGCCATGCACATGGAACGCCCTGCTCTGAGTCCCTCATCCATGCAACCTCGTAGGCGCGCGGACACGAGCCACTTGCAAATCACGCTCGATCGGCCTCCACCAGTGGTGCAAGGAACAACTCCCTACCGGGCTCAGCCCACAGGAGGGACGCGAACACTGCGCGTTGGTAGCCATGCACAGGGTCGCGGGCAGTGACTAGGTGCTCAGACTCCAGCAGCTCGATCCTGCCTGCCTCTCAGTCTCGGGTCGCCGTTACTACAGTCCCCGTGACTCGCCCTCGACGGCCAGATCCCGCACGTCCCATGTACCTCAGTGCTCTGCCATGGCTCAGCGCGCGTCAGCGTCGGGTCCGCTCAGAGCGGATGTACCGGCCCTATGCAGTGATACCGGGTGTTACTCGGACACCGGCAGTCTGCGGGGCGACAGCGCCACATCATGTGGCATCGGCACCATGCACGCGCACTGTGGAGGCGGTGAGACAATGACCGGACACCGCCACCTGCTTCTGATGCAACCACGACCGGCACCAGCGCAACCAGTGCAACCACGACCGGCTGGGTCATCCACCACTACTCCCGGCAGTACGTGCTGTCGCGCATGGCCACCGATCTGCGGTTGCTGAATGCACACACACCCGTGGACCGTTACCCCATGCCACGTGTGGATGATGTCTTGGATAAGATATCTCCTCATGTGAAGTTTGTGTCCTCGCTGGACCTGCGTAGCGGTTTTCATCAGATCGCAGTTGCGCCGGAGGATCAGCGGAAGCTTGCATTCTGGGGGGGTGGCAATTTGTATGAGTGGGTGCGCATGCCGTTTGGGCACCGCAACGCTAGTGCTGTTTTCCAACGAGCTATGGACAAAGTGCTCGCAGGTCTTCCTTTCGCCGCTTGTTACATTGATGATGTAATCGTCTTTAGCGCGACATTTGAGGAGCACCTGGCGCACTTGGAGCAGGTTCGCTTGGCTCTCGAGGAGCATAATATGCGGCTGCACCCTGAGAAGTGCAAGTTCGCCCAGCGGACCCTCTCATTCCTTGGTCATCAGATTGTGCCGGGTGGCCGGACGCCTGATGCCGCCAAGGTCGATCGAATCCATTGCGCAGGCCGCCGTACCCACGGATGTCTCAGGGGTGCGGGCGTATTTGGGTTTGGCTGGCTATTACCGAGGTTACATTGAGAACTTCAGCAGCAAGGTGAAGCCCTTGACCGAGTTACTCAAGAAGGGGTGCGTGTGGGCGTGGGGTCCCGCACAGCAACGCGCCATCGAGACGATCAAGCAGGAGCTCACGTCGGCACCGATTCTGCGCGCCCCTGACTATGCTTTGCCATTTGTGTTATATACCGACTGGTCCAAGGTAGGACTGGGTGCGGTCTTGGCGCAAAAGGATGGTGATGGGCGCGAGCACGTTATTGCTTATGCTAGTCGCAGCAACAACCCAGCGGAGAGCCGGTATTCTTCCCATGAGGGGGAGGCACTGGCTGTGGTGTGGGCCATCAAGCACTTTCGCCCGTATTTATTTGGGCGCGTGTTTACTCTGGTGACAGATCACCAGCCGCTTCAGTGGCTAATGACCAACACCAACCTGACGGGTAAGCTCGCCCGATGGGCCATGATTATCCAGGAGTACCACATGACCATTGTGCATCGCGATCGGGCCGGCAAGGACCATGTCAACGCCGATGTGCTATCCCGATACGCCATGCCTACCACTGTTGACCACACTGGAGCCCGGGCCATGGGTGCCGAGGGCTCGTCTGGTTCTGTGGTCTTTGTGAACGCTGCTGGGTATGCGGCCGACGATGAGGAGGAGGCATGGTGGCGCAGTGTACGCGCATGTCCACCCGTGGTAGGGTGGGCATCTTCGCGCCTTCAGGTATGAGGCGCACCCTTTGCGGGTACTGCACCCCATCGGCATCCTCCGGCGGTCGCTGAGCTGCGCGTCCCTGCGCCAGCGTGCTTGGGCGTGCTGCCTCCCGTACTCGGAAAGCCAGCGGCGTGGTTATGTCCTCCATGGGCGGAATGCGCCCGATTGGCACTGTCACTTGACCACCGTGCAGTCGACCCGCCGGTCAGCGCCCCACCGCCTCGCCCAAACCAGTTATTGGTGGAATAACATGCGACACACGGTGGCCCAGGTAGTGGCCAGCTGTGTCCCGTGTGCTCGAACCAAGGCTAACTTTAGCGCAGATCATGGTGCCAAGGAGCTGATGTCGCTTCCCATCAAGGGCTTGTTTTATCGCTGGCACGTCGATCTGTGCGGGCCGTTTCAGGAGAGCCCTGACGGCAACCTTTATGTCATGGTATGCGTGGAGAGCTTTAGCAAATGGGTTGAGTTGATCCCCATTGCTGACAAGCATGCCGCTACCACAGCGAAGCATTTTGCGGACATCATAACCAGGTTTGGGGCTCCCGCGGAGGTAGTCACGGACCAGGGTGGTGAGTTCAGGGGTGAGTTCCAGGAGTTGCTGGATGGATGTCTTATTGATCACCGTCGCACTTCTCGGGAGCATCCTCAGGCCAATGGTTTGGCTGAGAGATTGGTGCAGACCGTCAAGCAGGCGCTGCGCAAGTGGAGCCTGCAGGTGCCGGAGTCGGCCAGGTGGGATCGCGAGTTGGCATGGATTGCCATGGGTTATCGCATGTCTCCCCAAGAGTCTCTCGCTACCTTCTCCCCGTATTTCCTTCTGTTCGGGCGTAATCCTCTTTTGCCTACGGAGGCACAGGTTGCGCACCCCGAACCCATGGCCTTCGACAACGCTCAGCAATTTTTGGTTGAGGTGCTGGCCAGGGCAGAAACTTTTAAGAAGGTCATGCCCATCGCGATGAACAACTTGTTCATTGCTCAGCACAGGGACTCCCTGCGCTACGCTCAGCGCCGGGGGGGCGCATACATGGCTCGCCAGCTGCGGTTTAGGCCAGGGCAGTATGTTTTCCTGCGCACTCAGCTGAAGCACACTTTGGATGTGGAGGCAGGACCCACCATTTTGCGCATTGTGGCTATCAAACCATCGGGAGTGGCAATTTTGGAGGGCGCCGACGGGAGCCGTACGACAGACAACCTCAGCAATCTCATTCCCTGCTCGCTGCCCAATTTGGTCCACGACCTCCAACCGCACACATCTCGCCGAGTCAAGGACGCCCAGTGTCAGGTTTGTCACCGGGTCGGCGATCAGGCGGAGTCCATGTTATTGTGTGATCAGTGTAACTGTGGTTGGCACATGCAGTGCTTGCACTGCCAGTGGTCACCAGCATTCCGGAGGGGGCAGAGTGCAATCATACGCCGTATAATACGGTATAATACGGTATAATACGGTATAATACGTAATACGCTGGCTTTGAGCGTATGATTCATACGTTATAATACGTTTTAGCGTATAATGACGTATAATACCGTATTATACCGTATGATGCCGTGTTTTCCGCGTTTTTTTTACGTTTTGCGCGGCTAGGATGCCAGAACGACAGGGCAACGATTTGAAGCCACAGATTTCGTATCTCTACTATAAGTACTGACCCGTCTGAACTTTCACAATTCGACGCGATCTTATTTTGAAATTGTGGTGCACAGTGCGCGCACCGCGGAGGTGGCCATGGCGACGTGCGTTCCGTTAAAATATGGCTAATCCGGCGGGCGACAGGCGAAAAAATTAAGCCGATGGTTAAAAGTGATGTTCTATTATGATGTTTCATAGCAAGATCTGCACTATTTGCAAATTCGCTGCCTTTGTTGGTACAGATTTGCACGGGGGTCTCATCCAACAATTTGGCCGCGATGAATAATCTAGCATGTGTGCCTGCGACGGTAGAACTCGATATTCGTGGGTTATTTTGATGCAGCAAGAGCCGTTTAGTAACGGACACCATGAAAATAACCTAAGCATCTTCGATCTGCGGCCATTTCCTGTCATTTCTAAAATGATTTCGTTCAGGCCTGCGCGATCCGCGGTTAATCCATCCATGGCTGGCTGGCTTTTCTTGCGCGCCTGGGTAGGAAATAATGCCGGCCGTGGTACGTTGATTTGCCGCATGTCACCGCCCAGTCTGTTTGCGCTCTTAATGAACCTGGCATGAAACTTTTTGCGCCGTTTCTGGGTTTTTCTTGCTATTTTGTTCTCCACTTGTTGCAGTTGTGCTATCAGATTTTCCGCAGCTTTCAATGGTTTTCCTTACGCTACGTATGCCATGCTTCCTAAAGCTACCCAGAATTGATCGGGCAGTTATCTGGCTTTGCTACGCTTCCTGTATGGAGGTTTTCACACGGTAGACATTCTATATTGCGTAGTCAAGGACCCTAGCTGCCTGGGAGCGGCATCACCGTTGCAAGGAGCTGGCGAGCTCATAGACGCCTGTCATGCTCTTCAGCCTGCTGGAAAACAAGGTTGTTGTATGGAAGGTGAGAATATGTGAGTTACTTATTATCACATCCCCACCTGTTTAGCCATGTTTAACATGTTGGCCCCTTGCTGGCCCACTGCACGGTCCCCTAGTTATTGCTGGCCTTTTTACCATATATAATTACTTGCATCAAAGTGAAGGCACCCAAGTAAACATAACCAATATAAAGCCACATATATACAGTTATACACATACACACAATTATGCATGCGCACGTTTACACTCTCAGTATTACATGCAATATATCGATCGTGTCCACAATATCCACCGTATAGAGTATAGCCGAGGGTAGGGCAACCTTGGATTATGTCCAAAACAGTGTTAAAAACATGTGGATTGATGGTGGGTGTCTTAAAATGTGTAAAATCAGAGTATTCTGAGTGTGTCCGTACGAAAACGTATAATACCGTATTATACCGTATTATACCGTATTATACATTATACTCCACCGTGACCGTATAACGCGTATAACGTACGATTGCACTCTGGGAGGGGGATTGGTTTTGTCCAGTGTGCACCGCTGCGCAGCTTACCTCCCGCAGCTTGACTGCGGTCACCGCTGCCCTTGTCTTGGTACGATCGCTGTCTTCGTGATGGGGCCGGTCGCCAGCGAGGGGGGGAATCATGGGACAGGTCCTCGCCCACCCCACAGGGCATGCAGTTAAGGCAGGCACGTCAGCTCAGCTCATTTGGGGTTTACCAAATTAAGCTGAGTGGCCAGCCGCCATGGTGGCGCCGGAGATTGTGGCACGCAGACGCGACAGCTGTCACGGACGCGAGCTATGTCATCCGGGCGCCCACTATGCACAAGACCGGTGACGTGCGCAAGGAATTTGTTTTCTACGCATTTTCGACAAAGGCTAGTGACCGGGGGGGGACACTAGCACTTGCAGCGTAAGAGCGGACGAAAGTGTACGTGCACGCGCGCCGGGCCAGGCACAGCTGGGCGCGCAGCACTGACTTGAGCGGACGGCAGCACAAGTGCGCAGCGTCGAGAGGATCATACGCGTGTTAGTGGACAGCTGGAGCTGATCGAAGCTGGACTGCTGGACTTCAACAGCGCCGAGGCTATTGACAGGCCAGGTGTCTTTGTGGTGTAGAATAGCGGGTCAACGTTATGAGGACTGGACAGAAAATGGAAAAGGACAATTTGCGGTGCGGAGCCAGATCGCTGGAATGAATGCGAAATCGCTGGCAGCCCTACAAAGGGATTTCTTCTAGAAAGGAACGATTAGACGCAATGTTTGCTGGGCCACTCACACGCAAGGTGTGAGCGTGCAGATTGTCTGAAGGATATTATGCTTCGACCTTGGTGGACGTGACTCAATGCCGGACATTCCCAGGGACAGAAATGCCGGAGCCTCTAGGAGATGAGATCGGCAAGAGGGTAGCAATTTAGATTTGTCGGGATGCCTTCCTGCTTTTGTTGGCATGTGTGGTAGAAAGCCAGGACGGCAACTGGAATGCGGTTTCTATTTGCATGGTTCAGGCAGCAAGATAGTTTTGGCATTCCTGGCTGGACTGACAAGTGTGGCGTGTGTCATGCGTGTGGCATGACGAATGGTTTGGTTCATAGTCGAAGAGGACTCTCACGCAGCGTGTAGTCTCTTCGAGTCTCTCGTTAGTGGCCTTCGTGTTTCTCCCTTTCCTTGGGAGCAAGGCCGGTAGCATGTCATGGAGCGCTGCCTAACTGCGGGCTCGTGAGCATGGAGTGCATCGATATTGAGACTATCAACGTGTTGTAATTGTATTAACTTTCTCAATAAATTCCGCATGTGCGGCTTCATCATCAGACTGTGCAAAGTGTGTGTTGTGAAAGCATTGTTCTATAGCAGGGGAGGCAAAAGCACCCTCTTGCACCATCATATTGTCGCAATTAGAGTAGTTGGAGCGTCTAGCTAACGCCCCAGCAAGGATATTCAAACGCGGCACGCGACGGTACACAAGGGGATCAAGAAGGTGGTCATCAGGCACGAGGGACAGTTCCTTGTCCTCGGCTGAGAGCCCTCTTTTCATTGAATCATGGGACAGGTCCTCGCCCACCCCACAGGGCATGCAGTTAAGGCAGGCACGTCAGCTCAGCTCATTTGGGGTTTACCAAATTAAGCTGAGTGGCCAGCCGCCATGGTGGCGCCGGAGATTGTGGCACGCAGACGCGACAGGCTTGTCGAGCGCGACCTGTTCAAGGTTGTCATTCTGACTATCCTGACCTACGGCGCCGAGACGTGGACGCTGACGCAGGAGCTGGAGAAACAACTCGACGGCACCGTCACCAAGATGCTGTGCACGGCATGTAGTATTCCCTTTGGTTTGCACATTAGCAATGAGGACTTAAACTGAATTACCATATGATTCCCGCATTCTTAGGCACAGGCGCCTGGGCCTAGCCGGGCACATGGCCCGCACAGACCAGGTAGATACATCCGATCGATAGACTAGCTGGCACCAAGCCTGCTCAGCCCAGGCATTGTGTCCTCACGTGGAAAGCCCCACCTATAAAGACCTGTAAAGCGAACACAGGAACGTACACGAGGGCCTCTTGAAAACCAAAGATCCCATATCGAGTATTAATTGATAATCTTCAGGCCTTCTTACAAGTGCATTACAATTTGATCTCTACCAACCATATGCTAGCAAACCGCCCTCTCCTTTCAGATCTGTCCGCAACTGCAGGGCCTCTGCCAGCTCAGCACGCACCACAGACCCTGCCACAAATCCTTCTGCCAAAATCCTTGCAGGTTGCTCAAAACATGCATGCCTGATTCCTGGCTGATTCAAAGCGTGCTTCTTGGGGAAACTTCAAGGCCCTTGGAAGTGAATGCGACGTGTAAAGGGCCATGCACAATCAGGAGGCATTAGTAGTGACCCAAATTGCGTACTTCTCTAGGCCACACAGGCAATATTCTGCCCCCAAAGCAGTGGCTCGCTGAATCACCTCGGGTCCTCACTCATGTTTGTCCAATTCCTCCTGTCTTTCGATGATGACCTGGGAATGGGATGCATGGAAATGAGGCACGTCCACGATTGCAAGGTAGTGAGAACTAAGACAACTAGCCGAAACGCTCCGCGCAAATTGAACAAGGAGCAGATGTTGACAATGACAGAATGAGCAGCACCTGCAAACCTCCAAACAGCATGCAACTAGAATCCAACTAGCGGCTCATAAGCATGCTGGCGCTGCCCGAACCAGAAGGGTTCGCACCCACCCCCCTTGCTCGTAGCATCGAGAACTTTGCCCCAACGCAATGCACAAGCTTTCCACTCGCCTTGCGGGTAATATGGAAGGGTCGTCTCGGGCTGGTATGCAAACGCAGGCTCACCCTGAATCACCCCCTTGCTGGTGGGCTGCACGGGCTTGCACACCCTCACCTTGTTGCTGATAAAATGGGCACTTCACATCGCCTTCTTGCTTATGAACTGGGCATGGTCCACAATCACCTTGCCCATTAATTGGGCACCGTAGGCACCGTTTTCCCTCACCTTCTTGCTGGTCTCCTGGATCTCCCCTGCCAGGATGAATTCGTCCACCACAAGGTACACCTGGGGCGGACAGGCAGCCACCACGGGAGCAAGGCAGGGGGACACAAACACACTCCCCCTGTGGGTATATCTTCGAACGATCGCAGTCGATACAATACATAGACAAAATCATGACCACGGGACAGCCCATGGCTGGGCACAGGAGCCAACAGCTGGTGGGAGCTGAATCTCACCATCCTTTACACTATCATTGAGCTAGCTGCCGAAGTAAACATTACCAGAAAACACCAGCCACTTGAAGGGTGGGACTTGCAATCATGGTAGCACATGCCATGGAGCCAAACCAGAGTACACAGCAACCCTGCCCACACTACCCTTGTCATTTGGCATGAAATTGCAGTGTACTAGTGACCACCTGCCACCCAGTGGCATTCTGTTACCCCTCTATCCTGTGCCTCTCACGCAGGTATTATACGACTGGCAAAAATGTGTCACAGGGCACAAGGCAATTCCCCTCTGTTTGAACTGGAAGTCCCTATGGGCTGTAACGAAATTAAGGACCAAGCATGCTCGCTGAAGGGATCGCCTGCCTAGCATGCCATCCTCGTGGCCACCCACCTTGTGGAAGTTGAAGACCAGGTCCAGCTCGCACACGTTCTGGAACATGTGGTCCAGCAGCTCGACGAACAGGTGGATGCTCTCCAGCAGCACCAGCTCGTTGTCGCTCACGTCCACACACAGCGAGAAGAAGAGGCCCGCGTAGCGCCGGTAGATCACCTTGTGCTGGCGGAACTGATGGTGGGGCATTAAGAAGGGGGGGGCAAACAAGGGGGGCGCAAACAGGGAAGGGGGGGGGAAGCCCAGCACAAGGGGACGCCCAAAGCAAAGTGAGGGGTGGACCAGCACATGGGGAAGCCCAAGCCAAGGTGAGGGGCGGACCAGCGCGAGGGGAAGCCCAAGATGAAGTGAGGGGCGGACCAGCACATGGGGAAGCCCAAGACAAAGTGAGGGGCGGACCAGCACCAGTGGAAGCCCAAGACAAAGTGAGGGGCGGACCAGCACCAGTGGAAGCCCAAGACAAAGTGAGGGGCGGACCAGCATCAGGGGAAGCCCAAGACAAACTGAGGGGCGGGCCAGCACCAGGGGAAGCCCAAGAAAATCTGAGGGGCGGGCCAGCATCAGGGGAAGCCCAAGACAAACTGAGGGGCGGGCCAGCACCAGGGGAAACTTACAAAGGAGGGCAAGGGAAGACTAATGCGAAGCGAAAGCCCCCAAAGGATGGCAGTGGGGCCCTGCCATCCTTGATCTGTGATAGGCTGATGAAGATAGGCCTTCAGATACAGCATCAGAAAAAAAGCATCAGGGAAATCGGATGGGATGAAATAGAGATGAATCACAGGCGAGAGACAGGTGACAGCGCTACAGCCGTGGCTGTTGGCAGCAATTGGAAGACTCGGCGCAGGCAGGGGGGCACGAGGGGCGTGGTTGGCACTGGATCATGCACCCATGGTGATTGCACCCCAGCTGCCGGCAGGACATGAAAAAATGGAAATGCCATTTACTATATTATGAAGAAGAGGGATTAGGTATCACGTTGTATAATGAAAACATTTCTGAATGCATGCATGCATGCGGGGCTGTCAAGCGGTGCTTGCCCTACATGCAGCGGTGCAACGGGTTTTCTCGCACACACTCCTTGTAGAGGCTTTAAGCGCTATGATTCATGACAAGGGCTGGATGGGAGCGTCAGGCTCTGCGGGCGGGCGCGCTTTGGAGGGACCAAGTGAGCAGCTTGGGTTTGGGAGGGAAGCTGGCACTAGTAGGGTGCTGTGTAGTGAGGGAAAGAGGTGATACTTGTGAGCGTTGCGAGGCGTGAAGCGATGCAGATGACGAGAAGCCGTTCAAATCCAAGACGATTAACTAAGGAAAGTGGTCCTTGTGGGGTGGGTGGGAATAAGGACAGGAGACTAGCCAGGGAGGGCAGGCGTGCGAGACTGAAATGCAAGCACTAGAGAAAGATGCCAGAGTTATGGACCGACACATGATCGGTTGTACCTGCGAAGCCTTGTGTAACTTCCAAGCTGCAGACCCTGGCATGAGGGAACATGTCAACATGGGCAAGACAGCCAACGCGTGTTGCCGCAGAGTGATTGAGAGGGCTTACCTCAATAAAATTGGTGAGCTTCGGGTCCCGGCCTATTACCAGTCGATGAACCTGGACATGGCATCAGGACGTAGCCCAAGGGTAGTAAAGCGATGCCAGGAAATGTCAGCTCTGCCGACGACGCAAGGTTGACTATCTTTGCAAAGCGCGCGATGATGCTCGTGTTCCTGCAGTAACTATACCAGGCCGGCAGACCGTAAACACCGAAAGGTTAACGGTTAATGGAATACATTGACTATTCTACCTTAATAACGAATAAGTAAGTAGATTCAGACCAAATCGAGGAAGTAGGCAAGATAATTACGCGCAATCCTTGATGGATATTAATGACAAACGTACGTGGAGTATTACATAACACGATGATCACACACGCACCTCTTCTTCCAATTTATGTTTCTCGTCATCGTCATACGGAACGTAATACTTTGCCATTCTGGTTTTGCCTTGCCGGTTTTGGAATAGGATGAACCGAATCTGCAAATTTGCAACAAAAACGGGTATGCAGTTTCTTTAGGTGCGTGCTGCCGCTGCGATAGGAAGAAACAAGCCTCGCAGCCTTTGATTCGCGCCCAAGACTGAGGGCGCACTACTTTAATACAGACCCCTCGGCTGACCACATACCATTATGCAAATATTGGTTCACGGTATATTGGTAGCTGTCCAATGTCGGGACAACCAAGGCGACCAGAGCCCAAGTTTACATAATTCGTCTAATACAATTTATCCGGCTAGCACCCATATCCGCCTCCATTGCAAGGTTCAAGAGCACGGCTCTCCTGCTGCTTTCCGTAAATTGCCCAACAACCAAATCTTGGAAGCCCCAACTACGGGATTGTCACACTGGTGCTCCTTGCGTGCCAAGTTCCTGCCCCCGATCTCTCGTGCACTCGCCTTCGCATACTCAGGTCGTGTTGTCAAGTCGCATGTCACAACGAACGTTTGATTTTTTTTTCCGGTGAAATGGGTGTTTTTTTTATTTCCATACAGTACTGTACTGTACAAGGCGGGGGGGGCTCCGCCCCCCCCGACCCCCCTGGTTTTAGGCGGGCGTCCCGGGGTTGGACCCGGCAGGGAGGCTACAGCACGGTGGTGGTGGTGGTGGTTGTTGTTGTGTCCCACGCCGCACATGGGCAGCAGAGAATCTATAGTGGCCGAGGGCCGGATATATATAGTATCGGTGGTACTATCGGGGCACTGGGCAGAGCACGGTGGTGTAGCTACTGTACAGTATGCTCGGAGTCCACGGAATCAGGAAGTCGGCCCGCAGTTGCCGTACAGATCCTGTAGTGACTCGTGAAGTGAAAGATTTGGGCAGATTTGGGCCCGTCGGGTTTGGTCCTGGATCAGTCCGAATGCATGAGGGGTGACATCCCCACTGTGGAATGACTGGAATGATCTCTGGGTGATCCCACACTCCCGGGCCGGGGGTTGCCGACGACGGAGGGGTGGGCACTCCACTAATGTAGCAAAACTGGTAACTCCTTCCGAGCAGTGTGGATGACGACGGTAGCAAGGAGGAAGGAGCACCGGTGTACGCTCACTACAGGCAGCCGCACAACCTGGGAGCCCGGCCGGCAGGCGCTTCGGTTCTAATGAGTCATACGGGAGCGGCCGGCTTAGGGCCGGCAGCAGTTGTAAGGGAGCTGCCGGCCCAGCCATGGCCCAGCAGCAAGAAGCACCTTGGCGGGAGCCGAGCGGCGTTTCAAAGGGACTCCCTTCTCTATGCTATGCCGCTGTTGCCGTCGGCAACCGATTGCTCAACGTTGTACTTACTGTTCGCGGCTAATAAATATCAAGGTAGGCGGGGATTCCTTCAGTAGACCCACCAACTTGACTTGAATGACTTCTATTATTTGCAGCTGCGGTCGGCTCACGGCTGTCCTGCAATTATTGCTCGCTCGACCATCATGAGAACCGCCGCCGGCGGCGTGGCGCCAGCCTGCACCGCCTGGCTCAGCCTGGTCTGGACGCTCCTGCAGGATCCGTCTATGTGCCATTATACGTAAGTTCCATTATACGTAAGTTCCATTATACGCAATACGCGGTTATACGCGCGGGGTCCGTATAATGGATAATACGGTATAATACGGTATTATCCGGAAATTATACGCAAATACTGTTTTTGGGGTTGTTTCATGCATTTTGATATCATTTCAAGCAGTCCACATGTTTCTGACACTAAATTACACATGATACATGGGTTGCCACTGCTCAGCAGTGCTTGGGAACACTGGACGTGTAAACCGGGGTTCCCGAGGAGCTAGATTACCTATGCATTATACCCTAAAAAACAACGCCAAATGAAATGGAAAGATGAAAAAAGCAAAAGAAGTAAGATGGCTATGCTTCCATGCAAGCAGGTCCTGGGCATCTCCATGTTTCTTGTACTTGCATGAGGAGCACACAAGAAGAAGGCTGACTTTGGCGAGCAAAACAAGAAATAGCTAGTGGCTAGATCTGGCCAGAAAACCACTTGTTTCGAGATGCTTTTAGCAAGAAAAAACATCGCGTTATCAAGCTTATCATATTTATAAACAATGCCAAGCACTACGTCACTGCTTTCGATGAAGCATAAGCTAATAGCAGACAAATCTGGTCCAAAATCTGCATGTCGTCGTGGTATTCCCCAACCATCACAAGCCAACAATGCGTAGAGGCAGTAAAGCAACCAAAAGACAAGCAGAAAACCTCCATTACAGGTCTACGATTATTTTACAATCCACCCAACAACTTGATACAGTACAGTGAACACGTGAACAGGATAGCACGTACCAGATCAAAACCGCATATTACCTTTCTTGACGGAGCCAGCATGCCCACCTGATGGACGTAGCTGCGAGCCTTTCCTGGCCGTCGTCGCTTATAAATCATGTAAGGAATAACGTGAAACAGCTATCCGCGTTCAAATGTAGGGGCATTTCCCGCCTATCAACAGTTAGCACATGCACGGTCGCCACCTGGTTGCTGAAACGAGGTTGCCGCATCGAGCAGAAGGTCGAGACACATCCGCGCACATCCCAACGCTGCCTGGCCAAGGATATAAGCTTTTCAAGACCTAAGGATCATGCCTAAAATGTAAAGCGGCCATGCTCTCGTACAGTACCAGTCAGTTTTCTGTATGACTTCAATATTCGGTGCATGCCTGCCCGAGAGGCAAGGGCAGAGACCTAAACAGCATGGAGGGTTGCCATGCTACAGTGTAGCTTGCTTGTAAGATCCTTGTGTCTCACGGTCGCCAAATGTCAACCAGTGGATGGTTTCCGTAGTGTTTCTAAGTTCCCTTGCTTTCCCGCCTTGGTTCCCGCACGAAAAATTTGGCTGCCGGACCTCGGATGAGCGCAAAAACCCCATTATACGCGCGCTGATACGTGTTATTCGCCGTAGTATACGTAAAAATACGCAAATCGTATAAAACGGATAAAAATTATCCGCTCGACCTTGTATAACGCGTATTATACCGTATAATACCGTATAATGCGCCGTATAATGGAACTCTGTGTGCCAACGACGAACAATCTTCTGGGAATACCTTCCGGCCAAAAAGACAGAAGACAGTGTCAAAAATGTCCCGCGGTGTTGGGGATCATATACCCACCTGCCCACACTATATTCCAGCCTGACTTTATTCTTCTTTGTTTTACTTCACAAGGGCTGAGAATTTGATAGATTTGATAAGTTAGATGAATTGCTCTCAATGAGCTGATCAATGTTCATGTGCCATAGTCCTATATTTGGCCATAGATCTCTTGTACCTGAGTTGGTCTAGTAGCATCACTTCCATGCTTGACAAGTGGTGTACTTCTTTGGTAGACAAGTGTCCATTCCATGAGCTGACATGTGTTGGAAGCTCATAGTGACAAGTGTTGCATTCCATTGACTGACAAGTGGATAGACTCATTGGATTACACTTGTCATTCCAAGTAGAAACCATGTGTCACTTTATTAAGCATTAGATGTGGCACATTGTTCAGAGGACATTTGGCAATCAACTGTCATGCCAGCTCATTAGAACCTTTCTAGAATGACCTTGGAATGTTCTAGGAATATCCAGGAATATTCCTGGAATATACTGAGAATATGCTGGGAATATGCTTAGATGTTTCTACAAGCTTCTATGATGACATCAGCATCTGATGTCATCCTTCCTAGCTAGAAAGGTATAAAAAGAAACTGGCTCCTAAGGCCAGGTACCTCTTTTCCTAACCTCTCAGCCTAAGAAATAAAACTCTTTTTCTGGTCTCTCTTCCATTGTCTTCAAGCTCAGTCTTTCATCACCTGCAAGGTGCAAGGGTAACAAGGCCAAGCACAAGGCATTGTGTAAAACCCATTAGTTTCCTCTACCTTTCCAACATGGTATCGGAGGAATCTTCATGAGCTCCAAGAAGACCACCAAGAAACCCAGCCCAGCTACAAGCTCCATGGCAAGCGACGTCGACTACACTCCTATGCTGAATGTGTGCTCCAAGATGGTGCTGAAATTCGATGGCACAAGCCTACGTGGCTGGGAGGAGACCAAGACATCTCTTGAGGGTTTCTGTTCCTTCTATGAGGTTAAGGACGTCCTGCTGGGCACCAGGCAGGACCGCAAGGCTGACCAAGCTGTTGGCCTTGTCATCTCAGCTGCACTTGTGGGAGAAGCGAGGCGCATCCTATCGCTCGTGCCAGACCAATCTGGCAGCAAGCTCTACAAGACGCTGAGGGAGGTCTACGAGCAACAAAAGCTCACCAAGAGTCACCGCATGGACCTCAGGATTCAGCTTCACCGGCTGCAAATGAAGCCTGGGGAGACCATGGGGCAGTATATCCTACGTGGATTGCTGCTGCTGGCGGACTACCGTGCGGTGGGAGGCGTCATGAGCGACCAAGATTTTGCGGCTATCCTCAAGAGCGGCCTGCCTGACCGATATCGCCCTGCCCTGATTTCAGCGCACTTCAAAGAGGAGGACAGCTTGGAGGAGGTCAAGGCTGCGCTGCTGGAGGCGGAGGACATGCTGCTGGGAGGACGGCCTTCTCAAGCTACCAAGGAGGAGCCAGCCCAAGGTCAAGCTTTCCACACTGCCAACAAGGGTGGTGAGAGGAAGCACTGCGCCTACTGCAACAGGAGTGGGCATGCGGAGACCCAGTGCTGGCAAAAGAACTCCCAGCTCAAGCCACGAAGCAAGAACCAAGGACGGCGGGGCAACCAGCGCAGGAGGGGCAACCAAGCGACCAAGAAGGAGACCTCACCTGGCGGAAGCGTGGCCAACAACACCCAGGAGGCCGCGGAGCTGCCGGAGGGCTTCGTCTTCACCACCATCGCCGAGTCGGCGCCGTCGCAGGAGGCTGCTGCACTCACGCAGTATAGCCCCAAGCCCCCTGCCTGGGTTCTGGACTCCGCTGCAAGCAGCCACATGTCCCCATGCCGCACTGACTTTGTGTCCCTCACCCCCACCACTAGGAACATCGTCGGATCAGGAGGACGTCTTCGCGCGACGGGAGTGGGCACGATTCGGCTCAAACTGCCCAACCAGCATGTGCACCTGAATGGTGCGCTCTTCGTGCCCGGCTTGAGCGCCCGACTGCTATCAGCTGGGCAGCTCGCCAAGGACGGCCACAAAGTCGACCTCACCGAGCAGACAGTGGTGCTGGACAACGAGACGCACAAGATTGCGCTGCAGAACAACATCTACGTGTTACCTGCGGAGCGCGACGAGGCGGCAATGGCTGCCACGGCCATCGAGCGGCCGGCGAGCCTGCTCTGGCACTGGCGTCTTGGGCATGCTGGCGAAGATCGGATCAAGAGGCTGGCCGCCATTCCGGAGTCTAACCTTTTTTCGAGGCGCCTGTCATCGCCTGGCTGCCCATCCTGCCCTGCTGGCTTCATCAAGAGGCGCTCATTTTCGCCTGGACAGCTCCGATCGACTGTTCCCCGAGCCAAGCTTCACAGCGACATTCTCGGGCCGATGCAGCCAGCAATTGGAGGCGCCCGCTACATGCTCGGCTTCACCGACGATGCTACCCGCTGGCGATGGTGCTTTCCGCTTCGACACAAGGACGAGGCTGTTGACGCCCTACAGCAGCTGCTCGCGCGCGAAATTCGCCCCTTCTACAACGGTTCGATTCTTCTCCGGACCGACAACGACGCAGTCTTCACTGGGCAGGCGTGGCGGGCCGTCTGCGCTGAACACCGAGTGCACCAGGAGTTCTCCAGCCCCTACACTCCTGAGCAGAACGGAGTGGCGGAGCGGCTGTGGGGTCTGGCCATGGGCATGACACTGGCAATGCTCACGCATGCCGGTTTGCCCAAAGGATTCTGGGCACTAGCCTTCAATTGCGCGGTTTATATACTTAACCGCCTGCCGTCTAGCTCGAATCCTGGAGGTGCCACGCCACACTTCCTGCTCACCGGTCGCAATGCGGATCTCTCGAATCTTCGAATTTTCGGCTGCCCTGCCTTCTATCGGGTGGAGGGCCCACGTGGCAAGCTGGAGGCCAAGGCTCTGCCTGGAATCTTCGTCGGCTATGATCTGGAATCGCCGGCGTACCTCATTTACCGTCCAGAATCCAAGGATGTCATTCGCCGCCTGCATGTCACCTTCAATGAGGCCTGGCGCAATGGGGCCATGCCAACTCCTGCGCCGCTTCTGGAAAGTTCTGCCGCACTGGAGGAAACTTCACCAACTGATCTTCCGGCTGTAGCAGAAGTTCAGCCAAATTCTCTGGCCGAACCTAGCGGACCGGTCACCCGGTCTCAGGCGAGGTTTCTGGACGCCACCAGAAGGGATATTCCTGAGGAGCTTCGCCACGAGGGAGCGGACGCACCAAGTCCTGATGCAGTCAACGTCCCAAGTCCTAGACCAGTTCCGGAGGCGCTCGACGGTGCTCCAAACTTTTCACAGCCCGTCCTAACTACTGACGACGTCTCCCCAAGTGACGCACGGGAGCTGTCTGCTGGTCCACCGGTCACTGCCACTTCAAGTGCTGCTCGACTGCAAAGTACAATCTCTGCGCTGCGACGTAACCCAGCTGGTAATGTCGCCATGGCAACTGCTGATGAGCTGATGTTTTGCGGTAGCACCCGTGAACCCCTCGCGATGGAGATTACTACCTATGCTCCCCCTGTCACGGTGTCGCCTAAATGGGCTCGTTTTTTTCCGCATTACCAGTCAGTTCGTGATCTTTTTGACACAGTGCATTTTACTGGCAGTGACGTTTCCCTTCCCGTCTCCTTTACTGAGGCTAACAACAGTCCAGAGTGGCGGGCTGCGATGTTGAGCGAAATTAATAGCATTCGTGATCATGCAGTATACTCGCTTGTGAGCCCGCGTACTTTGCCCGCCGGTGCCAAGGTCCTCCCTTCCCGGTGGGTATTTGCTGTCAAGTCCGACGGCCGTCACAAGGCCAGGTTTGTCGTGAAAGGTTTTGCCCAACGTGAAGGTATCGACTTTAATGAAGTCTTTTCCCCCACTGTTCGTGCGTCCACCGTGCGACTTGCTCTTGCTTTAGCTGTCACGTCTGGCTTTACTGTCAAGCAGCTCGATGTCCGAACCGCTTTTCTCTATGCTCCCCTACAGGAGGATGTCTTTGTGCGTCCCCCTACTGGCTTTGAAGAGCGGGATGCCAATGGCGATGTGCTTGTGTGGAAGCTGCACCGCAGCTTGTATGGCATCAAGCAAGCGCCACGCAATTGGCATAAAACGTTCCGTGCACACCTTCTTTCTGACGGCGCCATCCAAAGCCAAATTGATGCGTGCCTGTATTACTACCCTTCGTCTCGTGGTTTCGTGTTCGTGCACGTCGATGACATTCTTGCTGCTCATCCTTCCCCTTCCTGGCTGGCATCCTGGTCTCGCCGTTTGGCTAATACTTTTCAAATCACTGAGTCGGACAATCCCTCTCTTTTCCTCGGTGTTTCCCTTACTATCGACCCTGCGTCTCGTTCCCTTACCATGCACCAACGGCCCTACATTGAAGCTATTGCTGCCCGTTTTGGGCTTTCTACCCCTCACCCTGTGCACACCCCTATAGTGCCTGGTAGTCCCCGTCGCGAGGGGGGAATGTGTGATGCCCCAAACCATCAACTCTTTCAGCAGATTGTTGGTGCTCTCATGTACGCCGCGACATGGACGCGCCCAGACATTGCTTTTGCTGTCAACCAGCTGGCCCAATGCATGCAGGCACCCACGGAGGGCGACTTGGAGCTGGCCAAGCGAGTGGTGCGCTACCTTGTCCACACCAAGGACTTGGGACTGCGCTATGGTGGCCA
Organism: Mesostigma viride; assembly: GCA_009746045.1. NCBI lineage: Eukaryota > Viridiplantae > Streptophyta > Mesostigmatophyceae > Mesostigmatales > Mesostigmataceae > Mesostigma > Mesostigma viride. The sequence continues at coordinate 616,785 of RPFO01000584.1, read as the reverse complement.
AGGGGGGCTGGAGGGGTGGACGGATGCCGATTGGGGGAACTGCCCTGAGACACGCAGATCTGTCTCTGGCAATGTAGTGATGTTCAGGGGGGCCGCAGTCGAGTGGTGCAGCCGCAAGCAGCACGTTACCGCCCTGTCTTCCTGCGAGGCGGAGTACATTGCTGCTAGCAGCGTAACCCAGCTAGTGCTTCCACTGAGGCACATGTTGGGGGAGCTGGGGCATCCAGTTCAGGGGCCCACGCCTGTCTTCTGCGACAACACAGGCGCCGTGGCACTCGCTCGTGACCCTGTTCATCCCAAGCGCACGAAGCACATTGACGTGCGTTTCCATTTCATCCGGGAGAAGGTGGAGGGGGGACTCATCGCCATGAAGCATTGTCCTGGGGAGGACATGCTTGCTGATCTTCTGACGAAGGCACTTTCACGTGCCAGGTTCACTGCCCTGCGTGGCAAACTCATGTCAACTTAGTCCTTTGTGTTCAGCTGGCTAAGGGGGGTGTTGGGGATCATATACCCACCTGCCCACACTATATTCCAGCCTGACTTTATTCTTCTTTGTTTTACTTCACAAGGGCTGAGAATTTGATAGATTTGATAAGTTAGATGAATTGCTCTCAATGAGCTGATCAATGTTCATGTGCCATAGTCCTATATTTGGCCATAGATCTCTTGTACCTGAGTTGGTCTAGTAGCATCACTTCCATGCTTGACAAGTGGTGTACTTCTTTGGTAGACAAGTGTCCATTCCATGAGCTGACATGTGTTGGAAGCTCATAGTGACAAGTGTTGCATTCCATTGACTGACAAGTGGATAGACTCATTGGATTACACTTGTCATTCCAAGTAGAAACCATGTGTCACTTTATTAAGCATTAGATGTGGCACATTGTTCAGAGGACATTTGGCAATCAACTGTCATGCCAGCTCATTAGAACCTTTCTAGAATGACCTTGGAATGTTCTAGGAATATTCCAGGAATATTCCTGGAATATACTGAGAATATGCTGGGAATATGCTTAGATGTTTCTACAAGCTTCTATGATGACATCAGCATCTGATGTCATCCTTCCTAGCTAGAAAGGTATAAAAAGAAACTGGCTCCTAAGGCCAGGTACCTCTTTTCCTAACCTCTCAGCCTAAGAAATAAAACTCATTTTCTGGTCTCTCTTCCATTGTCTTCAAGCTCAGTCTTTCATCACCTGCAAGGTGCAAGGGTAACAAGGCCAAGCACAAGGCATTGTGTAAAACCCATTAGTTTCCTCTACCTTTCCAACACGCGGGAATGCCCAAACTGCTCCTTCCTTTTGCAAATTTGGACGACGGGCTCATTTTGGTAAGACCAAAAACCTCCTTCCCGTCCAATTTTTTGCCGACGACGGAGGGTAGAGAACGACCAAATTTGGCTTGATGTCACCCCTCCTCCGAATGCTGAAATTTGCGCGCCGTCCGTTGAACTTGAATTTTCAAGGGAAACGAATGTTGCCTCTTTCGGTAATGCAATGGCCACGTGCAATCTGGCCTGCAGACGGGCCTGGCCCTCCCTGGTGGTTTGAGGAGCCGGCTCAGAGCCAGGCTGCCAGCAGCTGCTAACACTCCTGTTGCGGATGATGGCATGTCCCTACTGGAGGATGTGGAGCAGGATGAGGCTGCTGAGATTCCTGTCACAACTGAAGGCCGGAGCAGGCGGGGCTGCCACCTAAGGCCCATGCGCCTCTCATGGCAGATGTCATCCGAGCACTCATGCACAACAAGCATGATCCCAAGGTATCCAAGCTCACGGGATGGGGGTCGTGTTGGGCAGCCACTATTATGGAGGTAGATACCAACTCACAGGTGTAGTGTCATCATGCAGGGAAGAGGATGCTGTAGGTTTGCAGATATGTCCAAACCTGGCAGTTGCCCTGTTGTGTCTGATTTCTCAGGAAAGGTGTCCATGATGATCCTAGGGGAAGTGAGTGTGCCTATCTTAATAAGGGTGCCCACCACCTTCTGCGTGGTAGAGGGCTATCAGGGGCCTGCCATCATCCTGGGTCAGAACTTCTTGTGAATGCCAGGGGTTATCTTGACCTCTGATGAGTTAGCACTGGAAGGCAGAGGCAGCCTCCCCCTTGAAAGATATCACTATTCCCAGGGTCTCGCTGTGGCGGTCAAGGCTGTTAACCCTTAAATGGTAGCAACTCAGTCCTAAAAAACGGACTGAGTTGCACATCTTCGCACATATGTTTGTATTATATGGCCTAAAAACAATTTCTGGCTACCCCTTGACCAGTACCAAGCATGCATTTATTCTGATTTGGCACGCCGCAAAGGTGAAAACCATTTGCGTTTAGTGCCGGTATATGTATAGATAGATGTTGTAGTTAGTAATGCTGTTAGATAGATATCGTAGGTAGCTGATGTAGATAGCTTAGACCGGTAGGACTGTTTGCACCCACCCATCCATCCATCGGGGTTAATGCTCCATGACTCCCCAACGGGAGCACGAGTCTAATTAATTAATTAATTAGTGCCGGTCCGCGGAAAACGCGATCTGCAAATGAATCCGACCGGAATCGAACTGGGGACCTCTCGCACCAACTTTTGCTGACTATAGGACGGACGTCTCCGGATCCTAATAAGGCATCGCCAACTTACACCTACAGTCATCCGCAAAAGTTCTCCTTTCCGGGGAGTGATGCAAGCATTTCGGATTTGGTACTAGATAAATCATTCGAGATCTGTGTGTGTAGGAGTACTACACACGTGTCTGCATTTATGTTGAATTTCCTTGGGGACATGCCATTGGTCCCGCCATATCTATGACTTTTGGGTGCCATAAATAGCACCAACCCCTGGGGGGTACGGAAAAATGGGATTTGAGACATACATAATGCAATATGGACCCTTATACAAATCAGAAGGCCCTGGAATTTCAAAGGCAGTAGTTAGTCTCCATGCTTTGCTGTAGACTAAGTCTCAAAGGCATTGTGAATACAACGTATGAATAAGCCTTGTAAACCTACGTTGCCGACTACATTTCGCCGCCTAGGACACCATTTTTAGCGGGGAATGTGGTTCGGTCTAGTAGGGGAAAACGGTGGCAGGTCTCCGAGCGTCAGATACTAGGAAAATTCGTTACGTTCGTATCGAGAGTAGATTTCTGACAATTTTCCTCGTTCGGACGGAGCCACAGTGAATTTCAGCATCCGTCCAGTACCAAAGCATGGACCTAGCAGGAATTCCGTCAGACATCTCGGAAGTAGCAGTTTTTAGTATCGAGCGCACTTTCGCTAGTGTTCAGTACGAATTTGGCCTCCGTCAGGTCAGCAAGCGGCGTGGGAATATACTGAACCGAACAAAACGGTGGACTGTACTAAGAAATTCGTACTCAAATTTCGTCATCGGAATCGGTGGGAAATATTCGACCAAGGACTAGAGATTTCATCGAATTTTCAGAACTGGCCAATTGATGCCAAATGGCGCGATTCTAGATAATAAGTGTTGCTTTACTGGTATCCGACGGTACCGAACTTCGAAATTGAATTTGTAACCCCCGCCGTATTGACGGAACCACATTCTCGCATAAATTGGGTTTCCGCGGTGGCGAAATGTAGTAGTTGGTATGTGAATATAACGCGTGGGCTATGCAGATACCACGTGGGCTATGCAGATAGGAATGCTAGTCGAGTCGCATACGTTTCCCTAGATAGGTACTTTGGGTACTGAGGTACGTGACAGATGTCAGTACCCAGTATATGTAGTGTCCTGTCATTGGACGGTACTAGAGTATCCTAGATAGGGACCGTACTGCAGCGTGCATTGATCTGTGATCGCACGATGCAGTGACTAGACGGCTACCTGTCATCGTGTGGCCTCGGGCCAACGGTCTGCACCCAACGGTCACTGGCGGCGCAGCCGGTGAGAGGAACGTTGATAAAGGGTAAACCTATTTTCTAATGAACCAAGCAATTCATTGCTCACAGCATACAGTGTTAATTCTCAAGCAATATATCACGTCGTTCATTTCTCATTCCTAACTTGAATTTTATAAACGCTCTTCAGCAACATCAAACTCAACAACGGTTCAAACCGGCACTGGAAAAAAAAAAAAAAAAGAAAAGAAAAGAGAAAAAGAAACTATATCTTGGGGACGACGATGATGATCAGCGTCGTCCGCCAGACAACAGGGCACCGGCTGATGTCGGTGCGCCTGCATGCAATAACAACAAAACAAAAAGAAGACAAAGAAAAAGAAAACAAAAGAACAACCATGACAATACCAGCCAGGTGGAGGGTCCGGCTGCCGCGAGGCAGTCCGAACAACCCCCCTCCCCTGTGCGCCAGCCGGTGGCGGAGCCGGTTCCCCTACGGGGCACCGACCAACCCTCTTCCCCGGCGGCTGCGACAGCAGCACCCACTGCTGGAGCAGCCATGGCGGCGGCAATGCGGCAGGAAAACAACCCCCCAGGAGGCACCGGCCCTGCGCCGGCCCCTGGGGCTTCCAGCGTAAGCAAGTCCGTTGCTTTCTTTCCTCATGCATGCTCTGATATAATGCTCAAGAGCGGTGGCTATCTTTTAAACATATCATAACCAAACAGAAAGCTATCGCTGCAGCATGAGGAGCATAGAAACGCTCCAGCTGTTATGTGATAAAAGCACTCCTGGCCTATCCCCATCGCCGGCGGTGGGCGGCCTGGGCTGGACGGCATATGCAAACGATACAAGTATCACAGTCCACCCCAACGTGAGTTATCTGAATGAATGTCATGTCTTTTGAACGCAGATCTCCCCATTTTATTTGGGATGAGTGTAAGGGTATTGTTGCTTTCTTGGCAGCACAGCCTCTACCCTCTATGGAGACTGTTGATCCTCTCTATGTCAGGGCTGAGGGCCCTTAATCAAACCCACTGCTGTCAACTCCCTAGACATGGAGCTTGCCAAGCAGCCGCACGTAATCAATAACGCATGCAGTAGTGGCAGAAGCCATTACCAAACGCATGTACTTGCGGGTAAAGACCTGGCTGGTGCTGACGCTCACCGGGAGGCAATAACAAGAAACACTAACAGAAAACAAACAAACAAACAAAACTGTTACCAAACCATGGTTGGTGTTGAGGCAGCACAGAGAGATACTGTCCTCTCACTACAAACAAACAAACGAAACGGTTCCCAAGCCATGGTTGGTGTTGAGGCAGCACAGAGAGATACTGTCCTCTCACTACAAACAAACAAACGAAACGTTCCCAAGCCATGGCTGGTGTTGAGGCAGCACGCTACTGTCCTCTCATTACAAGCAAACAAACGAAAATGTTACCAAACCATGGTGGGTTTTGAGGCAGCAAAGATACCGTCCTCTCAATCAATACAATGAACAAACAAGAAAAGCTGCGATTAATTAACAATAACAATACCAACAACATGCCCTCACAGGGCAATAACAACAACAACAACCGGCCCCAACAGGGCAACAACAACAACAACAATAGGCAACCTGGCAACCCTGGAAGGGTCAGGTGCCTGAGGTGCTTCCAGACGGGGCACAGCCGCAACCAGTGCAACCACAACCCTACACTGGGCAACAATGTGGATCTCTGCCCAGGCTGCCACTACACGAGGCACAACCTGGCCAGCTCCAGGCAGCCGGTGCAACAGGCCTCGCTACCCAAACAAATGTGAGTTCTCTCACCTTGCTTACTCTGAGGATGATGATCTCATTACCATTGGGGATGGCAGCCAGGGCATAATTGATTTTGAGGCAGCAACCTTACTGTCCTCCCAACACCCTGTACTGGAACCTTACATAAAAGCACTAACCCCTACTGTTGACAACTCCATAGATATCAAGGAGCTTGCTCATCAGCTGCACCTAGCCATGGGTCATGAAACAGTGGCTGAGGAACTGGCCAACGGCTGGGGGGTAGTAGCATGGGAAAACAACTCAGGAATGCAGTAAAACTGGCTAGACAACACTGTCAAGAATGTCAGTTCAATAGCCCCAAACCTCAAAAATGGCATACTGCAACTCCTTCCACCACTAGAGGCATGATAGTGGGGGATGTGATGCACATCAACAAAGATGTCCAACCCTACCTGATCCTAAAAGATTCATGGTCCAGGTTCACAGTCATGGAACCCCTACCTGGCATGTCTGCAGGGCAGCTACGTGTTGCACTCATGATTGCTTTACCCAGATTCTACCCAGTTGACAGAATTTTGCTTGATCAACAATTTTCTTGTCTGACTGACCTGGAAGGGTGTGAAGCAATAGAGATTGCTGGGCTGGAAGATCATGAGGGTCAGGGGGTCATTGAAAGAACCATCAGATCTGTCAAAACCCTACTAGCCAAACATCCTTCCAAGGATGCTACTTCAGGGGTCTACTGTGACAGGGCACTCTGGTGTCATGAAATGTGCACAACCCTAAACATGAGACCTGTCTTGCATGCCAAGTGGGGTGAAGTAATCCCAGCAGGCCTGCAGGCAGGTGTATATCCCCCAGAGGTGATAGCACTGTACAACACTGCACGTGCACAAACCTCAGCAAAACTGGCAGAAAAAGATAAAACCCATCCCAGGCCAGTATTCCAAAAAGGTGATCAAGTTCTCTATTACAAGGAAAACAGCTTTGGTAAGGTTGGAACTTGGCTAGGTCCAGTTACCATCCGTGGATTTACCAAAAACAGCAAGACCGTGGAGGTCAAGCACAATATCAATGGGAAGCGTCACAGGGTGAGCTGTCATAGAATTAAGAAGTATTATTCTCCCATGGCAGACGTGCCTGGGGAAGAGTCTTTAAGCATGGACTCACTACTTCTATCTGGCAACTCCAGCATGCCCAGCAGTAGCCCTGAGCCACCAATTACTGCTGTTGACAGCACCACAGCACCCTCTGTGAACCCTTCCACCCTCAGTGAAGCCAGGCCCACTTCACAACCTGGGGATTGCTTAACCAGGCACGAGGTAGCTGGGTTGGAAGCATTAGCTCAGCCCCAAGGCACCAAATTGTCTGCCAACCCTCCCGCTCTGAGGTCAAGATTGGCAGTCGCCTTGCAAGCATTACACAGGTCACATAAGCAACAAGCTGCTGTGGCCGAAGGGTTGGCAAAAGTCTCAGCTGTGTGCACTAGTCAGGACCCCTGGACCCTGGCAATAGACACTCAGGCACAGGTCAGTGTGATCAGTGCACAAGCCATCCCTGGTCTTGAGATTGCACCTTCATTTTGGGCACGGGTGCAGGATTTCTCAGGCCAAAGCTCACTGGATGTAGTGGGACAGGTGATGCTCCCTATACTTGGTATTCAGACACCCTTCCAGGTGGTGGAGGGGTACTCTGGTAACACCTTGTTGGGGGAACCTTTTGTATCCTATCCTGGGGTGCTTATCTCAGCTAATGAGCTCAGTGTCACAGGGGTGGGTGCAGTTCCTCTGGACCACTTTAAAATCCCTCTCTCCAGTATTGTCCCTGGTATGGATGCTGTCATCAAGGCAGTCAACACTCAGTATGCACCAGGGGAGATCCCTGATTTGGACAAGTTAGTGCACAGCCAGTTCCTCCATCCCTCAGCCTTTGGGCTGGGTAAGTGGGACATAGCCATGCACTCACCCCACCAAATCTCCCACGTCATACAAGAATGCAAAACACAAAAAGGGTTTACCAAGTGGCTGATGGCCATTGTCCACCAAGCCAGGCAGGAATGGGTCCTGCCCAACCCCAAAAACCCTCAATACAAACCTCCTGTCACCCCTTCATGGGACGTGCCAGAGGGAGCCAAAAAGCTCAGATTAAAATTTGTTCTCAAACAAAAACCACAAAAAGTGGGCTCCCCAATCTTCCATGCCAGACCATGTGTCACAGAATTAAAGGGGACATCCACACTGCCAAAAGGGGAAACCTACACACCTGGGCTGCAACAAACCTCACTCAGGATCATGCTCTCCCTATTCCTCCACAACCTCAATGCAGGCCAAGACTATGTCTGCAAAGCCACTGATATTAAAAGGGCCTTCCTCAGGGGGGACCCAGAAAAGGCTGAATCTGTGTGGAAAGGGAAGGTGTACGTGGTAGACACCCCAGCTGTGTGGAAACCTTACATTGATGAGCCCCACCTTATCATCAACATTGGGGTGGAAGGGCTTGTCAGTGCCCCCAAAATTTTCAGAGACTCAGCAGAGGAAGTATTCAAAAAGCTCAAGGCCACGTATGATGACCTGGACCCATGCTTTTTTGTTGTACCCACCCCCTCTGGACTGCTGTTCTTTGTGTGGCATGGAGATGACCAACTCATTTGTGGGCCTAGAGCTGAGGTGGAAACCTTTATTCAGCAGGTCCAGGAATCATATGAGATTGGCAAACAGGTGGAATTGAGCACAACCCCCATCCAGTTCTGTGGCATCATGTTGCAGCTGCATAGGCAGCCAGATCAGTGGGTCTGCTCTCTCTCCCCTCCTGCAGAATATATCCAAGATTGTCTAGATCTGCTGCAGGACAACTACCTCCCCTTACACATGTGTGCCACTGTTCAGGGCAAACTGGGGTGGTGGTCAGCCATCTGTGGGGCTCCCTTAGCTGTCATCAGCAGGGTCACCCATGATGTTCTAGTCAAGATAAAATGCAGTCACATCAGGAAGTTGGTCAATGACTGTCCCCCCCTCATCCTCCATGGCCTGAATCTGATGGAAGACATCCACATCCAATGTGTCATGGACAGCTCCATGGAGAGCAGAACAATCAATCAGATGGGGGCACGGGAATCAGGGCTGTTTTTTCTCACCAACAGGTCAGATTACATGTCCCTCACTTCCTGGTACAGCAGGCTACACCGCAGAAAACCTGGCAGCAGCAACTCAGCTGAATGTCGTGCTGTGGTGTCTGCTGCATTGCATGCTCGTTCCCTGCAGCACATGCTCACCTGGCTACAAACCCAGGCAGGCAGCACATGCAATGTTATCTCACATCTCTACACTGACAGCTTTTCAGTGATCAGTTTTCTAACCAAGAAATCTGTTTCTGCTGCTGTCCACACTGACTTGGATTGGGTGATCCTCAAACAGGAGGCCACCTATTTTTCCAGCTGGACTCATGTGGATGATGAGGACAACCCAGCAGACGCTCTAACGAAGCTGCGGGATGCTGCTGGCCAACAGTACCAGCTCCTCTTTCAGAACATGAACCCCTATGATATCAGAGTCAGTGTTTGAATAAATGACTGGCCATAGCACAGTACACAACCACCACACCCCCTTACCACAGCGATAGCTGCTGGGCGCCATAAAATTCAACACATTCGTTGTGGGGTGTGAGTGCTGGCTAGGTCAGATTTGTATCCATTTGCAGCTTGAGGACACAAGCTTTGTATCCACTTACTTAATGTGTGCTTCAGTAACTGGCCAAACCAGCCAGCTGTGTACACCTTATTTAATGTGCAATATAACACCTGGCCAGAACAGCCAGCTGTAACCAACCTGGCTCAACCAGCCATGTCTCTTTTGTACCCCTAATCAACTTAAAAACAATAACAATAATGTTGGGGGTGCAGACCTGCATTAAGAAATAAATAATAAAACAATACTGGAGTTAGTCTCCATGCTTTGCTGTAGACTAAGTCTCAAAGGCATTGTGAATACAACGTATGAATAAGCCTTGTAAACCTACGTTGGTATGTGAATATAAATACCACGTGGGCTATGCAGATAGGAATGCTAGTCGAGTCGCATACGTTTCCCTAGATAGGTACTTTGGGTACTGAGGTACGTGACAGATGTCAGTACCCAGTATACGTAGTGTCCTGTCATTGGACGGTACTAGAGTATCCTAGATAGGGACCGTACTGCAGCGTGCATTGATCTGTGATCGCACGATGCAGTGACTAGACGGCTACCTGTCATCCTGTGGCCTCGGGCCAACGGTCTGCACCCAACGGTCACTGGCGGCGCAGCCGGTGAGAGGAACGTTGATAAAGGGTAAACCTATTTTCTAATGAACCAAGCAATTCATTGCTCACAGCATACAGTGTTAATTCTCAAGCAATATATCACGTCGTTCATTTCTCATTCCTAACTGCAGTTACTTTAATATATATATCACAGGCATGCCATCAATGCATTCACAACATGACATGCCACAGAACTGCACAAGCTAGCTAGCAAAAAGTCCAAAGTAGCTCAGTCCGTTCAATAGGACTGAGTTTTTTTGGGGGGGTGGCTAGCACTACCGTTTTGGTTTCCTATCCCAATGTGGCATAAAACATCATAGCTGGCCACACATGCATCCTCCAACACATTTCCAGCATATAAAACAGCAGCTCATGCTATATAATACTGTAAATCTAATGCCATTGGGCATAAAGCGCGAGTAGAAGGCACATGCAAGGAGCTTATTACAAACGTTCCCTATTATTAGGCAACAAACAATTACTTCAAAATACAAGGAAAAAGGAAAGAAACAAAATTAGCCACTTGCTGATGCTTCAATGCAAGCAGATCCCAGGCATCTCTATGTCTCTAACACACATCAAACACACAAAAAGAAGGCGGACTTGGCCAGCATGCATGCCTAGAACTGGGCAGAAAAACATTCGCCCTGATTTAAAACGGACCGAGTATCACTAGGAAGTCGGGTCTGAGATTTTTCTCAAGATCCTGAGATTTTTTTAAAGGATTCAGAGATTTTTTTTCAGGATTCAGAGATTTTTCTGAGATTTCCTGATTTTTTGCTCAACAAAAATTGATATCCTGAAAAAATTTGAGATTTTTTATCTTGAGATTGAGATTTGGTCCTCAAATATCAGGACTTTCTCCTGAGAATCTTGAGAACTGCCTGAGATTTTTCTCGCCACACACTGAGAAACCACTGAGATCCTGAGAAACATGTCGGAACAACACAAAAAATCTCAAGATCTTGAGAAAGCCCGCTGAATCAGAAAAAAATCAGGAAAATCAGGACATTTAGCATGGCACTTGAGAACTCTCAAGTGCATGAAGACAGGACACTTATGCATTATATGTGGTTGCAGAAATGATGCAGTTGACACACATGTTCATTGGAAATAAAGAAATATAATACAGTGTGACAAGCACACAACAAGTTACATTACAGGCATCATTGCCAGAAATATAATCAATCCCACTCCTCATCAGTGTATGCAGCACTGTCAGAGTTGTCCGCATAATTTACTACAGCACGCTGCCTCTCACTTCTCCTTTGTGAGGGAATGCATGCCTCACCGTTGCTGCTCAACGACGAATCACTAGCTATGTCATCAGGGCTTGATGCCCTGCCACTAGCCATGGACTTGCCAGCAGTGCTCTTGCCACGCGAGCGGTTTGGTGCAGCGGCTGTGTGTGGTTCTACCAATGTGTCTGCAGTGCGCTTGCCACGCGAGCGGCTTGGTGCAGTGGTTGCTTGTGACTCTACCAATGTGCCAACAGTGCGCTTGCCACGTGAGCGACTAGGTGCAGTGGTTGCTTGTGGCTCTACCAATGTGCCAACAGTGCGCTTGCCACGTGAGCGATTTGGTGCAGTGGTTGCTTGTGGCTCTGCAGCCATGCGTGCAGTGGTTGCTTGTGGATCTATGGGTGCAGTGCGATTACCTTGTGAACGACCTCGTGCTGTCATGTCTCTTCGCTTAACACAAAGTGTCACCTTGCGCTGCAGGTTCATATCAGCATACACGTCTGTGGTTCTCAGCTGAGCACCCGCACCACGGGACAATACATGCTGGGCTGCACTACACGTCTCCTTTACCAACTGCCATGGCAGTTTACAGTGCACGATGGCAATCTCAGGTGCATACTCTGGATCAACTACAAAACCAATTTCTGAGCTATCTGCTCATTTTATAGTTATGTTGCGGCGGGCTCAAAGGGGGCCGATCTGCCGCCTGTAGCGTAGCTCTACCGTACGTCACCTACACCATGTTAGGTGCTTGTTGTTACTTAGGACTAGAGAGAGAAAAGGGACCGGCGGTGCGCCGGTACTAGTGCCTACTGGCAACCGTGCCCGCCCTTGATTGAGGGGGGCGCGGCGCCTTGAGACATGTGCTTTGTTTTCCATTTTCACACCGTACTTAGAGTGGTGTGGTGAACGTAGGGAGGCCTTTTTGCAGCCTCGCAACTTGATCCCAGCATTTGCTGGCAAGGTCGGCTGGCCGCTATGGCGGCTGCGCTGAATGTAAGACGATGCTATCGGCCTCTCCGGGCGTGGAGAGGCCTGGAATAAAAGTCTTTATGATCGCCACCTACCGTTACAGGCCACGGTAATGGTTGTTGGGTGGGGGGCTCTACGATTTGAGTAAAAGGGTGTGATTTCCGGCGCTGGGCCCACTGACGATTCCCCTCTACCCCTGGGTGCGGCAAGCAGCTTCCTGACACTGGGGAAGCTGCGTTTTTAGTCGGACAACGTCAGGGAAGGAGCCATACAGGCCAGGGCCAGCGGCTACGGTGGAAAGAATCACAGGTGGAGGCGAATCTGCCTTAAACGTGGAGATGGCTAGCGTGGGGTGCCAGGGTAGCCCATAACTACCAGGAGCCTGACAGCGGACCCGATCTTTCGGCCTGTGGCCAGACGGGAGTTTCGGGGAGGATGCGGGGCTGGAGCGAATCTTGGTGGGAGGAGCGCGCTATTCATAATTGCCCAGTTTTTCAGCAAAGGCAGCGGCTGCCGTGGGTCGGGGGGGGTCCTGTCGGCATGGGTAGGTCGGCAGGCACTCTGTACCCTCTCGGCGCTCCGGCGAGCAGGCCCCTTCTGCCCTTGGCGATAAGGGAGAGGTGGGAAGCTGCGGAAAACCGTGGGTATTCATGCGCACTTACAAAAAATCTGGTTAAGAAATTCTACAGCGCCTGGCAAGCCTGGAAAAAAATTTTCCCCTCGCGGGGGGCGCGTGAAAACGGCAAAGGCTCCGCTACGCCCGCCCAAAGGCGGCGGGCTCCGCTTTGCCTTTGCCGTTTTCACGCGCCCCCCACGAGGGGGGGTGCGTGTGGAACCCGGCAGTGCGGTCCGGCTTTGTTTTAAGAAAATGCATTATATACCATAATAAAGCTCCACTCGGCTGCGGCTGCGCCAAGGCTCGTGACACCATGGCGATGGTGAGCCTTGGCGCTAGGAGGTCCGCAGCCATCATTATCACCACGATGGGGGGTAATGGAGCCAGTGGCAGTGGCTCTACCCTCGGGAAATCCCAGCGGCTTTGCCGGTGGGCTGGTGATGGTGGTTGGGTGAGCTGGAGACGTTCCCAGGTGGCATAAGTCCTAAAGCGGCAGCACTGGGATGCGCCCCTCTAGGAAGGGGAACGCATGTGGCTCCGCCCTGCGTCCGCCGGGAGACCGTAGCGGCCACACGGGGGCGGGAAGGGGGGCATCATCATGCCAACAAGAGCCCAGCATTCCAAGTGGTTGCGTTCCTACCACCAGGGCTGGAAACGGCCTGGGTGGCCAGAGATGGTGATGTGGGACAAGATTGGACCAAGGGGGCATGTGCTGGGCCCCAGCATGGTGAACTGGCCTAACTTGACAATGACTTGTACAATGATTTTGAGGGTGTGGCTAGGCTCAACTGTTAAAGCCTGCACACACTTATTGTAATAAACTTGTTTCTCTGGTAGGAAGGCACTCCAATGGACCTTAGCTTCAGCACCTATTTTCTGAGCTATCTGCTCATTTTATAGTTATGTTGCGGCGGGCTCAAAGGGGGCCGATCTGCCGCCTGTAGCGTAGCTCTACCGTACGTCACCTACACCATGTTAGGTGCTTGTTGTTACTTAGGACTAGAGAGAGAAAAGGGACCGGCGGTGCGCCGGTACTAGTGCCTACTGGCAACCGTGCCCGCCCTTGATTGAGGGGGGCGCGGCGCCTTGAGACATGTGCTTTGTTTTCCATTTTCACACCGTACTTAGAGTGGTGTGGTGAACGTAGGGAGGCCTTTTTGCAGCTCCCACCCACCCACCCTCGCTGCTGTTGGGGACAAGATTGGACCAAGGGGGCATGTGCTGGGCCCCAGCATGGTGAACTGGCCTAACTTGACAATGACTTGTACAATGATTTTGAGGGTGTGGCTAGGCTCAACTGTTAAAGCCTGCACACACTTATTGTAATAAACTTGTTTCTCTGGTAGGAAGGCACTCCAATGGACCTTAGCTTCAGCACCTATCTGAACATACACTCCCGGGAAGGACTAAAGCATCCTGCTTGGGCGCTCGCTCCCCTAAAGGTATAAGCGTCAAACCCTCTAAAGGGAGCTCTTTCACAGAACCGGCATCAAACAGAGCGACCTTTAAAAATACTTGCCTACTCCATCTTTCCGTCGGGGCACGTAGGAAACTGTGCAGAATGTGTGTGATGCGGCCGTACCTAACCCCCTCTTTACCATAAACCATTACTCCAGCGTTGCGATGGCGAACAGTTTGTCGAAGGTCGGCGACTGCAGTTCGGTAATTGCTGCCACTGCATTGATGTGGATCAGTGAGTCATGCTCGTCACAAGCAGGCTTCATGCCACACACCGCCGCCGTAATCATCGTGGGGAGGCGTGGCTCCTGGTTTTGCGTGATCCATTGCTTCAACCACGCCAGGTTGCCAACGTGAACGAGCCGACGCCTGCAAGTGACAAAGGCGAATAACGTACATCACATTGCAAAATCAATTAAACATACAATTAAACATAGTTGTCCCACTTCATACAATTATCAACATAGTGAAAAAAAGCATCTTCATCATTGCATGCACAACCAGATATTGCGTGTAGACAAGGACATAAGAATGTCACTGTGAAATCTAGAAAATCAACCACATTAAGCACGAGTAAGCAAATCAGAAGAATGCAGGAAACATATGATAATCCTATGTACATGCGTTGCAAGATTACACCCTCCTTTCGGCTGAACTGAATTAAAATTACCAATGCGAGGGTGTACAAATGTAGCATCGGTTTCTACAAGAAACTCACCAGAATTCAATTCCATATCCGGGCTCGTATGTTGCATGCTGAAGTGCAAATTCCAGCATCAGTTGTAAGGCCTCAAGCTGCTCGACCTCAGAGAGAGTATATGCTTGTTGACGAAAGCGCTTGCTCGGCAGAATACACTTGGACGGATCAGTTTCCAGAATGTCCCACACAGACGGGAAGCCTTGACCCTGAAAAAAAAAACACATGAACCAAGTAGAAAAAAAAGAACGTAAGTACATGTTTTGCATACACTTAACCTGCTAGAAACACTCGCTGAAACATGGGAAATGTGCATGCAGCCAAGCAAACACGAAGTTTGTTTTAAAAACTTACCCACACAGTCTGGCGCGTGAAGTAGCTCAGGATGTTTAATGCCTCGAAGTCCATGAAGAAGTTTCCCATGGAGCATTCCACGTTCTTGTTTGACAATGGCCCAGAAGTAATGACCGCCATCTGGCGCTCACCCCATGTCATGCTCCTGCCATCAGGCAGGCCAGCATACCGGATCTGTTCCGCCAAGTGAGATGCAGCATGGACTGATCTTGACATTTCTGACGCTGGCATAACACACTCTAATGCTACCACCGCACGCACCATCATTTCGCCCACTTCGACTAACTGCGATTGAGTGAGACACCTTGCTGAAAATACAGCATTAAAGGCCACAGACAGCTGGACAAATGCCGCGCGGGCATCCGGATGCAAACGATTGCGCAACACGACCGGCAACAACAAGCACATGTACTTGTTCTTGTCACTTGTTTTCATCGTCTCATCGCTTTTCCCGTCAGCGGCTAGTCCGTGGTACCGCCCAGGCACATAGTCTGGGAGGCGGTCGAACGCCTTTTCCACCTCTGCATTCAACAGAAACATGGTATGATACACAGATGTAAACGATCACATTGACAATTTGATTAGAAAATTATGTCAGAGGCGAATTCTCACAGTGGCCAAACACTGTCAGCCCAAATGCTTCGGCAAATCCTGACACTAACCCCATAAATAGTTATTGAAAAAATGAAAGGAAGTCTTACAAGCAACATGTTCACCCTAACAAGGGCACTTGGTTTGATGCATGTGGTACACAGAAATCTCTAATGACAGTGGACTACGTCATGGGATCTATGGACCAACACAGCAATCAAGCAATCTTGGCAGATGACAACATGAAACACTTTATATAAAATACCAACAAACAACATCCAAACCAATTTCAATAAAAAAGCATATACACATCCACAGACATACCACGGGTGGCCGCTTTCTCCTCCGACGTGAGTTGACATGGTGGATGTCGAGAGTTTTTTTTAATGCGTATTGTCCGGACACCGTTCTTCCCCACTTTCTCCACCTCTTCCGTGGTAACCCAGAGCTCCTGATTAAGGCCCAGTTGTTGCAGCCTTGCTCGAACAGCAGGGGTATGAGCTTTCCCTGCACATAATAAAAAAGGCCACAAAGGACAACACAATATCAACGAAACGCACAATCAATAATCAATCAATAAGTATGTAACAAAAATTTGTCCCTTGCATATGACAAAGTTTACAAACTGCACACTAGAAAAAAAAAGAACACTGTCGCGTGCTACTTACCGCTGGTGCAGTTGACGATCCGGAGCAGGCAGTTCGGGCCAAGGTGAAATTCATCCACCAGATGTCGAATTAACAGCTTGGTCCAGTACGGCAGCTTGCCGAATATTTCAGGTTGCACCCCCAACTCTTCCCGACAATATTTCAGGTACCCATCACAATCCATTTCTGGAGGGGCAGCTCCAGTCCCGGATGGTCGCGCAGGGTCACCTTCCTTCAAAAGCGTAGAGTGCCCTAAGTACACAAGCTTCCCATTGGAAAAAAAAGTTGCTTCCCATTCTGGCCCATGTAACATGCAGCCGCAGTATCCAGCATCTGGGATGTTTAGTGACTTTGCAAAAGCTGGGTAGTCGTGGATTACCCACAGTAGGAGCGCCTGCAGGCGCACAGGTTGTAACTGGCCGCCCTGGTCATCCACGATGTCGCATACATAAAAACCATTCCACATCGCCACAAGCTCATCAACCGCCAACTCCCAGTACACCTGCATTCTTTTTGGAGCCTTGCCCTTGGCGGCACTTATCAGCAGAACCATAGGTGAGAAGTTCTTGTTGACAAATACCCACTCAGGTAAATTGTAGCAAGCCATAAAAGCTGGCCAGCAAGAATAGTTTCCCATAAAGCTACGCGGACACACTCCGTCAACCGCCAACCCGAATATAAGATTACGCAGCTCAGTACGAAACTGCGGGTAAAGATTTTTTACATGTTGTACAGCCGGACAGTCTGCAAAAAGAAACAGGCAAGGAAAGAACAAACCACAGAGAATGCATGGAAGCAACGGTAAGAAATACAGATACATCACTTAACACGACACTGACCTTGCCAGGCAAGATTCAATGGCAAGATTCAGGGTTACTAACGTTCTAGCTCTACATACCAAAGTAACGCGGCGTTGTGTAACTCTATCGGCAAGCAAAGATAAAAAAAAAACAAGCAATGGCCAGATGTAGAGGCTATGGATTACCAACCTTTGACTCCGTCGACAGTCCGCGTCGGCGAATCTGCATCCTTGTTTTCTTTCTCTCCTGCATACCTCAGTGCCTTTGACATCTTCTCCATTCTGAACCAGCCCCGAACCCTGTCCAGCAAAGAAAAAACTCTGACTTGCCGATAGGGCTTCCTCGTATTAATCACCATGCCGTCTGTGTCTGTGTATATCTCATAACGAGGTTCGGCGCACTTTGGGCACTGCTGGAGATCCTTATCTTTGTAAACATAATCGTCACACTTGCACGCATCGTATACTTTATACGTCAAGCCCAAGTCTCGCAACAGGCGTCTAGCCGCCTCAACAGAAGCCGGCAAGACATTCCCTGGTGGAAGGAGAGAACTAAAAAGGGCCAGCTGTGCGTCCGCGAACTTCCGAGTACAGCCTCCTTGGCCCCATTGCGTTAGCAATTGTAGGGCCGCCACAACAGCTGGAACGTTAGAGCCTGGGTATAAAGGCGTCTCCAAATGTACTCTGTTTGCAGCAGCATCAAAATTCCGGGCGAATTCCATAGCTGCCTCAGGCCCAGTTCGGTACTCATCAGCCCATCCCTCCATGAGGAAGTCGTCAAGGCCTTGTTCCTCCATGGTTGAAAATCGCTAAACAACCAATGGTGGCGGCAGCAACGGGGACGGCCCGCGGCCGCCTTGCCGCGGGCCCTCCCCGTTGCTGCCGCCATGGCTACCATGGCGGCAGCAACGAGGTGTTTTTGTGGCCCCCGGCTGCGTCCTTGCATGCCTAAAACGCAAAGGAACGAAGGGGCACCGACCGCGTCTGACTGTCGAGCTAGCCAACGGACCGCGTGGGCCATTCCCGCGGCTAGCTATGCGTCAGTTATGTTAACAGTCAAATTTGCCGGGTAATCTATGTAACCGCAGCTTCTTGATGCGGATTCAATCCTACTCGAACATGATGTCAACTTTGCACCGTTAACCATGGCAGTGAGAGGCCCGAATCCGATACTTTGCGCCTTATTAGCCCCTTAGCCTGTCAACGTCACACCAGTGTGTGACCACCTTCATTCAGGATTCGGTGATACTTATTTCTTATTTCACCTCTCTGGTTTATAATTGGATACTAAATATACCGATTTCCCCGAATCCGATACTTTGCGCCTTATTAGCCCCTTAGCCTGTCAACGTCACACCAGTGTGTGACCACCTTCATTCAGGATTCGGTGATACTTATTTCTTATTTCACCTCTCTGGTTTATAATTGGATACTAAATATACCGATTTCCCCGAATCCGATACTTTGCGCCATGGCGTTCAGATCAGCAGGATTCGCTCCTAAAGTAAGATCCTGTCGACTTCCGCCGGGAGAGATGATTGACGGTAGATGGGCCAAGATCGGACGGAGTTCCTTTTTGCCGCGCAAAATTGACATCCGCAATTAGCACAGTGCCGTTGTGCGAATTCAAAACTTGCGCCTTGTCATTAAGAATTGACAACGGCGCCAAGGATGGAGCACGCAAACGCGTTAATGTCGGCTGGGGGTGGTTTGGTAGTGGGGAAGAATGGTGGGGATCACCGCCGATGATGTGAAGTGGGCGAAGTTTCGTGGTACGCGGTCCATCGAAGACCACCCAATCACGAATGTCACAGCCGAAAATAGGTTGAGGACTCTGCGGGAAGTTACCGCGGCCCAATCCAAGGAGTGGTTACTGGAGGGTGTAGCAAAGAAACACCAAGATCAAGAACTGCTGAGGCAGGTTTGTGGTCGGATCAAGGCGATTTGTTCTGACTTCTTACCTCTACTGGCCCAGGACGAGTTAAATGATGCAAGGGCCATTTACTCTGCAGCCGTTGCGGCGGAGAGCAGCAGGAAACTGAATGAAGTCCTGAACGGACCGACAGCGGCGGATGGAGCAGTGAAGCCATCTCTCCCCGATCCTCCTACATTGCAACCGACTGAAGCCTTGGTTGCAAGGGAGCTAGCGAAGCGTCTATACACCCGAAAGCACGAGGCGCAGCTAGCGGCAAAGAGAGCTGCCAACAGAGTGGCTAAGACTGAACAGCAACGTGCCCCGCTTGCCTGCGTAACCAACCAGCCCATACAGGTAACTAAAAAAAGAATACTCATGAACTGCCGTGTCTTGGTATGCATCCGTTGTGTATGACGAATGCAGTCATCTTGTAGTGCAACCGTACTTTCTACTCGTCGTATGGCCATCGATAGTTTTCTGATCGAGTGCATTATTATGTTCCTTCGCCATGCTGTGCTTTGTTCTTCATGGTGAACACCACAGCTGGGCGTCCAAAAAGCAAAGAAAACTGCAACCGGCAAGTCGTCGTCAAAAGCCAAGCCTGCTGCAGTCACCGCCGGGACCATGCAGCTGCCTGCCAGCCTCGAGGCTGAAAGGGCCGCCAAGATTGCAGCTTTGCAGGCCCAAATGCAGGCCCAAATCGACGCTATCAACGCGCAGTTCGACCAGCAGATGAGCGCCGCTCCTTCAAAAGCTCTCGTGGCCATGCCACCACCACCCATGCCAGGCTGTCCATCTGCCCCCGTGGTGGCACGTAAGTTCCCTTTTTTTCCCCTTTGGTATACGGGCCTTACTGTTGCTTCATGGAAACTTACAACGTATCAATTTGCCTGTATTTACCCTTCAACTTTGTGCATTATTATCTTTATGAAGTCCCACACGTTTTTTTTGTGTATATTGGTTTTCTTTGTGTTTCATTCAAGCTGACTTTTGACTTCTTTAATTGCATGTGTCTTTCCTTTTTCATCCAGCCCTGGACCTGGCTGGCACAGTGACACCGGTGCTGGTGCCCATCCTGGCACCTGAACCAGGTCCAAATGTGAAGCCCCACTATTCGAAGAATTTATCGCTTCTGCTCGCATGCGAGTCTCCATGTATCGATTCAAAGGCCCTGCCCCAGCCCACTCCGGGGGCTGCTGGTGATGAACCTGTGACGCTGTTTCCGGTGGTCAGCTCTACTTCGCCCGTGCAGCAGGCCATTCCCTGTAAGTAATATCAGATCACTTCCAATCTGGGTTGTTTTATTCTTGTCTCTTTTTGCATTGGCATACCTGTATTTTACTTAGCAAGTATCTCAGTTTCTGCACTGACGATGCACTCTAATCTTCTTTTCGCTCAACCTTATTAAGACCTTGCTATGTTCGTTTGCCACCATAGCATACATAACCCCCATTCACCAGCAGCTTCCCCGTTTCCCATTTGTAAATGCATTCCCTGTTTGTTTTTATGATCCCAACAAAGTCTCTCTTTTGCAATTGATGTGTGCAGTGCCTTCGCAGGCTTCTTCAAAGAGGAAGGGCATGACACCAGCGCCAGTTTCCAAGGCCCGGCGCGGATCAACAGAGACCAAGTCCCCATCAACAACAAAGGATCCAGTCCTGCCATCGCCGCAGCCTCTAGGAGAGAACATTGCCATCCTTCCAAAGCCGCCAACAGCACCTAGTAAGACACGTGCTCAGTGCCCACCACCTTCAGATCTGGGGTTGATGCACTACATCAAGCAGGTGCTCCCTCAGGCCACCGTGTTGCCTCTTCCAACAGAGGTGACAGCGACCACCGTACCGGTTGGCACCATCATAGCTCAAAAGTGGTTACTGAAGGCGCGCAAGCTGCTGAGATTGGGGGATGAGTTGGTGTGGGATGTAGGCCGCATTGCTATGGTCAAGCCACGGAACAAGTCCCCGTGGACGCTTGCGTTTCCTAACGGGGATGAGCCAGAATCAAGGTATTGCTTTGATCTGAGGAAATTGCACTATGGTGAGGAGGGGTCTGGCGAGCTCTCATGGGTGATGTTGGGCAATGTTACTGTGAATGACCTGCCTGGAAAGGCAGAAGAAACGAACACGAGTCAAGTGCCTTCCCCCCCGGCCGTGCCAGCCCCTCTGGCCCCACTGCCACCCTCCACGGCCGTGCCAGCCCCTCTGGCCCCACTGCCACCCTCCACGGCCGTGCCAGCCCCTCTGGCCCCACTGCCACCCTCCACGGCCGTGCCAGCCCCTCTGGCCCCACTGCCACCCTCCACGGCCGCGCCAGCCCCTCTGGCCCCACTGCCACCCTCCACGGGAGGACCAGAGTCATCGGTGGAATCCGTGCTTGCCAACATGATGTTGCAGTTGAAAAAAATGCAAGAGGAGCTCGCTGAGAAGAACGCCATCATCAACAAACAAGCGGAGAGATCTGCACCGACAGAATCCTGCTCAAGCCTACCAATCCCATGTGTAAGTTCCACAGCTACTCAGATATGGACAGAAATGTTACCATCTAGCTTTATAATTGTGGATGCCTCTGAGTTTATCTATGTTATATATTGTCTACATTTGTTATGTATAAAGAAGACCTACCATAAATTAGTTTGCATTGCGGTTTTGTTGTGTATTCTTTTTCTGACTACTTGCGCAACCCAATGGTCCAAACTCTCTGCTGTTTGCGCGCAGGAAAATACCCCGGACAGCGCGGCACAAGCAAAACACTGCGAGCCGCTGTATGGCCAGAAGGCAGAAGGCATGCCATCAAACTGAGTCCAGCCAGTTTTGGAATAGCTGTAAGTTTTCACGATCAGGGTGCACAGGATTCCATTTTTTTGCACTAAACAGCATTTGTCTCGTGTACGAGCGCGATTTTTTACTGTCTCGTCATTTTGGATTTGGTGTACATTTGCACATCCTGCAGCCTTTCTGATTCTGGCCCTGCCTTGCTGCTTTGTCCTTCTTAATTGTGCTCCTTCGTGCAGGAAAACATAGAACGAAACATGCGGACTCTGAACAGTATGGGAGAGGCATGAGAACTCTTCTCGTGAAGAATTGTGTGAAGATGTACACAAACTTCCCTGATTCCAAGAATGAATCAGTTTTGCCCTTTCAGCAAGACATGACTACGACTGTCAGTTGACAGCATGTTGCCTGTGGATGATGTATGCAAGCTGTAACATGATATTTATCGATGTAATAAATGCACTGATTGTGAGTCATGCCCCTGTTGTAATCATCTTGCATTGTTGTATTTCTGACGGTCCCTGATAACACCATTTTTTTGTCCCAGAATGGTTTAACACGTATGGCTACTTAAAATAGCGCCTTAAGGATTGAGAACGAATGCGAAAGACCTTTGATTTCCTATGCATCACAGCGCACGATGGTGGCTTAAGAATACTCGTCACACAATACGAATAAGCTCAAACCCGGAAAACCGGTTTCGTATATTACAATGTTACCTCACAGATTAAAACACTCAATGCGGGAAGACTTACACCCAGTAGGCGAGGGATTCACACTCGAGCCCACAGGAGATTTACACTCCAGGATTAAGCGATGGTAAATAATCTGTAGAGCAACGTGGTAAATTACGATACAAGGTCCGGATTGCTGGCATAGCTCGTGCCTTCCTATTTTGTCCCTTCGTCCCCGTTGGCGGCTGCGCCTGGCGCTGCCAACCAGGCATGACGTGAGGTCCGCGGGGACGGGCTTCTCGAACCGTCTAGAACACATTAAAGACCAGTACGGCTAGAGGCCTCTCCTGAAAAATATCCAAATGTCCGTAGGTACCATCATAACGCATGTGCAGTGCCACTTGGCTGTCCCGTAACTCCCGTTCAGGCGCTAGGTCTGCCTACGGCGCAAAGGCCAAGTTCGTCAGCAAAACTTCTACACTTATACTTCCACACGGGTTGCCTCGGCTGCCAACTACTATGGCCTCGGCACTGGCGCCGGATTACGGTCGGCGCCGATCGACCGGGACGGATAATTTATATTACCACAAACGGCATGTTGCATCCGTGCAACACACCTCCCCCCCCAAAAAAGAGGCGGCTACTCCTGTAGCCGGGACTTATAAATGACTGTATACATGGTCACTGTTCCCTTCCAGGGCACGCATCGATCGTGCCAATTGTCACCGTCCGTTGGCGATGGTTTACGGCGCCGGGCGGTAAGGGCTCGGGCGGTGACCCCCACGAGCGGAGCCCCCACGGCCATGCCCGCGCAGAGGTGCGGCCGGGCGTTGACGCCGGTGGACACGCTCAGCCGGCGCGGCCTCAGCCGGCTCGGGAAGAGGCAGGCCATTGGCCTGGACTAAGGCGTGCTGGAAGGTGAGTTGCCGCTCGCCGGCGCGTGCATCATGGCGTTTGGCCAGGTTGACATCCCGCAGCGCCTCCAGTGGGAAAACGCTCAAGAAGGCGGCGAGGAACGTGTGTCGGGTGAGGGACACCGAACCTCCTGTCCAAACGATACCGCAGTGGTGGGTCCCGACAAAGGATGCCATGGCCTGGTCGAGGACAGACCGGGCGCCCCATGGGTCCGTGAACTGTACGGCAGAGAACATCTCTGGCGGGAGCACGTGCCGATAAAACTCCACCGGCTGATCCGCGTGAAACCGCGGATGTGCAGCACCTGCATGGGCGCCGCCCGGGGTGTCCCCCGCGAGATCGTACATGATCCCGTCGATCACGTGGGTTGGGGCCACGATGCGGCGGCGCTCCGCAACCGGCACCGCCAGCGGCACGTCGACGTCAAGCTCCAGTAAGGACATGCCCTCCGGTTGCGCCAACTGAACGCCTAAGGTGGGACGCACCCTCACGCGGGCCCACACGAAACCCGGGGGGCAGGCCCAGCATCGGCGCACATGACACGCACGCGAGCAATGGTGGCAGCCTGCGTACGCCGTAGAACCGTGGTTACAGTCGTGAAACGCCGGGGGCGCAGGACAGGGGCGGGCGGAATCGACCGAGGCACTGTGGTCGCGGCAGCGGGAGTAACCGATGCCGGGGCTTGCTGGGCTCCGAGGAGATGTTGCACCAAAAGAGACTGCTGTCGCAACATCTCTTGCAGCATATGTGACTGCTGCTGGAAAAGCTCGACCAGCTGGGGGGTACTAGCCACGGCGGCCGCGTTGGGAGCGTGGGCTCCACCCGCCAGCGCAGGCAACGCACCAGCAACCTGCCCCTGAGCCGGCTCAGCTGCCGTCCGCGGCAGGGGGGCGCTGCCGGGAGCGGTTGGACCCATCGCGCCGCGCTCACCAACCCCTGAGTCGCCCGCAGAGGAACTGTTGTCATCTGCCACGCAGGGGATGCATTTCCACCACCGGCGGTATCCGCACCGAATAACTCGATGTCGCCCATGGACTCCTGGGGCGGGGCGGCCTGCATCAAGGCAATGCACATGCAAGGAGCATTACGCAAAAGGTAAGAGATGGGCCAGAATTATGCCAACCCTGCCCGGGCTTTGTACTCCTGTAGCAAGCGTGCACAGCCCGTGAGTCCAGCCTCAGCTACCCATGAGTGCTCTAGCTCTGTTTGGGAGAACTTCCACTTAAGGAGGTACTCGCGGCGACGGCCTCGATTGCGGTGGGCTACAATGTCCTCCACCTCATCCTCGGGTTCGCCCGTCTCGGGGTTGAACTCCAAGGGGGCGGGTGCCATGACACGACCTGGGAAGGTGCTCTTGCGGTAAAGCTTAAGCTGGTCAACGTGGAAAACATTGGACTTCAGCTGCCACGAGTCCGGGATGGCGACAGACACCATCACCTCATTGAACACCTTCTCCACCAGATACGGTCCAAGGAATAAGGGGCGGAGCTTGACCTTCAGGCTGTCCTCGAACTTGTGCGAGAAGCGGCCTTGGTGGGGGCCCTCAATTAAAACCAAGTCACCTGCTTCGATTGCAGGGGTGCGCCTGTCCAGGGTACTTTGGACTCGCGCCATGTACTTGGCACGCGCCTGACGTAGGCCACTTATGGCGCTGGAATGAGCTTGCACCATCCGTTGTACCAGCTCCCGCGCCCCTGCGACTGTGGAGCGTAGCTCCGTTGTCGTGGTGATGGCTGGGGCGGTCAAGAGATCGGTGGGAGTAAGGGGATGCCTGCCTGTATCAAGAAAGAACGGGGTATACCCGTGGGCAGAATGGGGGGCATTATTGAGTGAAAACTCAATGAATCCCAGCACTTCGTCCCAATTCCTCCCGTCTCGATCCAGGTAGTGCCGCAGTGCCTCTTCCACCACCCGATTCACTCTCTCCACCATGTGAGAAGAGCTACTGTGATAGGCCGTACCCATAGACAACTTAGTCCCGACGACCTGAAAAAATGAGGTCCAAAATTTTGACGTGAACAGTTTGTCCTTGTCGGTGATAAATTGTCGGGGCATGCCATGGAGCCGGAACACATTGTTTAGGAACAAGTGGGCACACTCTTCAGCCGTCAGGGTGGCCTTGCAGGGGATTAAATGGCATCTCCGCGTGAGCCGGTCCACCACTACCAGGATCTGAGCATTGCCCGCCTTGGTCTCTGGCAAGGGCCCAATGAAATCCATCATCACCGAGTCCCAAGGGAACATGGGGTCTGGAATTTCCTTTGGAACGCCCTGTTTGCCCGTATTCCGTGGCTTCATGTGCTGGCAGCTGTCACAGGTACTGACATACTCCCGCACATCACGAGCCATCTTAGGCCAATAGTAGGACCTCCGGGCCCTCGCTAACAGCCTATCCTGGCCTTGGTGTCCCCCCAAGACGGAGTCATGTAACTCAAATAATACCTCGGCGCGGCATATTTGGGGGACATACAAGCGCCATGAGTCTTGACGGGCCGCCTGGCCACTGACATTCACGAAAAGGAACCCGTTTTGAAACTTGGCTGGGTAGCCGTCCATGCTCTGAGGGCGGGCAGATATGGCTTCATTTGCCTTGTCCTCAGTGACGTGAAGCGCGAGATGAGGCGCTCTAGGTCCGAGCTGATGACGACCGTTGTTGCAGTATTTGCCAACGTGAATGCCTCTCCAAGGGCTGCATTGGAGGGTAACTCCTGTCGCCGGCACCACATGGCTGTACGGGGCCGAAGTCCTTCCCCCCCTGCGGCTGCGCACGTGCCCTCACGTGCAGGGGTGCTGCCGGCGAGGCGCACGGAATGGTCAACAGTGTCAACCTCCGCGGTTGTGGCGCCACAGAAGAGGAAGGGGCTCATCGGGTCGCCAAAGGGGGCGACGGGACCATGGGAGGGGATCAACGTCGTGGCCAAAACGTCAAGATCCTCATAAAACCAATAGTCGGGGCGACGCGACAGGGCGTTAGGGACCGTGTTGTCAAGGCCCTTGACATATTCGATCTTGAACGGACCGAACTGTGCCAAATATTCAAGCCAACGGGCTTGGCGTGGCGTAAGCGTGGGCTGCGTCAACAAGTGCGTGAGGGGCCGATGGTCGGTCTGGATGATCAAGCGGTACGGGCCCGCAGGGTCGGGTTCGGCCATGGCCACGTTGAACTGAGCACCCAGAAGATGAGTGCCGCCAAGTATGGCAACAGTACACCACGGCCAACAACTCTTGCTGATGGACCGGGTAATTTCTTTCGGCCGGGATCATCGTCCGGGAGATATACTCGACCGGTTGGAGACCGAGACCATGGTCTTGGAGCAGCACACCGCCAATAGCAACCTTGCTAGAATCGCTATTGACCACGAATGGCTTGGTGGGATCCGGAAGGATGAGGACAGGCGCAGTGGCGAGCCTGGCCTTCAGCAGGTCAAAGGCCTGTTGACACAGGCCTGACCATTCCCACGGTACGTCCTTCTTGAGGAGGTGAGTAAGCGGGGCCGCAATGGTCGCGAAACGCGGGATGAAGCGGCGATAATACGATACCAAGCCCAAGAAGCTGCGCAAGGCGCGAACATTCGCGGGAACAGGCCACTGTTGGACGGCGGCGACCTTATCGGGGTCCGTGGACACGCCCTTGTCCGAGAGAATGTGGCCTAGAAAGGGGACGCTGCGGCCTGATTCTACCTTGCTGCGGCGGGCGGACAGTTTATTATCCGCCATGATCTGCAAAACCGCGGCAACATCCTCCAAGTGCTCCTCGAACGTGCGAGAGAAAATGAGGATGTCATCCAAGTAGATGGCCACGCAGGTGCGTTTGTACGGCTGCGTCCCCGGGTCCCACGGGATAGTCGGGTCGCGCAGGTCTGCCGAGACCTGGGGCAGCCGACTAGTGCCCATCACCGACCTAAAGAGGTGGTTCATGAGCATCTGAAAAGAGGCAGGGCTGTTACACAAGCCCATGGCCGCCACGCGGAATTGGTAATGGCCAAAAGGCGTGGCAAAGGCTGTTTTATGGCAATCTTCGGGGGCGATCCGAAGTTGCCAAAAACCGTCTGCACAATCGAGCACCGTAAAGTACTTTGCGCCCTCCACCTTATTAAATATATCATCGATGCGGGGGAGGGGATACTTGGACTTCACGGTGATCGCATTGAGTTTGCGATAATCCGTAACCAGACGCCACTTCCCATTGGGTTTGGGCACCAGCAACACGCCCGCGCTGTAAGGGCTATTGCTGGGCTCGATCAAGCCGGCCTCCAACAAGCCGACCAAGATCTTCTTGAGCTCTGCCAACTCCACGGGCCCCATGCGAAAAATGGGTGAGGTGGTAGGTGGGTGCCCCTCCTGCAAATGAATGCGGTGGAGCACCGGTCTGGCCGGGGGAAACGTAGGTGTTTTCTCCTCAAACACGGCTGAATACTGATCGAGCACTGCGTTGAGTCGTTTCACCTCGTCTTCCGACAAGTCCATGCCAAGCGAGTTTAACGAAACTCCAGCTTGGGCATGCTGGGCGCTGGGCCCGCGCGCGTGGGCAAGGGCGTCCAGACGAATGGAGTAAACGGGAGGAGGCTGTCGGGCTCTCATCATCCGCTTGAACTCCCTTTTGGACATGAGAATGTCCGCAAGGCGACGACGGTCACTCTTGAGGGCAGGCGTGTCATCGGTGATGGTCATGCCGTTGGCCGCATACTGCCGCTCAGGTAACCAGAATGACCCATCTGGGAAGTGGGTAACCATGGTACCAAAAGAGACGGTCACCTTGGATATGTGCAGCCAGTCAATCCCTAGGATGATATCAGCCGCTTGTAAGGGAATGACCGTGGCGCGAATGGGCACGCTGGTGCCTTGTACGATAGGGGCCAAGTCCGCATAGCCCGGGGATGGCTGAGTGTAGCCATCCGAGTATCGCACGCGCCGAGCAATGGTATGGGGAGTCGGGGTTACTCCCAGGCGCTGCACTATGGCCTCACTGACGAAGGTGGTAGCCGCACCACTGTCAATGAGGACCTTGATGCCCTCCAAACAACGCCCAGAGCCCTGGGGGTCTGGTAGGCTTCCAGTGAAGAGGAGTAGTTGCCGCGGGCCTTCGCTAGGCTCCGCTTGCCATTCCTGGGTCTCTGTCACCACATTACATGGTAACAAAACGTGGGCGACTTGTTCATGGCCGGGTAAGGTGTCGCCCGGAGTGCCCTCCCGGCCTCTCAGTCCAACGCCTCTCCTGCAGGCCCCTCGTCCACCGGTGTGCCTCGCAGGTGGCCGGATGCGGCCGCGGAAGAGCCATCATCAGGCTCGGCCGCGTCTGCGGCATCCAGTTGGTTGAGGGCATGCCCAGCTTGCTGGTAGGCGCTTGGGGGCGCCTTGGGTTGTTGGTACAGCCGGGGCTGTTGGCGCGCTTGTTGCAAGCGTCGGGCACGCTCACCCGCACTGGGAGCTGTGCGCATATTTCGCGCCGGTGGTGGCCTCGAGGCCATTTGCGGGGAGGCCGCTTGGAAGTTGTTGCGTTGCACAGGCGGGGCCTGGTCCAGCGGAGGGAGATCAGGGCACTCACGTTTGATGTGCCCCACGCGGTTGCAGTGGTAGCACTGAATCCGGGAAGTGTCCAAGGCATTAATGTCCAGGACCTCGCACTGTAGCTCATCCACCCACACGGGGGCGAATCCCAGCTCATTGAGTTCCAGTGCATTCACGCGGGGTTTTGGGGTCCGCTGCACCAAGGGAGCTATCTCCGCTAGGTAGGTCTTGATGTCCTGCAGGTTCCATTGAGCCCAGGAGAGGTGGGCGAATTTCCGCTTCACCTCATCCCGGAATTCGGGTTGCAAGCCCTCATAGAACCTTGCCAAGGCTTCTGGGCCCATCAGGTCATCAACCCGCCCAGCTAGAAGCTCGAACTTGGTCATATATTCCCGATAGCTCAGGTTCCCCTGCTTGAACGCCCCAAAAGCCTCCCGGTCCAGCTTGTCTTGGTCGGGTGGCAGGTACTTGGCCCGTGCTCGCCGAAATAATTCAGCCAAGCTGCTGGGGAAGCCATTGGCCAGGGCGCTTTCGCAATGGAGAGCTTGTCTCACATCGGGAGCCAGTGCCTCGCTGGACACCAGCTTGACCTTGATATCCTCGTCCAAGAGCTTGCGATTGTATGTCTCCCAGATGTCGATCTTCTGAGACACTGCAATCTCCCAAGCCTCAAACTCTTGGTAGGAGCAGTCGGGTTTAAACTTGGGAATATCCGACAACTTGGGCAACGGTGGTAGTCGCCCTGCATTGTGAGTATCATCGTCATGATGGCCCATGATACTCGCGGGTCTCCCGGGCCCGGCCACACCTTGCGAGGTGTGCCCACGCGGGTAACCTGCCGGGGGGCTGCACTCACACTAGGAGTTAATTTTACGGGGCGTAAACGCCCCGGTTGAGGTTACCGGGGCGGTTACTGGCCAGTAACCATGTACGTTTATGGTTACCGGCCAGGTTACCGGCCGGTAACCTTAAACGCGACAGACTAAATACCGGCCGGTAATGGTTACCGGGCGGTAATAGTTACCGGAACGTTTACTGGGCGGTAACTTTTACCGGAGCCGTAACCATGCCCGTAACCTATCTGGGTTACGGTCATGGTTACGGCCCAAGTAGAAGTTACCGGGCGGTAAACTGGCATGGTTACGGGACCAGTTCTGAGAACCGGGATGGGTTACCGGCATGGTTACGGGACCAGTTCTGATAACCGGGCCTGGCTACTGGCCTGGTTACGGGTCCGTCAACCGTCCCGTAACCTGCAGTAGTTACGGCCCAGTAGTTGACCCTGGCTACTGCGGTGGTTACGGGGCCGGTTATGCCCCAGTAATAGTAGTAACCCATGCCTACAACGCAGCCTGTCCGGGTTATGGCCCCGAATTCTAAAATGCATTGACCCCGGCTATGGTGAGTGGCTTGCATGATATGGTGCTTTTCAAGATGCATTTTTGAATTAGGCATTTCATTAAAATGTTTAAGAAGTCATTAATAATCAATTGCACGAATCACTTCCATCCGATGTTGTCAACGTGGGCTTCATGATGAAATCGTGGAGATGACGCACATGAAGTTCACGGAACATCTTAGGTAATAAATTAAGCCGTTACGGCAGTAGAACCTTGGCCGATGAGGGTGGCGTCTTGAAGCTGTTGTCACCCTCAAGTCCGCTCGGCCAGGGATAATCGCCCATGTTGATTTGAAAGGTACCGCCGTCCATGTGGCGGCTCCGCTTTTGGTGCGAGTTGACCAACTTCCCGTCTTAATCATTCCGGATTGCCTGCAGTTCATTCCGCCTTTGTCCAAGTAAGACAGCAACTGTCACGCACTCATAAAAAACGCAAAATGCCCCGAATGCAGTTACGGCCATACGGTAGCGAGGAATAGCAGTTGAAATTTCTAGTACACAGGCAACTAGTAAGAAAAGGGACGATGCGTGCACCACCACCAATACGTACGTGCATCCCTCTCTTGAAAATGACAGCATCTTCCATGCCGTCCAAGAAAAACGCAACGTATTTAACATGAACCCGAATGCAGTTACGGTCGTAGACTAGTGAGGACTGGCAGCTGAAAGTTCTAGTTGATGGGCTGAGAATAAGGAAAAAAATGATGCGTGCACTCACCTACCCTATTACGTCCCTCCCATGGCAAGGAACCAGCAAAACCACCCACATACCCTGTTGTGTCCCTCCCTTGACAAGGAACAAGCACGTGCACATGCCCTACCCCACATGCATGCCTCCCTTGACAAGAATCGAACGGGCACGTGCACCCACCTACCCTATGTGCACCCCTCCTTTGACAAGGAACAAGCACGTGTACATGCCTACCCCACATGCATGCCTCCCTTGACAAGAATCGAACGAGCACGTGCACCCACCCACCCTGTGTGCACCCCTCCTTTGACAAGGAACAAGCACATGAACTCACCTACACTACGCGCGTCCCTCCCTTGACAAGGAATAGGCACGTGCACATGCCTACCCCACATCCATGCCTCCCCTGACCAGTAACAAGCACGTGCACCCACCTACCCTACGTGCATCCCTCCTGTGACACGGAACAAGCACGTGCACCCACCAACCCTATGTACGTGCCTCTTGACAAGCAACAAGCACGTGCACCCACCTACCCTAAGTGCCCCCCTCCTTCGACAAGGAACACGCATGTGCACTCACCTACCGTACTGAATCCCTCCCTTGGCAAGGACCAAGCACGTGCACCCACCTACCCGATGTCCGCCCCTCCCTTGATAAGGTACAAGCATGCCCACCCACCTACCCTACCTGCATCCCTCCCTCGACATGGAACAACCATGTGCACATTCCTACTCCACATGCCCCCCTCCTTTGACAAGGAACAAGCATGTGCACTCATCTACCGCACGTGCATCCCTCCCTTGACAAGGAACAAGCAAGCCCACCCACCTACCCTACCTGCATCCCTCCCTTGACATGAAACAAGCACGTGCACATGCCTACCCCACATGCATGCCTCCCTTGACAAGGAACGAGCACGTGCACCCACCCACCCTATGTGCACCCCTCCTTTGACAAGGAACAAGCACATGAACTCACCTACACTACGTGCGTCCCTCCCTTGACAAGGAACAAGCACGTGCACATGCCCCACCCCACATGCATGCCTCCCTTGACAAGAATCGAACGGGCACGTGCACCCACCTACCCTATGTGCACCCCTCCTTTGACAAGGAACAAGCACGTGCACATGCCTACCCCACATGCATGCCTCCCTTGACAAGAATCGAACGAGCACGTGCACCCACCCACCCTGTGTGCACCCCTCCTTTGACAAGGAACAAGCACATGAACTCACCTACACTACGCGCGTCCCTCCCTTGACAAGGAATAGGCACGTGCACATGCCTACCCCACATCCATGCCTCCCCTGACCAGTAACAAGCACGTGCACCCACCTACCCTACGTGCATCCCTCCTGTGACATGGAACAAGCATGTGCACATGCCTACCCCACATGCGTCCCTCCTTTGACATCGAACAAGCACGTGCACCCACTAACCCTATGTCCGCCCCTCCCTTGATAAGGTACAAGCATGCCCACCCACCTACCCTACCTGCATCCCTCCCTTGACATGGAACAACCATGTGCACATTCCTACTCCACATGCCCCCCTCCTTTGACAAGGAACAAGCATGTGCACTCATCTACCGTACGTGCATCCCTCCCTT
The DNA here is from genome assembly GCA_009746045.1 of Mesostigma viride. Lineage (NCBI taxonomy): Eukaryota > Viridiplantae > Streptophyta > Mesostigmatophyceae > Mesostigmatales > Mesostigmataceae > Mesostigma > Mesostigma viride. The sequence continues at coordinate 584,012 of RPFO01000584.1, read as the reverse complement.
GACAAGGAACAAGCAAGCCCACCCACCTACCCTACCTGCATCCCTCCCTTGACATGAAACAAGCACGTGCACATGCCTACCCCACATGCATGCCTCCCTTGACAAGGAACGAGCACGTGCACCCACCCACCCTGTGTGCACCCCTCCTTTGACAAGGAACAAGCACATGAACTCACCTACACTACGTGCGTCCCTCCCTTGACAAGGAATAAGCACGTGCACATGCCTACCCCACATCCATGCCTCCCCTGACCAGTAACAAGCACGTGCACTCACCTACCCTACGTATGTGCCTCTTGACAAGGACCAAGCTCGTGCACCCACCTACCATACGTGAATCCCTCCCTTGACAAGGTACACGCATGCCCACCCACCTACCCTACGTGGGCCCCTCCCTTGATAAGGTACAAGCATGACCAGCCACCCACCCCGCGAGCCTCCCTACTTTGACAAGGAACAAGCACGTGGGCCCGCTAGCATGGCAGCAAGGAAGACATTACACTAACATGGCATGGCCAAAGCAAAAGAGACAGAGAAGTCAATGGAGAGAGAGCTCCTAAGAACTCCTAGTAAAATTGGCAACCATGGAGGGCAAAAAACGTTCAACAACTTACGATGGGCATCGGCACATACAGAGAAGCCCAGGTGTGCCAGGTGTAAAATAAGCGAGATTGAAGTGTCGCCTACCTCGTGGGAGACTTTTTGTATCTGGTAAACAATGAAAGCGAGTGGAAAGATGGACAACGTGAAAATAACATACAATCGACTGCAATGCATGCAAAGAGGACAGAATCAGTAATAAAGCGCGCTGCATTCAGGCAGCGCTGAGCAATTGAACGGTGAACAATTTAATCCGGAACGCATTGTCTACGCGACTCGATGCGACTAAACGTGGCATGCATACGCGGTCGCTGACTGAAGACATTGTGTACCTGGCTCAGCAAGGTGCGCTTGCAGCCGCTTTCTTAAATATGCCGCAGGCGCACGATGTAACGAATTGAAGTTTGCACGTAGTAACAAAGGCAAGAAAAGCGGTGTAGCTGGCTACCGACTACGCCATAGTAAGCTGTATCGGAGTTGGCGCTGCCGATGGCTGGAAACGGATGACCGAATCATGCTAAACTGGGGCTCCAAAAGGGCTTGTCATGCATCCTAGTGCGCCTTTTGCTTTTTTTTCTTCAAGCATCGTGATCATGCGGGTTTAGGGGGGCGCTTATTCTTTCACCACTATCAGTCGGCTGGACTGCAATCGGCATAGCCAGCGCAAGGTGATGCAAGGGCAGGCAAACTTTACCAGCTCGTTCAAGGCTCGTTGATGAAATTCAAACATCTAGGCGGCGCGTCTGCAACGGCTCATCGCAATTCGAATTCGCAAGCAGAACCCTCGTTACACGTGGCGCATGCAGAGATCTGCTTCGGGCGGCTTGGCGTATCTCACTGCGTCGTGACTCGAGTACCTAGATAGTCAGCCTAGTTGGTACTCTGGGGGCCTCGAGTTCGGCAGTCCCCTATTCGGAAATCCCGGATCATATGTACTCCACACTATGTACTCTTGGAGTACATAGTGTGCCACCCTATGTACTCTTGGAGTACATAGTGTGGAGTACATAGTCACTCCTTCCTAAGTAATACGGGCGTGTCTCACCGCGTCGGCAGTCCCCTAATCGGAAATCCCGGATCATATGTACTCCACACTATGTACTCTTGGAGTACATAGTGTGCCACCCTATGTACTCTTGGAGTACATAGTGTGGAGTACATAGTCACTCCTTCCTATGTAATACGGGCGTGTCTCACCGCGTCGGCAGTCCCCTATTCGGAAATCCCGGATCATATGTACTCCGGACTATGTACTCTTGGAGTACATAGTGTGCCACCCTATGTACTCTTGGAGTACATAGTGTGGAGTACATAGTCACTCCTTCCTATGTAATACGGGCGTGTCTCACCGCGTCGGCAGTCCCCTATTCGGAAATCCCGGATCATATGTACTCCGGACTATGTACTCTTGGAGTACATAGTGTGCCACCCTATGTACTCTTGGAGTACATAGGGTGGAGTACATAGTTACACCTTCCTATGTAATACGGGGGTGTAATCATATGTAATCATGTGTAATCATCGGTAAAAATCGGTAATCATTTGTCCTTTTTTGGTAATCATGTACGTGTAATCATGTGTAATCATGTGTAATCATCGGTAAAAATCGGTAATCATTTGTCCTTTTTTGGTAATCATTTCGGTCAGGGTCACGTGTGCTTGTCTGCATGATCTATCGTCCAGACAAGCTGCACTGCCCCTAAGACCCTAACTTACACAAGATGATGGAGTAGTTTGGTGTTGAAAGGGAAGGTCGAAAGCCTGCGCTTAATGCACCACCCGTAATTACGAGCGAAAGTACAGCCACCATGGAAAATCCCGTTGACATCGCGCAAAAACAGGCCAAGAGAAAGCGGCAAGTGGCCGAAGCGGCCCGCCGGTGGAGGTTGAAAAAGAGGGGGAAGAAGAGGGGGACGACTCAATGCATACGTAGTCAGGCGATGGAGGGTGGCAACGCCGCTCCCCCTGGACGATGGTGCTGTTCCACACCGCGCTCCTCGCCTTCAGTTGAGCCGGCGTGTAGTTCTCGTCGAGGCTGAAGTCGCCGGGCTGGAGCAGACGACGTGCTCCCAGCACGAGGCGTTTGTCGTGCATGGAGGCCATGGTGACGACGACCAGGCCCGGAGGGCCTGGCAGCCGAATGGCTCGTTCAATGACAACACGGTTCTGGAGCTGCATCTTCCCCAGAAACGCTGGGCCGCGCAGCTCCTCGGCAAGTGAGTGCGCTGTCTCATGTGCTGCCGCGCCTGTCTGGAAGCCTTTGATTACCATATTGCGCTGGCGTTGCTGCACTGCATTCTGGGTGACCGCAGCGGTAGCTGCAGACTTGGCCGCCTGTTGAACGATGGTGGTCAACTGCTTGCCGGTGACGTCGGCAAACGTGGTAGTTTTGGCGGGGGCTGCCATGGCTTTCTTCAGCTCCAGCAATTGTGCCGTCGCAGCTGCAGACGCCTCCGTCAGGACCTTAATGTCGCCCTGCACGGTCGTAAAAGACTGTGCGACGTCCTGCAGCTGCACGTTAACATCGGTCGCGGGGGCTGGCCTGGCGATGGTCGTCGCCGGCAGCTCGACAAGTTCAGGGCAGCACGAAATAAGACAGGCAAGCCGACGCTGGCGCTCATCCCAATGAGGCCATTCATCCGAAGCAGCCTCCATAACCTGGCCGCTCTTAGGGTGGCGAATCGGGGCGTCGTTGTCGTTGCGGAGCTTCAGCACGCTTGTCACAGCGGCGTCATTGTAGGCGAGTAAGGTATCGATGTCTGCCAGGCTCAAACGCTGGCCTGGCATGTAGAATGAGGAAGAAATGGCGTCCGGCAAGGAGGTTTCAGCAGCTATCGGAGTTGCTTCCGAAGTTGCTTCCGAAGTCTTGGATCGCTTGTTAGCGGCGTTCTTGGCGACGACAATGTCGTGGGCGATTTTGTTTGCAGCAATCTGGGCATCAATAGAATCGGCGGCAAGAGCTGAAGACGATGCGGGGACCTCCATAGCTACGTTTAATAGCACCTAGACGAGGGCAGGGGGCGCAGGCACACTGATCACATGCGTGGTGCCGCCATAATGTGCAGAAAAATAGCGAGATCTGCTGGGCAGGCCGCTGGCGATAACTTGCGAAATCCTGGGCAATGGCTGCCAAAAATTAGATCGGCGTGTTCGTCATCAAAAGGCGAGTCTATTGCAATTTACCCGACCAAATTTCATCATGGATGGAGGGAGGGAGGGAGGGAGGGAGGGAGGGAGGGAGGGAGGGAGGGAGGGAGGGAGGGAGGGAGGGAGGGAGGGAGGGAGGGAGGGAGGGAGGAGGGAGGGAGGGAGGGAGGGAGGGAGGGAGGGAGGGAGGGAGGGAGGGAGGGAGGGAGGGAGGGAGGGAGGGAGGGAGGGAGGGAGGGAGGGAGGGATGGATGGATGGATGTTCTTAATTAATTAATTAATTAATTAATGGTCAAATTAAAGGCAATCATGGTAGATGAAGCGAGACAAATCATGCCTGGACGCATGGCGATGTAAGAGCCCCCCCTCCCCCACGCCAGGAGGAAGGGGTGCGTGACTGAGTAGAGTAGTTAGGATTTTGTATTAAGAGAGACAACTTTGTATATTATCAAGGAGACAACTTGGTATATAAGATTAGAGTGAGATCAGCTAGTCTTCGCGGCTCAGTTCTAATGCACCCACCCCCATCAGTCCATGGAATACGTGCTCCTGCTCCAGATCCTTAATTAAGGCCAAAATGAGTCCCTTCCAAACAACGTTTGCACTTAGATAGTTAGACGAATTATGCCCGACGAAGCTGGAACTTAACAGCCACAATGAATTACGGTTGTTCAGACCTTGAACAACGCCTCAGGGCATTTGGAGCCCTGAATGGTAACAAATGCTAACAAGGTAGTGTTGCTATCAATAATGATTTTAAAAATTAATATGATGTCATTAATTAATTAATTAGTTATCAACATCACTCCGTTGGGAGTAAATGTAGCACATATCCCTGAGAAGGGGCATATGGCTGCTTCATGCACATTCTAGGCTACTTCATGCAAGGGTGGGAATGTAAGCTACCCCTGCTCTAGGTGCACCAGGGCACCTGCACCACCATGTCATATTACAACCAAAACTGGTCGTCATCATGCAAGCATCTGAAGCATGGTCGCAAAACTTCGTGTGCAAAATCTCATGTCATAAGGAGCCCAACATTATGACAATTGCCAGGCTTTGTAAAGATTTTTTATTTAACGATGACTACAGCACAAACAGTGAGCGAAACCCTGGTGCATGTGAATGCCTGAGTGGCGACTGTTCCTAACAGAATGCAAGATGTAAGGTAGACATTGCGAGTATGCCACAAATGTGTGATGTGCAGTGCACATGCATGTGAGCTACCATGGTCCGGATTCTCCCGATTTCTGGCCTGCGCTGGTTGTCTCCTTGATGTGTACCCCATGACACCATACTTCTAAACTACTTAAGAACCTTGGCACATTGCAAAATGGGAAAGAAAGCTGAACAATACATGCAACATCACTCACTAACACAGCCATGTGATTGCTACCAACACGTACCATGTACGTCCTGTGTGAAATTATTGGCAACGACACGCCAAGCAAACGCCAAGGTATAGTATAACTGCGACAGGCTGGCACATGTCACCTGGCATCCACGTGTGCTCACCCCAAGGCATTGGCATATCCCCATGTCTATATCCGTTGCCCTTTGTGCGTACCGAGTCACCCATGCAGTCACCCACCCATGCATCCACCTGGCCCACCCACACAAGTACTCATACACTTGCGCACCTGAGTACCCAGCCACCCACTGGTCCACCCACCCGGTGACCCAGCCAGCCAGCCACGCACCTACTAAACCAACCTATCTAACCACTCGTGCACCCAGGCACCCAGCCACATACCCACCCACTGGGACATCCACCCACCCAGCTAGCCACATATGCAATCTACCCACCTAGGCAATAAGGAGGCATTCACCCATCCTTTTATCCAGGCACCCATTACTAAAACCACGCAGCCACCTAACCACCCAGCCAGCTGGCCCCATGTGTGCCCACCGGGCCGCCCACCCCTGACCCACCCACGCCCCTTCCCACTCGACCACTCTTTCCCCCCATACCCTTATACCCACCGACCTGCACCCACTCACCCTCACACATCCACATCCTCTCAGCCAGTCACCCACCCATCTCACCCCTAACATGCACAGCCCTTCACCCGCGATAGGTGAGTCGATCCCAACTACAAAACCACCCACCCACCCATATCCGTGCACCCACCCACCCATCTACCTTCCCCATCGCTCACCCCACCCACTTCTAATCACAGCTACACATCCACCCGCCACAAACCAACGGTGCAAATCCTCCAGCCCATGAAACAGTTTCACTCAGGCATCCAATAATGCACCCACCTAGGAGTTCCCAAACCCCGTCGATCCCCCAGCCACCTGGCGATTCACTTATAAGCAACCACCCTTGCACCCATCCACCCACCATAACCACCCACCCACCCTCCCTCCCTCCCTCCCTCCCTCCCTCCCTCCCTCCCTCCCTCCCTCCCTCCTCCCTCCCTCCCTCCCTCCCTCCCTCCCTCCCTCCCTCCCTCCCTCCCTCCCTCCCTCCCTCCTCCCTCCCTCCCTCCCTCCCTCCCTCCCTCCCTCCCTCCCTCCCTCCCTCCCTCCCGCCACCCCACCCACCCACCCTCTCCAACTGCATGTGGACTGCCTCTCCCAGCGACTCGGCCAGCCGTTTGAGTGTGTTTGGGACCATATGCTGATGCCCATGGATATTACGTGCGCCATCAACCAGGCAACACCAGTGACACTTGAGCTCCTTGTTATCCTTCTCATCGGATGTACTGACGACACCCTGCACAATTACAGCTCACAAGGCAACTAACATGCTGGAGGAACGCATCCGCCGCAGTGGACGTCAGTAACGGATGTTGCAATGTTGCTGGAGGGAGGTCAATCGACCGCACCCGTACATACAAGGGGCAATTATTGATGCATCATACCCAAAACAGGAAGAAAATGTGGCACAACTAACCTTGCCATCAACATGGATGGACGGAGTTGGAGACCAACTGCAGCGCGGCATTCGCAAGGGCACAGGCTGTGTTGTTCAGCAGGTCCACCGCTGGACTGCCCGATGCCGAGTCCAGGTTCTTCCTTACACAAACTCTCCACAAGCGTGATTGTCGCGTCCTTGGCTGCCAACTGCGGAAAGGAGGCCAGTGCTCGCTTCAGCAGGAACTCGGCAATTGCAATCACGGTGGGCCCTGGCACGATTTGCAGGCCTACACATGCTTGCCCCGCATGTGCCTCCCCCACGTGTGCATCCACCGCAGTTGACGTGCTTGCTCGCAGCTCCCACTACCACTGGCTTCGTTGCCAGGTTCCTCCACCCGTTGCCTCTTGCATTTTAGCTGTTCCTCGCGCTTCTCCGCAGCCTCTCTTTCCCTCTCTTCCTCTCTCTTTTCTGCTGCCGTTCATGCCTTGCTCCAGATATAGATGTGGCTGCTTAGGCGTTCAATCTGCATCACAGAATTGGACGATATGCACGTCAAAGGAAAGCCAACCAAGCAGCAACATTACCAACAATGTAGCGGGAGGGTCAGTGCAGAGGCCAGCAACATAACTGCCTTAGTCTTGTACTCCTACCATACACATTAGGGAAGACTGCTGGCATGGCAGCCTGCAACACAGCAATGAATTGCCGCCAACTAAAATAAGAGAGTGACTCACCGCTACTCTTCCCTGAAGCCGACTGGTCACACCTCCATTGTGGCGTTGTTTTACCACTTTAAGGCTCTTCCACAGCGTGCGATTTTGTTGATGCCATTTTCTCAATTCCTGTAGCATATATTTTGCCCCCGCCGCACGCTTCCATGGGTTGCCATGTACATCATACTTTGCTGATGCTGCAGAGAAGTCAATTAACGCGTCTTCTACGTCTTCCACAGTGTGCATGCGTAGCTAGCCAGCTATGTCGCGGTTTACGATCCAGTTAACGATAACGGCTCCGTAACCACCCCAGTACCTAATATTGGGGCAGCTATGGCGCCGTAACCACTACCTGACCCGTCCCGTATACCCCAACGTAACCTGAACCGAAGCCGTTCACGCCCCCGTAAACATAACCGGCCCAGTTACTGGGCCGTACCGAATCTCGGGGCCAATATTCCGAATGGTACCGTAACCGGTCCGGTAACCCAAACCGCCAACGAATACGGACCCGTAACCTGGCCCGTCGAAGTTACCGGGCAGGTTACGGGGGCGTCGAAGTTACCGGACAGGTTACGGGGGCTTCAAATTAACTCCTAGTGCATCCTCACCCGGGTGCTCATACCCATGTGGGTAGTGGGCGCGGCTTGCATAATGATGGGCGGCGGTGGCCGCTGGGTGCTGCTCTCGTGGGTCACCCGGAGCCAGGCGGTCGTATGCTGAGTTGGGGAGGGGAATCGCCTCCCCTGCGACCCCGAAGGAAGACCGACCGGTCCGTGCGGTGCCTTGGCCCTGCCCAGCCATATTTGGCGAGGCATGGCCGAAGGGGCTAGCCCCAAGGGGTCCAGGCGCATGATAGGACGCCCGATTCGCAGCGCGGCGAGACCGCGATCGGCTATCATACAAGGGTGGCGCCGGGGCGCTGCTGCCAGGCCAAGTGGCCAATGTAGGTTGCGGCAGCACCGTAGGCAGGGCCCCACTCCTACCGTAGTGCAGGGTAACATTATTCCCCTGCGCCCCCGGCCGCGCCGGCTCCTACACCAAGGGCCGGACCCGCCGACAACCCCGCGATGGATGTTCCACTTGGTGGTCCATTAAGAAGATTCCCTACAGGGCTATCAGGTGGTGCACCGGCAGCCGCCGAGGAATTCCCTCCCAAACGTGGGGTTTGTGCTGGGGATGACCCCCTAGAGCCACGCTCACTACTCGGGCGTGAGTGATTTTGGGTAGCTCTCTCTGCCGCCTCGAGTGCTGCCACGAGGGAAGGGGCAGGAGAGAAGCGATGGGCCTCTCGTCGCCCTCGCTCAATACCGTCAGCCATCGCGTGGTGGCTGGTAAAGTGTGAACAATGTGCCTCTAGTCACCTTGGCGGGATGACAAATTAAGCACAAAAAATACGTATACGTCAATTAAAGGACGTGAGATATTACTGCAGCTTGCCGGAGCTGACAGTAAGTATCCCAGATATAGGGTGTGAGGCAATGGCCAAGACGCCAAACAATGCGTGAAATTGCAACCCACAAAGCGTTTCCGTTTAAAGCACGCAATATAAGGAGATTCGTTTCCGGACGAATCCCTTAGGTCAACCGGACAAGGCCAGGTTGGGGCATGCAAGAACCGCAATATGGGTAGCGGGTATGGACAGATAGGATTGTGGGGATCCGACCCCCACAATGAATTACTGCAAGCGGAATTAGTAAGGGTTCCGGCCCTTATATAATTCCGTTGCTGATCCGGATCAGATTACAGAAAAACGGGACGGGATAGAGGCCACTAGGAAAGTTTCCTCCGAGTCCAGTTTAACACGTATGGCTACTTAAAATAGCGCCTTAAGGATTGAGAACGAATGCGAAAGACCTTTGATTTCCTATGCGTCACAGCGCACGATGGTGGCTTAAGAATACTCGTCACACAATACGAATAAGCTCAAACCCGGAAAACCGGTTTCGTATATTACAATGTTACCACACAGATTAAAACACTCAATGCGGGAAGACTTACACCCAGTAGGCGAGGGATTCACACTCGAGCCCACAGGAGATTTACACTCCAGGATTAAGCGATGGTAAATAATCTGTAGAGCAACGTGGTAAATTACGATACAAGGTGATCCGGATTGCTGGCATAGCTCGTGCCTTCCTATTTTGTCCCTTCGTCCCCGTTGGCGGCTGCGCCTGGCGCTGCCAACCAGGCATGACGTGAGGTCCGCGGGGACGGGCTTCTCGAACCGTCTAGAACACATTAAAGACCAGTACGGCTAGAGGCCTCTCCTGAAAAATATCCAAATGTCCGTAGGTACCATCATAACGCATGTGCAGTGCCACTTGGCTGTCCCGTAACTCCCGTTCAGGCGCTAGGTCTGCCTACGGCGCAAAGGCCAAGTTCGTCAGCAAAACTTCTACACTTATACTTCCACACGGGTTGCCTCGGCTGCCAACTACTATGGCCTCGGCACTGGCGCCGGATTACGGTCGGCGCCGATCGACCGGGACGGATAATTTATATCTACCACAAACGGCATGTTGCATCCGTGCAACAAATGGCTGGAGAATTCGCCTGTGCATGCTCTTGATTTTCTTGAGATTCTACTCGTTTTTTTGTCCTGAGATTTTCACTACAAAGTCAAAATCTCAACACCTGAGTTTTTCGGTTGAAAATCTTGAGATTTTTTTCACCAGAAATCTCAGGACCCGAGACTTGCGCACTTACCAGATTTTCTCAGTACGAAATATCAAGACAATCTCAAGACAATCTCAGGAAAACTCAAGATCAATCTCAAGACATTCTCAAGACATTCTCAAGATATCTCAGGAAATCTCAAGATGGGTGTAGATAAATCTCAAAAAAACTCAGGACAATCTCAAGAAATCTCAGTGCGAATTTCCGCCGACTTCCTAGTGTATACGGCCATTTACAGGGTTTTCACACTCGGGTTTTTTTCGGTCGAATTGTTTGGACGCTCCGGCGAAATTCGGCGGACTTTCGGCCAAAAGTGGTATGCGCCGGAATAGGGCCGTGCACGCGCCGGGCTTGACACGCTGTACGGGCTGCGAAAAAATGGCAAGTTTGTTACGGCTGTTTCCGTGGGCTGGTCGGACATGTTCAGAATTGGGCATGCGGACCTGATGCGAAGTGAATTTCGACCGTCCAGGTGGACGCATCCTATTGGGTCGGACAAGTAAAAAATTGTGGCGCGGCGCCCCCCCGGCCACAATTGGGGTGGAATTCAGTGGTATTGGGTGGTAGACCCCCAAATGGGTCTACCACCCAATACCACTGAATGCCACCTGATTTGGCCAAATTCAGTGGTATTACCGTGGATCAACGGAAATGACCCGTTCTTCTGTTTCGGACCGGAAAAACCCAGTGTGAAAAAGTTTCGTCGAATTTTTTCCGGCCAAAACGGAAATTCGACCGAAAAAAACCCGAGTGTGAAAACCCAGTTAAGGGTTAAGAGTCAGCAGCCCAGTTGCGGAGCCGCTTGGCCGGCGCCCCGGGTACGTCATGGCGGTGGGTTCAGCCTTCCGGGTGCCCGAGGCGCTTGTACCAGAACCAGATGATGCATTAGCCAGGATTTGCCCATACAGAGAGGCACCCTCTGCTGAGACGCCACTGCCTACTACTAGCTATTGCTCAGCCATAATCATCTTCCACCCCGTGTCAGGCCTAGCTCTTTGCATATGATACACTAACATGGTGGTGCAGGTGCACCTTGTGCACCCAGAGTAGGTGGCAGTTTACATTCCCCCGTCTGCAGGTTGTAGCTCAGAATATGTATTTAAAACCTCATGCCGGCCCCTTCTCGGGGATTAATTAATTATTAATTAATTAATTGAATGAATTAATTAATTGATTAATAGTCACACGTGACTGCGTCACGTGAGCATGCATAAGTCCTCAGTGGGAGGGGAACATGGGATGGATCGAATGGATTCTCAGGGATATGTGCATGTTACATAAACTCCCCACGGATACATTACGGTCCAGGGTTCACCCACAACCCCCTCATCATCAAATCATGCATGCATGCATGCACGTGATCGTTCAGAATTTAGCCAAGCCGGGAAGCCATCATCGGGATGTTTATGAATACAAGTTAAAGCCCCCGACCGGCTAAGCTATATGGCCGTCGGTCACGTTGAGCTTGGGAGAAGGTGAACACAGAGAACTGCTGTCGGAGCTGGCCAACCGCTGGTTTATGTCTTAGCCAGCAAAGCCTATCCGGTTAGCCGTAACAGTTGCAAATAAATGGAATGCGATGTAAATCAGAAAGCATGAAATGAACGTTGTGTTTATTGTTCTCATACGTTATTGTCGTTGCTGCATAATTCGTCTTCGTTGCGCATATATTCTATTGCGCTTGGCACCTTCATCAGTCTTGCTGAATATCCTACGTGGACATGCATTCCGTGTAGTTCAGTGCATGCCGCGTGTTAGATACTTCTAGAATCCTCTAGGAGGTACCAAGGCAGATGCGCATACATAATAGGCCGATAGTCGGCTCAGTCCTATTGACAGTACTACACCGGCCCTTGACCAGCCGGTGACGTGGAGGCCTGGGAGACGCCCACATATTCTACGTGGCGTTATCCCATTGGCGAGTACTAGTGAAGTACAGCCATTGGCCCAATACTACAATAAAGTATATTGTAGTAATCTGTACAAGATCCTCTATCTCTGAGGACCCATGTGGACCCTAGATGGGTCTCCAACCAACTCCAGCCATTCTTTCCCTTGTGAAAGTGATAAGGCTTAGATGTATTCATTGATGTTCGGCCGCACCTGGCCAGTTCACTTTCACATATGTGGGCAATGGGGACTCACTTGGGTCTTATGGAGTTTGCATCTCATCATTGCATGGTTGGTGTAACCTGCTGTAGGGAAAACCCAAATCTGAAGGAAAACCTCTTCTCCAGAGAGGACAAAACCTCCAGGGGGATAAAAACCTACAGGAGGAGCATTAGGCTCAGGCTCCCAGATTACTCCTCATGACAAGGGTTTCCCAGCCATCATGGACCGCAGCAACTGGTACCCATTAAGGGCCAGTCGTGGAAGCTTGGTCATAGCATCAGCAGGATTTGAGTGTCCTGGCAGATGTATGGTTATACAGTGGCTGGACAACTCCTTTGCCACAAGGTAGTCCAAGTCAGTAGTAGTGGCCCTCTCATTCTTGATAAAAGAGACCACGGGCTTATTATCACAATAAACCCTGACATCAATCACGGGTTGAGGTCTTATCTGACTCAGACACCATAAGAGTAGCTCTCTTATGTATATGGCATCGCGAATGCACATGGCGTATGCCCTGCACTCAGCGGTGTCAATGCCAGCAAACCGCCTCCTCTGAAGGTTACTGGACCAGTATACCAACGAGGGCTGTTTGCCTTCATTCCTGATGGTGATCAGGCATCCGGCTCTGGCACCAATCTTGTTGGCAGATCTAGACTCTTGGCTAGCATCTGTGTAGGCGTCTATGATGATGCGCCCATGCCAGTCTACACCAGACAACACCAAGTCAGGAGATTCATTGAGGCAGCTCTCCAGGCGCCTCCTTCCTTCTCCTACAACAACAGAGTCTGGCATCCTACTCTGTACTGCCAGGTCAGGGTTAGTTGTGGCAGCCAGCCAACCCAGTTGACCTTTAACCGTAGGGGCATTCTCCTCAGTTACTCTCTTGGGCAACTGAGTTATTACTTTTTCTTTATACCCCTTCGCCGATTGCAGCTTAAGATGCCATCCTTTGTCATCCTGGAAAAGGGTACAGCCAATGCCACAGTAAGGTACCTGGCTGTTTTTACTAAACCATGCTCTGGTACCAATAGGGGACTTGTCATTGAGCCTTTTATAGGTCTCATTCAACCATCCCTTGGGACCAATGCGTTGCATATCATCTCCATGTAAGGTAGCCCAGGTGGGTTGTCCTTTGGATTGCCCCACAAAGAGACAATAAGCAAGATGAGATTGTTGCATCTGACATCTCTCCTGGATGGCAGGAGCAATGGTTTCATACCAGATGACTGGACTGCTGACCAGTCCTTCCCAGCCCACTTTAGGCTGCATGTAGGGATGACCTACTTCAGCTATCCAGCATGCTGGGGTCTTAACACAACAGGGTCTTTGAGCTTGCCAAGTGGCTCTGGCCACCTGAGGATCACCATGCAAAAAGGCCCTGGTGAAGTCATCAATTTCTGCTCCATAATCCAAGCCATAGTCCAAAGCACCAAGGTACAGACTAAGAATAAGCCTGAGAACAGGATGTGACAGGCCAGGAGTGTACAGCTCCTCCTTATCAAAGTCTGTAGTACCATGGAACTGGGTCACGACTGGACGTGCGTTTGGTATGGGAGGCTCACCAAGCTTGCTCTTCATCTTGCATACAAAACGCAACTGAAGCATTTGAGCATTGGGTGGAGGTTCTGAAATGCCTTCAAAAACATCCAGCGTTTGCCACTCCTGGAGCGCACGCGCCAATGCTACTCGCCAGGCCTCAAGGCCAGCGAAAGTGTGACAATCCAGGTCTACATCATCAAAGGACATGGGGCTATGAGCAGCAAATGACCTTTTTGTGAGACCAAGAGAACCCTACCAGCCATTAAGAATGTACTCCAGCACGCAAAATGTACTTCGTACCGAAGTTTGTCTTTTTATGCTGAAAATTGTCATGCATGATGTTTGCAACCAAAATAGACCTCGTACAAAGTTTGGTATCGATCGGACGTCATCTTGGTGACATTTGCTAGCAATGAATGTACATTTTTGTCATTTTTTGTTATTAAATTAAATAGTAATAAATAGGAAACAGTACTAAATCACGTCAAACCATCATGGATATTTGCAAGCAACCTAATTACCACTAGAATAGACCATGCACAAAGTTTGGGGTCAATCTGAACTCAAAATAGTGACGTTTGCTAGCATAAATACTGCATTTTTTGCCATTTTCAAGCATTTTGCTCAGTGTAAGCTACTAAACAATATCAAACTACGTCATAAAGCTATGAAATATTGGAAGCAACCTAAACACCACTAGATTAGACCATGGGCCAAGTTTGGGCTCAGTCTGACGTCAAAATAGTGACGTTTGCTAGCATAAATGGTGCATTTTTTGCCATTTTCAAGCATTTTGCTCAGTGTAAGCTACTAAACAATATCAAACTATGTCAGAAAGCTATGAAATGTTGGAAGCAACCTAAACACCACTAGATTAGACCATGGGCCAAGTTTGGGCCCAGTTTGATCTCAAAATAGTGACGTTTGCTAGCATAAATGGTGCAATTTTTGCCTTTTTCAAGCATTTTGGTAAGTATAGTTGCCTCAAACTATGTCAGAAAACTGTGAATTGTTGTAAATAACCTGTTTGCCACTACATTAGACCATCCTCAACTTGTAAGGTCAGGCATAGGTAAAGGTAGTGACATTTGCTAGCACTATATACAAGCATATTATGCCTCTTTTCGCATATACACATTAAAAATAACAAGACATCATCATATCATGGCCTTAATACAAGGTGTGCAAATGCAAATCACACCAGATCGGATGACCAATGATGGGTGGCTGCATGCCAACACATCTACCAGGCTGCAGGGTGAGAGGCCACATCGCTACAAGACAGGAATCCTCGCAATTGCACAACACCGCTAGTACACTGTGCACATACCCCAAGAGGATTTGGCTACAAGCCATAAAAGTTTGGCCATGCTAACACATTCTTCATCCAAGCAAAATGCAGCCTCTCCAAACTCAACTCATTGATTTAAATTCAGCTAGGCCAGGCGTGCATGCTCTACTTGCCGACAACCATGAGTAAACTTGTCTACCACTTCATTCCATGCGCCGGTAGATGGCACCGTCTCATCTACCAGTCATCCCCGGCTCCCATTCCGCATCCTCCTCTCCCTCTCCCTCTCCCTCTTCCTCCTCCCCCTCCCCCTCCCATTCTCCCTCCCCTCTCCCTCCCCTCTCCCTCCTCCTCCCCTCCTCCTCCCCCTCTTTCTCCCCCTCTTTCTCTCCCTCTTCCTCCTCCTCCCCGCCTTCACTGTCACTGTGCACAGCAGGGACGGCATCGTCTATGTGGGTGCCATCACCTGCGTTCACGGTGCCAGCCTAGCTCCTGTGGAAAGAAGCGAGCGCGGCCAAATGCCTCGACTGGGTGTGGGCAGCCGCACACGAACTGCGTCACCTCCGCCAGGGCATGATAGTCCTCATACTGCCCATCAGCCCACATCGCCTTGATGAGCAGGTGACCTCCCCTTTCCTGAACCTTAGTGACCCAGCCATGGAAGCGCTCCCTCTTCCTCGCTATCCCCGGAAACAGGGCACACAGGCGCATCCCGATAAGCGCACGTGCTCCATGCTCGGCAAAGTAGGCATTGCAGTCATCCTTTGCTGCTGCCCTGGCGGCGGTGGCAGTCTTGTAATGCTCAAAGTCAATCTGCGGGTGCTCTTTCAACGCCGCCACCGTGGCAGCTGACAGTTTGCCGGTACTGATCAGCTCAGGCTGGTGCACCTCTGCCGTACCGCCCACTGTCCAGTGCTGCAGGTGTACATCAGAAATGGGGACCGTCATCCCTGCGCTGCCGCCACCTAATGTCACTCTAGAAAACTGGCCCGTCCACGACGGTGCGTAGTAAGGAGAGGCGACAATGCTGTCACGCTCCGTGCGATCGCCTTCCAGATCAAGGACCTTCACCAGCATGTGTGGTGCCCACGGCATTCCCTGCCCGCAGGTGACGGCTGGCCGCTTAACAACGAGTAGGTCGCTGCGTCGTATGAGGCTTCCATTCACCTTGAAGGTGTGCCTGCCGGAAATCAGTGTGCGCAAAGCGGGCGTTGCCGTTGATGTGCTCCCTCGCGCAGCGGGCGCACATGCGCGGTTGATCTGCGCTTGAATCTCGCGGGCAGGGCAAGCGACGTGTGAGATTACTTGTTTTATGGGCAGCCTCAGTGCTCGTGTTGCCCGCGCAACCGACTGGTCGCCTGCAGATCGCAGCGGTAAGGGTACCGCCTTGTTCGCTTGCAGTTCACGCTTCTCTTTGAGCTTTTGCTCCATGATGTCGAACAGATTCTCGTTGTTGGCACGCACATCCTCCACGGACTTTGGCACCTGCTCAATCCATCCGTCCAGCAACTGCTGCTTCTCAGCGGCGACGATGTCAGGAAAAAGGCTGTGAAGGCTAGCGCAGGTACATCTCCTGGCACCGCCCTCGTCCCATTCAAAAAGCGGCACTAGACCAGGACTTCCTTTGGGGGCCTTGCCACGCTCTATGAGGAGGCACCCATAGACAGGATCTCCCTGCGGGGTGTACCCAATGGGCGTGACCCCGTCACAAGCCTCGCCATTAGGCCCTGTGGGCTGCCACTTGTTCACCGGTGCATTTACCAACGTCTCCGATGCGGCTAGGCGCCAGCGGACATACACGGTCATATCCGGGCCCCAAAACACTTCGAGATCGAACACCTTCGAAGAGCGGTGCCTCTCCCTCTCGGCTTCGGTTGCTGGCTCATCATCCAAGTCGGCGGTGGCGCCCGCGCCCGCACCCGCGCCGGCGCCTGCGCCCCCACCCCCGCCCGCGCCCGCGCGCGCGCCTTGGGTGGCGCCCGCGCCGGCGCCTGCGCCCCCGCCCCGCCCCCGCCCGGGCCCGCGCCCGCGCCCGCGTCTTGGGTGGCGCCCGCGCCCGCACCCGCGCCTTCTCCCCCGCCCCCGCCCCCGCCCGCGCCCCCGCCCGCGCCATGGGTGTGGCCCGCGGCTGGCTTCTTCGGAAATGCGTCCATCGATTTCACCCACCGGCCGTCAGCGGTGGATGCACCCTTTCGGCCACGTTGTGACATCAAGCGCGGCGTCCCCAATAGAACAGTCATGCAATATGAATAATCATTAGTATCAACGATGCGTTCATGCAGGCGTGAACTGTGAAATACAACAAGCATGCAACAACGACTCCAGCACACTTAGTAAATACTGCTCATAATATCTGTGGCACATGCAACATGGTTAAAACACACATGGATGACCTGTATGGCTGCACATGAACTGTCCACCTAGAGAAGACTAGAAATTCAGCATGATATCAAGAGCCATCCACACAAATATATGTCTTACCGCAGCTTAGGGCTTCTTCGGGTTGAGTTGGCGAATCGAGCTTGTTGAGCCCTGCTCGAAGTAATGCTCAAATGCGATGCCCAGGCCCGCCAGCACATCATCAAATGTGATTAGTTTCACAGGTGGTCCGAAGAGTTCCAAACGTGGTTGCTAATTTTCAGGCAGTGCCTGAAGGCCGCCTCGAAAGTGAAACGCGAAAGTGAAAAGGGGTCACAAACCCTATGTTCATATCCTTGACTCCCCCGTCGAGAACGAACCGAAAACCAGCGCCATGAACGAACTTGTGACGAGTAGATGACGACATCGTGGTTATGGCGTCGTACCCCCCCTGGTGCAGCTGCTGCTTTATCGCCGCCTTCCTGTCCTCTTGCTTCCGCCCGGGCGAAAACCAGGCGCTTCGCAATGCCTGGAGATGTGATATTCTAATGGGCTTCATGCACTCGTGGCCGCACTTACAGTCGAACGTCTCGTCGGTCACTAGGCTGCCGGCATGGGTGCTGCCGCTTAGCACTATGGCTGCGAACTTGCGCTTCCCATGGTGTCCCATCACCATGATAGCGAAAGCCAGGAAGCAGATAGCCACGATTATGTCCCAGCAAAGCCATAGCACACCTTCCGTTTCGACCGCCATGTCGGCCACTAGTCCGGATAGCTCAATGTGCACCTGACCTTGACACTAATCGCACAAACAGCCACAATTTTGCAAGCAAGAAGACATGGCTACCTCGGCATTTCATGAAATGTACTTCGTGAAATGCATTTCGTGAAATGTACTAAGGAACGTGATTGGCCGGCGTTCGCTCGCCAAATCTCGCAAAATGTACTAAGGCACGTGATTGGTCCCGCAAAATGTACTAAGGAACGTGATTGGCCGGCGAAGATTCTGTAGGGAATTTTAATTGCAGCAAACAGAATCTTCGCCGGCCAATCACGTTCCTTAGTACATTTTGCGGGACCAATCACGTGCCTTAGTACATTTTGCGAGATTTGGCGAGCGAACGCCGGCCAATCACGTTCCTTAGTACATTTCACGAAATGCATTTCACGAAGTACATTTCATGAAATGCCGAGGTAGCCATGTCTTCTTGCTTGCAAAATTGTGGCTGTTTGTGCGATTAGTGTCAAGGTCAGGTGCACATTGAGCTATCCGGACTAGTGGCCGACATGGCGGTCGAAACGGAAGGTGTACTATGGCTTTGCTGGGATGATTATCATCGTAGTACATCATATGTATTACAGTACATTTCACGAAGTACATTTCATGGAGGCAGAGGGAAAGTTCCTGTTCATGGTGAGTCGGGGTTAGCAATCACGGCAATGTCGATACATGTACTTGCAGTATATACAAATGCCATAATGTCCTTAGATGCAGCATGAATGTCTATTGTTCGGATTTCTTTTATCACGATGCTTAGGATGCCTTCCAACAGAAATCTGCTGCGCTACAGGTCGGGAATACCTGAACTTGATATGCGTGGCCAGTGGCCATGGCAGCCGGGGTCGGTAAGAATTAACTTCGATAGCCATGAATAATGCGGAAAGTGAACGTTGTCCACCCGCTGCACAGGGAAAATGGCTGCACAGGAACGGCCTGACGTGATACTGTCGCAAAGCAGTTCTCATAAGCCGACAATTACACATTCGACTTATGATCGATAATCGGCGCAGGCCTTCGACATTCAAGCGCGCATCGAAACGTCGTGAGGATTTCGGACATTTAGATGAAGTTGGATTGTTTTCGGCCCTCGTATTTGCCATGATCTTGGCCATCCAATCTTTTTGCTTCGTGCACAGTTTGCGTTTGCAGTTAAGCGTAGGTACATGACAAGCTTGCGTTTGCGTTTGCGTTTGCGTTTGCCTTTGCCTTTGCCTTTGCGTATACATTTGCATGTGCGCTTGCGTTGCCGTTTGCTTATGCGTCCCAATGTATGTCTGGCTTTGGGCAATTCTATTTCCTTGTCGTTGGGATATGAGTGGGTGCTGGCGGTGGTGTTACTGTCGGCAGGTAGAGTGGCAGTGGCTTCAACTTCTGTTGCTTTTTCATTGCATTTGCATTTTCATTGGGTCTCTGTAGTTAACAACTGCTTTAAATATCTTTGTTAATAGCCGGCTTCAGCTGTAATTTCGATTGCATGTTGCTTTTGAATTGCATTCGCACTGGGCACATGCAGTGGGCATTAGGCATTGGTAGTGCAATTACACATGCAGTCACACTTGCAATTGCAATGAAGTTGAAATTGAAGCTGCAGCTAAAATTTGCTACGTGCCTACTGGTACAGTCGCATGTGCAGTCAACTTTGTGCTTGTTTATTATTATTATTTCTTCTTCTTATAATTTCTTCTTATTATTATTATAATTTCTTCTTGCTTTTCGTAATGTGTGGTGGTTAGAATGGTGATGGCAGGGGCAGGAGCAGGGGCAGGGGCAGGGGCAGGGGCAGGGGCAGGGGCAGGGGCAGGGGCAGGGGCAGGGGCAGGGGCAGGGGCAGGGGCAGGGGCAGGGGCAGGGGCAGGGGCAGGGGCAGGGGCAATCATGAGTTGCTTTCGGCCTGGCATGTGCACCAGAACTGGCATATGTGCTCGCAATGCAGCTTGCTACTCTTGTTCCTTTTGTTTGCCTTTTCTTTTGTTTGGGAACTGTTCGTGCAGGGGGGTGGGATGAGGCCGCGAGTCTCTGGGCAGGGGCATTGACGTGGGTAGGTGTGTGTCTGGGCTAAGTCTGCAATTGTCGCTGCTGTGCTGTACTTCTGGCTGTGGCTTACGGTGCATTTGTGGCTTGGAGTAGGGGTGAGGCTAGGGTGGGCGCAGGCGCGGGCGTGGGCGTGGGCGTGGGCGTGAGCGTGGGCATGGGCGCGGGCGTGGGCGTGGGCGTGGGCGTGGGCGTGGGCGTGGGCGTGGGCGTGGGTGTGGGCGTGGGCGTGGGCGTGGGCGTGGGCGTGGGCGTGGGCGTGGGCGTTGGCATGGGCGTGGGCGTGGGCGTGGGCGTGGGCGTGGGCGTAGGCGTGGGCGTGGGCGTGGGCGTGGGCGTGGGCGTGGGCGTGGGCGTGGGCGTGGGTGTGGGTGTGGGTGTGGGCGTGGGCGTGGGCGTGTGGGCGTGGGCGTGGGCGTGGGCGTGGGCGTGGGCGTGGGTGTGGGTGTGGGCGTGGGCGTGGGCGTGGGCGTGGGCGTGGGCGTGGGCGTGGGCGTGGGCGTGGGCGTGGGCGTGGGCGTGGGCGTGGGCGTGGGCGTGGGCGTGGGCGTGGGCGTGGGCGTGGGCGTGGGCGTGGGCGTGGGCGTGGGCGTGGGCGTGGGCATGGGCGTGGGCGTGGGCGTGGGCGTGGCGTGCGCGTGCGCGTGGGCGTGGGCGTGGGAGTGGGCGTTGGAGTGGGCGTGGGCGTGGGCGTGGCGTGGGCGTGGGCGTGGCGTGGGCGTGGGCGTGGGCGTGGGCGTGGGCGTGGGCGTGGGCGTGGGCGTGGGCGTGGGCGTGGGCGTGGGCGTGGGCGTGGGCGTGGGCGTGGGCGTGGGCGTGGGCGTGGGCGTGGGCGTGGGCGTGGGCGTGGGCGTGGGCGTGGGCGTGGGCGTGGGCGTGGGCGTGGGCGTGGGCGTGGGCGTGGGCGTGGGCGTGGGCGTGGGCGTGGGCGTGGGCGTGGGCGTGGGCGTGGGCGTGAGCGTGGGCGTGGGCGTTGGCGTGGGTAGGTGTGTGTCTCAGCTACGTCTGCTATTGTTGCAGCTGCGCTCTACTTCTGGCTGTGGCTTTGGGTATAATTGTGGCTTGGAGTAGGGGTGAGGCTAGGGTGGGCGTGGGCGTGGGCGTGGGCGTGGGCGTGGGCGTGGGCGTGGGCGTGGGCGTGGGCGTGGGCGTGGGCGTGGGCGTGGGCGTGGGCGTGGGCGTGGGCGTGGGCGTGGGCGTGGGCGTGGGCGTGGGCGTGGGCGTGGGCGTGGGCGTGGGCGTGGGCGTGGGCGTGGGCGTGGGCGTGGGCGTGGGCATGGGCGTGGGCGTGGGCGTGGGCGTGGGCGTGGGCGTGGGTGAGAATGGGCGGGTGCGGGGGCAGGGGCAGGGGCATGGGCGGGGGCGGGGCGGGGCGGGGGCGGGGCGGGGGCGGGGCGGGGCGGGGGCGGGGGCGGGGGCGGGGGGGGGCGGGGCGGGGCGGGGGCGGGGCGGGGGCGGGGCGGGGCGGGGGCGGGGCGGGGGCGGGGGCGGGGGCGGGGCGGGGGGGCGGGGGCGGGGGCGGGGGCGGGGGCGGGGGCGGGGGCGGGGGCGGGGGCATGGGCGTTGGGGGGTCAGGGGGGCTGGGGTTGGGTTTGGGTGGGTGGGTCATTGGTGCAATGTTTGGAGTTGGGGCTTGTGTGTGTGGGGGGGGGGGGGGCATCGGGATTGCCATGCGCGTGCACGTGGGCGTCCGCGTGATCCTCTGTTCGTGTACATGTTCATGCATGTGCCATGACGGCACAATGCATGTCAGATTCGTGACTTTATCGTGTGTTCCCTAGTTGCAAGCATTACTGCTAAAATTCATTGCAGCATTCCATTCCTTGCATAATGCTTGATTGCTTGCATCAGTTCATTCTATACTTCGATCATGACCTGAAGTGCTTAAGTATTACCAGACTCTCGCGCAGTGTCAGAATGTCCAATTTTTAGCACACATGCATGTTTGCACACCAAAGCCCTCATTCCCATGTTGATAAGGCTAAGTAAAACATTTTTTTTTTGTGCGGTGATCCACGAAATGCAGCTGTGAATGGCTCTAGGAGGTCACCAATGGTGGCCAGACCTGTTATTGAGCATTGGGAGACGTTACAGGGGCATCAATCACAGTTACATTTAGTTCAGATGTAGTTCAATTTAGTACATTATAGTATAAATGTAGTAGAAAATAGTACAACCTAGTATATTGTAGCATATACTAGTTCAACTACCTCCAGATGAGATCCAGGGGCTATGGGGACACTTTTTATGCAAAACTGAACTTGAAACAAGCAAAAAACAAGAAACTTGGAAAAACTCAAAATGTACTTGTGCTGGAGTACATTCTTAACGGCTGGCAGGGGAAGTCACACTGAGCTGGGCGGGTTCTACCAGCTCAGAAGCTGGGGGTATATCCCTTCCCCATTCTGCTCCTTTTATTGAACCGACACAGGCGGTCTTCCAATTTGCCTTCTGGAACATTTCAAGAGGCAAGAGACATCTGAATGATTCCAGAGGAATTGGGTCACAATGGGTTTTTAGGAGACTCTTTGTGTTATTGGGGCCATCAACAATGGTAACACCGGGAGTCACCAAGAATGGCTGGCCAATGAGAGTGGGTCCCTTATAGCCATCAACAACACAAAGTGTCAAAGACTCACCCAAGAATGGGATAGTGATATTCCCAAGAACTTGATGATCAGTGTTACCCGCAAAGTCTTGGACAATAGTCCATGGACTGGGTTCAAGGGAATACTTATCCAGCAAAGCATTAAAGGGCGAGGTGACAGAGACCTCTGCTTTGGTATCCACATCAAAGCCATCAAGGTCCATGCCCTTCTCTAGAAGAGAAGTTATTTTGGCAATCTTTAGTGAGGGCTTGAGCTTCTTTACAATATCCCGAAGCTCTTGAGGATTGCCTCTCTTGCCGAGCTGAGTGTTCAACCTGGACAACCCCCGTCCTCAGCTTGTCTTCCTTGGGCTGGAATCCCATCAGTCTCCAAGGGCAATGGCTTATTACCAGGGTAATTGGATCCAAGCTTTGGCTGTTCAGACTGAAATATGTTATCCACCTGCCCAGGGGTCTCAAGCCCATGTTCCAACGGCCGGAGCTTCCGGTGCTGATCAGACACCCTATTATCCAACAAGTCAGCTTCATCCATATCATCCTGTGATATCCCAGTCAATGTCTTAGGCTGAGCTTGCTGAGTAGTAGGCTCCAGTTGATGGGAGGCCGCCCTTTCTGGTAGTTGGAGTCCAGCCTGTTCACTGGCCAAAGGTGGACAGGAAAGATTGGGAGATCCAAGTGCCTCTTCAGGGGCCATAATTTCCAGGGGATTTTCTTGAACGTTCATTGGATCTCTCTTCAATCTATTCCAAGCCAGATGATAAGTGGTCCCATTCCAGACCACATCAGCAGTTTTCATCTCCAGGTCAACTGAGGTTATGGTCCCTGGACCCTGCCAATAACCACGTTTACCAGGAGCATTTTCTTTGTGGAAGATCACCTGGTCTCCCACCTCAAATTTTAATGATTCTCCTCTCTGTTTATCCTTTTCACAGAGATGAGCATACTGTGCCCACCTCTGCTTACTCCATGCCTGCATGATGTCATCAGGGTAGAGGCCACCTGCTAGTCCACGAGGTGAGACCAGCCGTGGAACACCACGCACCTTGATAGTATGAAAACGGTTGTTCATGGTGTTTTCCACTTTTGCAGCACCCAAACACCTGACAGCAAAAGTTGGTTTAAACATCTCAGGATAGTCCCCGGATATTACCAACTTCTTAAGCTCCTGTATATATCTGTCAACCTTGCCTTGGGCTTGGTGATCTTCACGACCCACAATCCTTAGGAAAGGCAGATCAGAGTATTTGGTCAGGCAGTTAAACTGCAAGTCCATCTGCAGCTTATGAATAACTGCAAACTTCTGCAGAATAACAAGAACTGCGGCATGGAGAGTATTCTCATCCCCTGCTGCCATAGGTTCAATTCCAATGTAGCCTGACCATTCATCCACAGCCACCAAGTAAGGCAATTGCCTGTAATTGGTGAAGTAGAGGATATCAGCTTGTAGATTACCCCTACCATCTGCAGGATGCTTTGCATGACGTTTGGAAGGCTTGTTAGCACACAATTGGCACACACAATGTTCTCTGACATCTTGATAAGCCTGCCAGAGAGCCTTGTTATTAATGGCTTGAACAAGCCTAATGGCATTGTTTCCATGGCCACAGGCATCATGCAAACTCTTAGCCAGAGTCCTAAGATTAATACAATCATTAGGCTCAGGCTCTTCAGGACATGGACGGGCATCCACGTTCCTGGCAGAGCAAGAGTCCAAGTTTTTATTATCAATATAACAAGGATTATTGCTCTGAGGAGCTTGACTGTTAACAATATCAATGGGTGCTTGGCTACAAACAGGAGCTGCACCACATGTATTGTTCACAGATACGTTGCTCACCTGGGCAACACCATGTGGCATCTGTCTACAACCAGGAGCAGATCCACATGTATTATTTACAGGAAGAGTTCCCTCTGGGGTACTCTTTTTATTCCAGGCATGGATAGGAATGCCACAAACAGGGGCACTTTTACTGCTGCTCACTGGGGCAGCTTTACGGTCAGTAGGGGTTACTGCTGGAGCCCCTACCACCTGGCAGGCCTCATCTGCCATGAGTCCACTCTCATCAGCATCCATAAGGACGCTGTAGGGGTTATATAAACAGAGAGGATCATCTAGTTTTTCTGCTGCTGCTTCCTCTTGCGGCCACGAGAGGTATTGCCACCCCGCGGCTGAGAAGCATCACCACCACGCGGCTGGGAAGCGTCACCACCACGCGGCTGAGAAGCGTCGCCACCACGAAGGGCACCGCTCTTGACGGCTTGGGAGATCTGCTGCAGCAGCTTGAGGACCTCCATCTGGGTATCCTTGGGTCCAGCGCCCGCCTTGCTCCTGCAGGCCGGGCCCACTTCAAATGTTCCGAAAAGTGTGACACTTTTGGTCGTTTTTTTGACTTTTTCGACGATCGTCACTCTGCAGAGTGATTCGTCGTGCGAAATCGTGCGAAATTGTGCGAAATTTGCTGAAATCGTGTGAAATTTGCTGAAATCGTGCGAATTTGTGCGAAATTTGCTGAAATTGTGCGAAATTTCATGTGAAAAATGTCGACGGTAAAAAATTTTGATGTGCACAACGTGTGTGAATTCATGCGAAATTTTGTCAAACGTCACTCCCCAAAACGACCCTTGGTTGAAATCCATGCGAAATTGTGCGAAATCATGCAAAATTGTGCGAAATCGTGCGAAATCGTGCGAAAATGTGTGAAAATTTTGCGAAAATCACGCGAAAATCACGCGAACTCGTGCGAAATTTTATTTTTTTTTTGCGAAAATAGCGAAAAAGTGTCACACACTTGGCTTGGACGGCGGAACATTTGAAGTGGGCCCGGCCTGCAGGCAGACGCATCATGTCCAGAATTGCCACAAGACTTGCACTTGCGAAAGTAGCAATCCTTAGCCAGATGGTTAGTCCTATTACAGAAAGTGCAGGGAGGGAAGGACTCAGAATTAGCGACAACCTTACCCTTACATGCGCGGCGTGTGTGCCCGGGCTGCCCGCAGTTGTAGCAGAAGATTTCCCGTTGCTGCTCCATCACCATGGCGACACGAGGCACCTCCGCGGCACCTCCTTCTCTGGAAACACGGGTTTGATTCGTCAGGAGCTCCTTGAGGTGAGCTCTGCATCGGTGAGTGTCGCACAGGTAACCGCGGCAGTTGGCGACCAAATTCCGCTTCTCGGATTCGGACAGAGCGCAGTTTTGGATCCATCGGAGATTCACCGCCTCGTCAGGCCACCGGAGCCCCTGCTTCTCCAGCATGTCGTAGTAAGAGTTGAGGTGCTCGATGATGGTCTGCCCGGGCTTCGGCTTTGCATCTACAAATTCCTCGATCTCGTCGCAGGTTTTGGCAGTGATAGAACGAAGAAAAGTCTCCCTCGCTCGGCGCAGAAACTCGAACGGCGACCACCGCAGACGCTGTGCTCTATCCAGCAGCGAAATCCACTCTGGGTGGTTTTTCTCGCGGTCTCCCAGCGGGGTTCCACGAAGAAACTCCAGCCAGTCCGGAATGATGTCTCGGTTGCCCGCGAGCCTGCGGAAAAACGGCCCAAGAGAGCTTACAAAGCGATCCCGGTCTGCTTGAATAGCACCAGGCACCAGCGGGGCTGGAACCCATTTCTTGATTGCCGACAGCAGCTTCGCCTCTTGAAGCAAGGTCTCCCGCCGAAGCACTTTATCACGCGCACGCTGGTTGTCACTACTAGTACTTCCCTGCCCGCAGCCCTCCTCCCGGGGCTGGTCGGACATATTCTTATTGTCATCCCTGTGCTCGCCTGGGCCAGGGTCGACAGAAAATTGAGCCGGTCCGTGCTCACCAGGGCCAGACCTCTGCTCTGAAAGATTGTCGTCCGAAGACATTGCAATGAATACAAGTTGCAAATAAATGGAATGCGATGTAAATCAGAAAGCATGAAATGAACGTTGTGATTATTGTTCTCATACGTTATTGTCGTTGCTGCATAATTCGTCTTCGTTGCGCATATATTCTATTGCGCTTGGCACCTTCATCAGTCTTGCTGAATATCCTACGTGGACATGCATTCCGTGTAGTTCAGTGCATGCCGCGTGTTAGATACTTCTAGAATCCTCTAGGAGGTACCAAGGCAGATGCGCATACATAATAGGCCGATAGTCGGCTCAGTCCTATTGACAGTACTACACCGGCCCTTGACCAGCCGGTGACGTGGAGGCCTGGGAGACGCCCACATATTCTACGTGGCGTTATCCCATTGGCGAGTACTAGTGAAGTACAGCCATTGGCCCAATACTACAATAAAGTATATTGTAGTAATCTGTACAAGATCCTCTATCTCTGAGGACCCATGTGGACCCTAGATGGGTCTCCAACCAACTGTAACCGTGGGACAGGCTACTGTAGCTGTCCGTACCGACCCGGATAAGGCCCCGGACTGGGGCCTAGTAGGTGGCGCCGGCCCTAGGCGCCGCCCTTAGACCGGTCGACCGCATCGGACCGCCGGATAATAGCCGGCGGCCTTACGGACGCTATAGCGGAAGGCGTGCGGACGGACATGGGGAATTACTTAGAGCCAGATCACCTAGGGCTCTAGAGTTACTCAACTCCGAAGAAGCAGCTTCGAAAGCCACTTGCGCAACAGGCGGAGTCGGACGATGAGGAGGAGGAGGAGTCCTGAGGAGCAGCACGTTGCTTCCAAGAAATCGGCCAAGGGTGGGAAGGCTATACCAAGCCTGCCCCGCCGCTTCAGCCCGTTTCTCAGGTACCGAAGAAGCAGCTTCGAAAGCCACTTGCGCAACAGGCGGAGTCGGACGATGAGGAGGAGGAGGAGGAGCAGCACGTTGCTTCCAAGAAATCGGCCAAGGGTGGGAAGGCTGCCAAGCCTGCCCCGCCGCCTCACTCAGCCCGTTTCTTAGGTACCGAAGAAGCAGCTTCGAAAGCCACTTGCGCAACAGGCGGAGTCGGACGATGAGCACGAGGAGGAGGCTGCGGAGCACGTTGCTTCCAAGAAATCGGCCAAGGGGGGGAAGGCTGCCAAGCCTGCCCTGCCTCAGAAACGGCGTCGAAACCCAGTTGTGCTTTCAGATTCAGAGTCGGACGATGAGGAGGAGAAGGAGGAGGAGGATGGAGGCGGAGAGGAGGAGGACGGGGGGGAGGAGCGCATGGCTTCCAAGAAGTTACCCAAGCCCGCGAAGACTGCCAAGGTTGCCGAGCCTGCCCAACCTGCCCCGCCTGCCCCTCACACCCAGACGGGGTCTACCTGCGAGCAGAGGTCGAAGGAAATTAAGGCCAAAAAGGGTAAGAAAAAATCTGCGAGTGAATTCTGGTATGTCGACTGTTTTGATTTCTTACGGTTGGCAATCCGATTTCTACTAACTCGATTTTAAGTCATGCGTCGATGACATGATCGGTTTGCGCGCAGGTAAGGAGGATGTGGAGCAGTTACTTCGCTTGGCAAATGTGGCGGTGGGCTTCGGACCAGTGGCTGTACATGCTGACACTTCCGGAGGCGAGGAGCCTAAGGGGGCGGAAGACAGTCAGGCGGGCGATGAGGATGATGAGAAGCCCACGTTGGAAATGAGACTTATGGACGGGGAAGTGGGGCTCGGAGCACCAGGGGCCTTTTGGTCTGATGGGTGGACTTCAGCCAGTATGCAGGCAGGGAACAAGGATACGGCTACGCCAATGTATGCCAAGTTAGAAGACGTCATGCTTCATGGGCAGGCATGTCTGGATACGACACCAAGTGAAGGGACGTCGCATTTAAGTTTTTTGCTGAGGGGGAGAACGGAGGGAAGTTGAAGAACAAGTTGTGGTGGATGCCGCCGGACTACGCAATAAACTGTGGTAAAGATCTAGCTCTTAGAACTCTGACTCTGGCTTCAGTGTTGTTGACCTTGGCCGAGAGTGCATGCGTTGGGTGGCCAGGCCGTCAGGCGCGTTCAGGGCGGCGAGCTGCTCAGCCATCGGCGCCAGCTGCTCCGCCACTGTGCACAGCTCGGATGGAGTCCGTGCTGGGGGAGGTGCCGCTCTGCGAGGATGCTGCAGCTGCTGTAGCTGCCCGTCTGCGCTCATGCAGGAGGCTCCTGAGGCCAGCGCAGCCAATCTGGGTGAAGTCCTGGGCGTCGCAGTGCAGCTGTAGCTGCACATGATGACTGCCTTCAAGTTATTTTAATTTTATTGTTAATGTGATTAGTGAGACAACTATTCCTGGACGCTTGGCGTTCCAATCGTCGATCGTGTAAGTCGACTAGAGTCATCGTTTGAGAAGGCGTGTTAAGATCGCGGAAGCCGCGTGGCTGCCTGCATGTAGGAAGCCCTTCATGGAGGGGCTAGACAAATGTTCTCTTCCTGGCTCCCAATGGGGCCGCATTCACTTAATTAATAATTAGTAATTGACTATGCCCAAAGTGTTCCGTGCTGAGAATACACAAAACAGTACCCTCAACACAAAAACACAAAATCCATGCAATACATAGTGAGACAACATGTCTGTATGTCAAGGAGACAACCAGCTGGCGCAGGCCAGCTAGAAATCGGGAGAATCCGGACCATGGTATAGCTGATCGAGCCTGCCGTTATCTTGTCCGGGTTTAATTTCGAGTCGTTAATTCAGGATCGATGATGAATATGAATGGAGATGTAAATGTGTAGCCTTAAATTAAATTAAAATTTAATTATAACATGTCTCCGTTGGGAGATCATTAATTAATTAAATTAATTAGTAACATTACTCCGTTGGGAGTACATGTAGCACATATCCCGGAGGTATGGCTGACCTGACGGCGGTATGGCTGACGGCGGAGCTCAGATCTTTTGCGTCTGAGCCCCAAATTCGGTCAGACCATTTGCATTCGATGCGCTTTTTTCAGACGCACACGCCAGTATAATCGGTTACGGCTGAAACGCAGTATCGCCAAAGTTACGCACGTGACCAGCTATGACGACTACCAAAGCAAAACGAGGGCTGGAAAAGGCACAGCTTGCCAGCGCCCAGCCCAACCCTCTCGCCCTCGCCATAATTGTTCAGCCGACAGGCTTACCCGCCAAACCCTCGCCAAGCGCCTCGCCTGAACCCAAGAAACCATGCCACGATCGCCACAAATGGAGCCAATACTTGCCCGGCGACGGAATGTTCTCATCCCTCGTCGAGTGGCAGAGACTGTCGCCGCAGGAATGCGTCGAGGTTCTCGAGTTCCTCGTACAGGAACGGAAGCTCTTCGTGACCATGAAGGGGGGGGCGGCTATCGACTACCGCGACACGTCCTGGCTCTACCAGTTTGACGAACCATTGAAGCCATGCAACGCCTGTTTATCTTGACCAGCCACTACCAGCGCTGCGTCGGCGACATCACCCGAGCGATCAACGCCAGCCTCGCACAGCCGGCTGCCCCATCGGCTCCCTCCCTCTGCAAGGATGACATCCGCGCAGTGCTGGAGGAGCACGTGACCTGGCCGCTGGCCGAGAAGCTGACATCGCTGAACACCACGCTCAACACGGTGGAAGCCCGGGTCTCCAACGTGGAAACCAAGGTCGTCCACAAGCTACAACCCCAGTTCACGGCGCTACACACCGCGGCGCAGGCTTCGGAAACGCATGCTGCACTTGTCTCTCGCCTCAGGGGTCACCCGCAGTATCGCAACAAGAATCGCAACTACGCAACTTTCCAGGAGGACCAAAAAACACTTTTGTTGCGATTCTTGCGAGGACCGATTTGGACGAAAAGTTGCGAAACGGCAAACGCGTGGTATCGCAACTAAAGATACACCCCGACGTGAAGTATGTCACTCCTTGGCTGACCGGCGCGAAGAATCAACCGAACTGAAATGAGCGGCGTCAGAAAAATGCTATAGCCGCAGTCGCGCAACATCTAATGATGCGCACATTTTTTGCGCACATTCCAAACGGCTTATGTGGATGACACAACAAATGTTTGTATCTCTCTGCCTGAAGTGCATGCTGTCATGGATAATATCACTACCTATTCTGTTGCCACACAACAACGATGCAATGTGCTCAAGTCCACGGGACTGCATATCGGCAAAACCAACACCCTACGCTACGCCCTCCCCAACCTGGCTGTGACCTGGGTCAAGCCGGGGGATCACCACCTTTTGCACAATTGTCCCATCGGCTGCACACCCAAGGGACGCTTGGCTGAACAACGTTCTTTCATGTATGATGAAACCAACCACGTGGGCAAGCTTGCAGGCGTTCTCCTTACCGCAGGGCGCTGGGGGGCCGTCCACCGCATGAGCCTACGAGGGCGAACCCTGATCGTCAACCAACTGTTGTTCTCTAAGGTCTTGTATTATTGCCAAGCACACCCACCCAATGATGCCACCACACAGCTCATCCAACGCCTTGGCAGCAATTTTGTCTGGAAACAGAAAGGCTTAATCTCCCACACGGTCCACGGATGGATCAACAGAGAGATGTCCTTCATGTCATGGGTGCACGGGGGCCTCGGGCTCCACAACATACAATGGCGTCTGTGGTCGCTGTATGCTAAACAAGTGATATCCGTTTTTATGGGCGTTAACACACACCCTGGCTGCATGCTTGCACGTGAAACGCTAGCCTCTCTTTCCACCCATGCTAGTGGCACCTCGTGGCAACTGGGGGCGGGCATACTGGGCAGCACCCTTATTTCGTACAAAGGACTCCCATGGTATTGGCAGCGCATATGGACAGGTTACAATAAGCTCAAGCCGGGTCGCCTAGTCTTTCCTACTACTAGAGAGGAGGTGGCACGGCAGCCACTCTTTTTTAATGACTTAATCACAGACGCTACTAACAAGCCCCTGGGCACTCTCCACGGACACAACCCGTATGATGGCTTTCTGCGCGCGTCACCGCCGATTGTCAGGGTGCTGGACCTCTACCTGGGGCACGGCGCTGCGTACCGACGGCTCAGCTACGACGAGGTCAGCACTTGGGTCTCCCACATGCCCTCCCTGCAAGCGTGGCAAACTCTTATAAGTGCGATACCAGCGGCGTGGCATGCATTGATGACTGCCCCACGCAAGCCAATTATAACCGGCGACTGGGTTAGCTTCTACGCCGACGGAGTCACGCCTGCGTGCAAGGGTTTAGTCGTGACGGTTCTGCCACCTGAGGGGCTCCAACTACAACTGCTGGACGCTATTTCTGGCCACAATGGGTGTCTGTATCAACTATCCACCTTATATGCGTACACGCCAGCTTCCCAGTGTCACCGCATACGCGTAGTCCCATGGTCTGTGCCAAGATCTTGCATGATCCAGCCGGACCCATTATCCCCGGTTGAGAGCATTACATGGCTACACGTGGGCAACACACGGCTCGATCTACTACATCTGGACCCGGTTGAATTTGGATGGGTCTTAACCAAGGGGGACATCAGAACCAGCAAATGTATCTTTGAGTACACCGCAGATTGGGGTTATGATATCTTGTTGCATATGTACCATCAGCCCCACCCGGGCCGAGCCCGCTGGGGAATACATTGGCCGGGCTACACTTGGGTTAAGATGATTACCCTGGCGGTAGACCACCCTCTCGTGGACCGCAGGGCCACTGATGTACAACACCTTTTGATGCATAGGGCGATAGGGGTCTGCGCCATGCTCCACGAGCGTTTTGGTCATGATGCATCATGCCTGTGCACGCACCCTAGTGAAACCATTGAGCACAGGTTTCTTTACTGTAATCTCCCTGGGGTTTGGACGTGGCTCATTAACATCTGGGCCGCATGGACGGCATCGCCACCCACTCTCCCAATCAGCGTGCGTACCATCATTTTCGGTACTGCTGGCACACCAGGGTCCGAGCTTTCAGTTTCCCAAGCAGAATGGATATGGCTACGCACTACTATGCTATACGCGATCTGGACCATACGCAACGAGACAGTCTTTAAGGTCCGCGAGGAGTATACCCGCGGCGGCGTAGTCCGGCGCTTTATATACCTATGGAATGCGGCTATGCGCCGCTACTGGCTGTTAGCTCAGGAACAACACAGGGTGTGGGACCCAGGGCCCAATAACGACAAGCCCAGCCCGCTCCAGCTTTTTCATGATCTACTGGGCCGTAATCAGGTATTCACCAGTATGCCTCATGGCGACATCACTCAGGTCCAATGGCTTCCCTGGTCTAATAACGCGCCCTATTAGCCTTTCACCTGTCACCGCCACACGTGTGTGTGCCCACCTTCATTAGGATTCGCTGATACTCATTTCCCCTCTCACCTCTTTGGTCCATAATTGGCTAATAAAATATACCCATTTCCCCGAAAAAAATGATGCGCACATTATCTCGGGCTGGTTTTTACTTTTTACTGCGTCTACACGCGTTAATCATCACGGGGGTGACGATGAAAGGCAGCACTTGTTATTAGCTTCTGTATCATTGAAATTTTCGCAACCAGTAGTTTTCGTATGATGTATTTCGCGTATTTCATCATCGTTCAGGGCCAGGAAAGTCTCGACGCCGTGATGAGATTGCCTTTCTGTCATGAGATTGCTAGCTTTCCGCTAGCCTTCTTTTTGCGGTTTCGGCATGGCGCAGTTTAGTGTACCTGCGGATACCGTCAACAAGGTAAAGTCGTTATATCATTCGGTAAGTAATCTCGGACACGTTGTTGAAGGTTTGTGGTGTTAAGTTCGCTAACTTACTACTCCTGTGTACTAGTTTGTGGTTGTGGTTTTGTACAACCGTCGTCGTAAGATTTTCATCAGTTTTGTTCATGATTAGCTGCGTCTGTACCTAATTTTCTAGAATGACGATTGATTTAACATCTAAAGGAGTTGTAGATGGTAGCACGATGGTTTCCATTGCCTAAATTCTTCAGGAAAGATGGTATCATGGCCAGTTTTTTGTCAGCCTTTTGGCTTTGCTAGTAAAGGACGCCTGTGCAGTTGTGCAGTCCGTGCAACATCTATGGAGGCCCCAGTGCCTTGCTGACGTAGAAAAGAAGTTCGATGCAGTGTTTGTATATTTTCATCCTAGGCATGCAAATGGAGGTCATTTCTCATGTTCTGGATGCATGGGTAACACCGCCCCTTGCACCCCCTTGCTACGTGTGCATTTGGGCCTTGGTTTGTGAAGACGTCCAATATTGCATTATCACTTAACATTGCATTGTAAGTGTCTTTTTTATCGCACCCGTGCACCCCCCTGAGATTAGTGCTGTATTTAGCACCCATAGGACGTATAGGACATTGCAACATGACTAATGACATGACCCCGAAGTAACTCCCTATATGCGTGTGCTTTGGTCCCAGTATGGACACTAGATTGTTATCAGGCTGGTTTCTGGACATTATCATGCAAGGTGCAACCAGCCATAATTAGGGGTAGAGTTACACACTGGTCATCCAAGGGCTAAGTGCAGGCCAGCACGCGGTAAAATGGTGACTGTGCATTAATATTAAAAAATTAAATTACGACACGCAGACGCTACGCGTTGATCAGGCGTCGCGTGACCGCCATGCGAACATTAATAGTTGTCGCGTATATTACATCCTCAATGATGTGGAGGCGGAGATGGAATGAGTATCTATAATGTAACCTTGAGTGACAGGGTTGCTGACACCACGGCCCGAATCACTGTTATTACACTTGTACTGAATTGGGTCACATGCATACCCCCACCGACTTGGGGTTGGTATCCTTTATATATCCTGCCATGGACTGGAATCGTTGTCTCCTTGAATACATGTATAACTCACATGGGTCAGGGGGCCTGCCCATATTCACCACTTATTAATCCCTAAAAGGTGCTTACACTGTCCTCGGTCGCATTCATGCATGCATTCGCGTATCCATGCATGCAATCACTTCCATCCCTGCAAGCATTCACGCATCCATGCATGCAAACACCATCCATCCACGCAAGCATTCACGTATCCATGCATGCAAACACCATCCACCCCAAGCATTCACACATTCATGCATGCAAACACCATCCATCCATGCTAGCATTCACGTATCCATGCATGCAAACACCACCCATCCGTGCAAGCATTCACGTATCCATGCATGCAAACACCATCCACCCAGGCAAGCATTCACGTATCCATGCATGCAAACACCACCCATCCGTGCAAGCATTCACGCATCCATGCATGCAAACACCATCCACCCATGCAAGCATTCACGTATCCATGCATGCAAACACCATCCACCCCAAGCTTTCAGGTATCCATGCATGCAAACACCACCCATCCATGCATGCAAACACCATCCACCCATGCAAGCATTCACACATTCATGCATGCAAACACCATCCATCCCTGCAAGCATTTACGTATCCATGCATGCAAACACCACCCATCCCTGCAAGCATTCACGTATCCATGCATGCAAACACCATCCATCCCTGCAAGCATTCACGTATCCACGCATGCAAACACCATCCATCCCTGCAAGCATTAATGCAATATCGATTCGTGTAATTAGCACCCATCCTGCGAGCATCCATGCAATTACCACCCATCCTGCGAACATTCACGTGCAATCCATGCATGCAGACACCGCCATCCATTCGATGCAAGCATTCACGTTTCCATGCAGCCACCCATCCTCGGCCCGCAGCATCAGGGTGAACACAGCATTTCCCTTGCCCGGCCTGCGGCCGGACTGTAACACTGGACTGTCTCACCGCTTTAACAAAGACGGTTCAGGGCGATATATGTAGTCGCCTCAAAGTTGCACCCGCACGGCCAGCAAATGCTGGGCCGCTGCCATCCCCACTTCACAAACACACCCTCTTTCAGAATCTGTCCAGTATTGTTGCCTAATGCATCCCCGTTCGAAAGAGCGACATAATGAAACCACACTGTGAATGAAACAACGCAGTTTGTTTAACATGCCACGGCGCCGACTATACCTCAAGACCATAGCTGTGTAATGTCGGCGGGACAATGACGGGGTAATGACGCGCAATGACGAGACGATGACGCGCGTGATGATTAGGGAACTGTTTGATAACGAAAAGTTAGTGGTTGTAGACTAATTATAGGTCGTTGATTATTCAATGAAGAGGCGGCACACTTATGTTTTTGTTCATTATTGCACTGACTTCTGCGCGATGAATCCCACTGAACTGAACTGAACACCGCGCGGCCAATCAATCGTCAACGGTGGTAACTATTGCAAGTACATATCGGATCCTGCACGCCGACTGGCGACAATTTATTCCTTCCGGCGCACTGTGTACGGCGTACTTTTGGTATACTTGCCAGGTTTGTTGCGATTCTGTTGCATTGCGGAACTCTAGAATTGGTGGGTTTTCAGTTGCGGAACTAGGTGTTGCGATACTCGAGCACGCTCCCATTTTTCATCCAAACATCACTTTTGAAAAGTGAAGGTGCCATGGTGTGCCCATACCTGCCCTTAATCGAAGTGGATGATAAATTTTTTTTTTTTGAGTTGCGATTCTTGTTGCGATACTGCGGGTGACCCCTGTAACCAGGTGGAGGGCAAGTGTGGCGTGCTCCTGAAGAAGCTTGAGGCCATCACCGCCCACACCGAGCGGAGGCCCTGGCCACACAGGTCCCCAAGATAGCGGCGCAGACGGCCACCATTGCATCCCAGCCACCCCGGCAGGATGCTGGCGACCTCCCGCCGCTCTCCTACGCGGACCTGCTGCGGTCAGCGACCGCCTCCACCACCGACGCCATCGCCACAAAACTCCAGGAGCTGGAGGACCACCGCCAGGACCAGCAACGGGAGGTCACCGACCGCGCTCGCCGCGAGTGCCGAGTGGTGCTACGTCGCTTCCCCCAGAAGCCAGGTGAGACGTCAACCTCTCTTGCTGACGAGCTCAAGAACCAGCTTCTTACCCTCATGGGCCTGGTAGGTGAGGTAGAACTGCGTGGGTGCCACCGCCTTCCCCACTCACGGGACAAGGCGGCTCCCCCACCAGTCCTACTCACCTTCCCCTCCCCTGAGGATAAGCAGCGGTTCCTCTCTCGTCGCAAGCGGTTGCACGACCTCACCTGGACGCTGGATGACGACCTCACCCCCGCTCAGCAACAGCAGCGACGCGACCTGTGGCCGGAATACCTCCGCCATAAGCAGGACCCCCAGAAGCCCAAGGTGTACTGGAGGGGCGGGGACCTGATGATCAACCACAAGATGTGGACGCCCCCAGCGGGCTAGACTAGCAATAGCCCTAGCTTGTAACCATTGGCGTCACTGCCGCTAAGGCAGCCATGCCTAGAATGTTGCCTAGCTGTGCCAACACACCTAGTCACGTGCCGCCAACGCACGGTACACAACCAGCCATAGCCTTAGCCTAGTCCTAGTACAGCCATGCTACGCCCTGGCTATGTTCAGATTACTTGCCCACGCTCCTTGCTATATGATATGCTCACATGGGTCTTATTGCACCCACAGACTGCCGGATCGTTAGCGTGTCCGTTTAGCTAGCGCGCCCGAATGCAGCTGGGGCATGCCTTTGGCATGAAGGAGACTGGGGGTCTCTGCCCTTTCTCCTGTAGTGCACACACAGGGATTAAAAGCACTTCGGTGCTCCGTGACTCCCCAACGGGAGCACGAGTTTAATTAATTAATTAATTAATATCCCGGAGAAGGGGCATATGGCTACTTCCTGCAAGAGTGGAATGCCAAGCAACACTTGCTCTAGGTGCCTCAATTAGGACACCGGCACCACCATGCTGTCTCGGGGGTAACCCAGCTAAGGGGATCCCGGCATCGGGGAGAAAGATCATCATGGCTATACAAGAGCTAGGGCATGGCTTCTCAACAGAGAGCGTCTCTCTGCATAGGCATAGCATGGCTCAATTCTTAATGCAACATCCATGGGAGGTTGGACCATTATAGGCATGGCTTGGCTAAATGTTGAAGGCGTCATCCATGGGGGCCATTATGGGCGCACATGCGCGTGGGAACGACTAATTAATTAATTAATAGACACGTGACTGCGTCACATGAGCATAATAAGTCCTCAGTGGGAGGGGAACATGGGATGGAATGGATGGTATAAGCTATCTAGGTATACAGGGGTGTGGGCACCGCGGCCCGAATTGCTATGAATGCCATACTTGGTCACACGCGGAGCCCCCACAGGCTTGGGGGTGGTCTCCTTCATCACTACTTGCCATCTATCCTTGCGCACCATCTGCCTCCATATTACAGACAAACCAGGAGGCTGCCCGGGGGTGAGCCCGTCACGTCTAGTGTAGCACATGTCCATGCCGAGTCTATCACGAAAAGTCCACGGGTGGCGGCCCTGCCGCGCGCGGCCGGGGGCACGCCAGGTGAGGACATATCGCCCAGGCTGGGCGGGCTTGGTGCCAGCTAGTCTATCTGAGGTATCTACCTGATCTAGCTGTGCGGGCCAGGTGCCCGGCTAGGCCCAGGCGCCTGTGCCTAATAATGTGGGAAACATAGAGGGCAAATCAGCGTACAAATCCTCATTACTAATGTGCAAACCAAAGGGGATGTTAAGGGCCTTGCGCAGCATCTTGGTGACGGCGCCGTCGAGTCGTTGCTCCAGCTCCTGCGTCAGTGTCCACGTCTCGGCGCCGTATAGGTCAGGATCGTCAGAATGACGACCTTGAAGAGGTCACTGACGCTTGACGATCCGGGGTAGGGCGGGGTTGCTCCACCAGCGGCGGTGGTCATGGAGGTGCGGCCACGCCATGCCGATCTGTGTCGTCATGTCGTCCTCGCAGTCGGGAAGCCAACTGCCGAGCAGCTTGAAGCGGCCTGAAGGAAGGGTAGTTGACCTCGGCATCGTCTAAGAGGCGGAGTGTAGGTGGGGGCCCTGCCATGCCGAGGGCCAGGGCCTCCGTTTTGGGGCTGATTTCTAGACCAACCGCCCGAGCCTCGAGCGCCAGGCAGTCCAGCCAAAGTTGGGCAGACTCCGGCTTCTCGATGAGCGTGATGTCGTCGGCATGATCGAATGAGGTCAGCTAGTAAATTCTGCTTCATGTTAGTCGGCCCCCCTTCTCCAAGCTCGTTCGTGATCGCTAGGCCAGGGGCACAGCCTGCAATGCTAGCAAAGCGAGCACGCGCCTGGCGCATAACATAATCCACTACAATAATAAACAGGTACGGCGACAGGACGCAACCCTGCCAGACGCCGGTCTGCAGTGGGCATGGCGGGGTAATGCCGTGTTGAGTGCGCACCGAAGTGGTCGACCCCTCATACAGCGTGCGGATGACGGTATAATCAGGGGAGTGCATGGGGACGCGGGCGCGAGCAAGTACAGCCCATAGAGCGTCCCAGAGGACAGAATCAAAAGCCTTGATGAAGTCGACGAAGATCAGGGTGGCGGGAAACTCACCAGGTTGCAGGAGAGCGATTTCCTCGAAGAGACGACGCGCGACGAAGATGGCAATGACGGTGTTGCGCCCAGGACGGAAGCCCATTTGACTTTCCCCAAGGTGACAGTCGAGAGCAGAAGGAAGGCGGTTGAGGATCATGCGCATGAACAACTTGAGTGCGGCGCTCTGGATGCAGACTCGATCCTCTGTAGTTGGCGGGGTCGTCAGGGGAACCTTTGTTTTTGTACATGCAGCATAATACGGTAGCTGTGCTGCCACTCAGGAATCGGCGGCGCGTCGGCAAGCAGGATCCGGTTGCAGACGTCAAGCAGGAACCCCGTGAGCGCCGTCAGCTTAATATTATCTGGGAGCTGGTCAGGTCCAATGGCGGCATAGAAGCGGAGTTGCTTGGCGGCGGTGCTCAGCTCGAGCTCGGTGAACGGCGGTAGCTCGTTGGGGTCGGCCAGGGGTTCCGTCAGGGCTGGGTACATGTAATCCTGCTCAGCGGCGGGCGGCGTGGGCGGCGCAGGGACGTCCGCAGGCGCTACTGCCAGAGTGCGGCCGCCAGAGGGCCAAGCGGCGGAGGCGGCGGGGGGGCGCCGAGCAGCCGGGACTGGGAGGAATACCACTGGTCGAGCTGCTGCTGCGGTGTCAAGCCAGAGAGCGTCCGCGGCGCCGGCTGCGCGCCGCCGGCGGGCCGTTGGGCGTGACGCAGGCGGGTCCAGGCGTACTTGCCGTGCTGGTGTCGCGTCTGCGTACCACAATCTCCGGCGCCACCATGGCGGCTGGCCATGCTCAGCTTAATTTGGTAAAACCCAAATGAGCTGAGCTGACGTGCCTGCCTTAACTGCATGCCCGGTGGGGTGGGCGAGGACCTGTCCCATGATTAACGAAAGGAGGGTTCTCAGCCGAGGACAAGGAGCTGTCCCTCGTGCCTGATGACCACCTTAATGCTTTTGCCTCCCCTGCTATAGAACAATGTTTTCACAACACACACTTTGCACAGTCTGATGATGAAGCCGCACATGCGGAATTTATTGAGAAAGTTAATACAATTACATGCAACACGTTGATAGTCTCAATATCGATGCACTCCATGCTCACGAGCCCGCAGTTAGGCAGCGCTTGTAACGAACCCATCCGGGTCGTGCGAAAGATCCTATGTTAGGGTGGTTAATATGGAAATCTGGGTCAACCGCTCACCACTCTCCGGGAGTGGTATTAACGGAGCAGTTGCGGCATTTGCACTGCTACGGCTCACGGTGATTAATATTGCATTAATCTACACAACCCACATTCAGGATAGAGCCACCAAATGCAGTTGGAATTATGCCCCAGGTTCAGACAGGTGATAACACACACTTTATTCCGAACCAAGAGGACGAGACTCTCGTCCTCGGACCAATTTCACCTAGGTCTGCCACCAAGCTGGCAAGGGGCGCCGACATGGCGCCGACCTTCCAGAGAATTCCGAAACATGCAGTCCACACAAGATCCTCGGGTCGA
Source organism: Mesostigma viride (assembly GCA_009746045.1). Lineage (NCBI taxonomy): Eukaryota > Viridiplantae > Streptophyta > Mesostigmatophyceae > Mesostigmatales > Mesostigmataceae > Mesostigma > Mesostigma viride. The sequence continues at coordinate 543,538 of RPFO01000584.1, read as the reverse complement.
CATCGACCCTCGCCAGGCTACAGAATCCACGCATGAGTACAATATCTCAACCAGCTATAAAGTACGCAGCGCGGCGCGACTGCACCGGCCTACTAGCTCTAGAAGATCTCGTACATCAACCTAGGCCCAAAATAACCGGTCCGAATCACACAAACTATCATAGTTCCATACAAAAGTCCTGACCAAGGGACAATTCCCAAATTAAGTCCCGAAATGAATCCCAAAGTCCTACGGACTATGACAACAAGCCAAAATACATAATTTATTCCATTGTTGCGCCCGTTCCAAAGGGTCGGGTTCGCAACAGCGCTCCATGACATGCTACCGGCCTTGCTCCCAAGGAAAGGGAGAAACACGAAGGCCACTAACGAGAGACTCGAAGAGACTACACGCTACGTGAGAGTCCTCTTCGACTATGAACCAAACCATTCGTCATGCCACACGCATGCCACACGCCACACTTGTCAGTCCAGCCAGGAATGCCCAAACTATCTTGCTGCCTGAACCATGCAAATAGAAACTGCATTCCAGTTGCCGTCCTGGCTTTCTACCACACATGCCAACAAAAGCAGGAAGGCACTCCCGACAAATCTAAATTGCTATCCTGTTGCCGATCTCATTTCCTAGAGGCTCCGGCATTTCTGTCCCTGGGAATGTCCGGCATTGAGTCACGACCATGCACCAAGGTCGAAGCATAATATCCTTCAAACAATCTGCACGCTCACAGCCTCACACCTTGCGTGTGAGTGGCCCATGCAGCAAACATTGCTTCTAATCCTTCCTTTCTAGAAGAAATCCCTTTGTATAGGGCTGCCAGCAATTTCGCATTCATTCCAGCGATCTGGCTCCGCACCGCAAATTGTCCTTTTCCATTTTCTGTCCAGTCCTCATAACGTTGACCCGCTATTCTACACCACAAAGACACCTGGCCTGTCAATAGCCTCGGCGCTGTTGAAGTCCAGCAGTCCAGCTCCAGCTCCAGCTCCAGCTCCAGCTCCAGCTCCAGCTGTCCACTAACTCGCGTATGATCCTCTCGACGCTGCGCACTTGTGCTGCCGTCCGCTCAAGTACGTCAGTGCTGCGCGCCCAGCCGTGCCTGGCCCGGCGCGCGCGCACGTGCACTTTCGTCCGCTCTTATGCTGCAAGTGCTAGTGTCCCCCCCCCCGGTCACTAGCCTTTGTCGAAAATGCGCAGAAAACAAATTCCTTGCGCACGTCACCGGTCTTGTGCATAGTGGGCGCCCGGATGACATAGCTCGCGTCCGTGACACTGGTCCTTGAGGTGGGGCTGGTGCCGGCGAAGTACTCGCGGACATGAAGGTCCTCCTGCTCCTTGGTCGCCTGCCGGATGGCCGAGTGGTAATCCGCTTTGAGGCGGGCGTAGCGGGCGGGGTCGCTGTTGTCGCGCAGGGCTTGCCGGGCCTGGATGACGGCGGGGAGCCGGTGCAGGCTGGTGAAGCGGGGCGGGCGGCGGGGGGGCAGCAGGGCCCCGGCCGCGGGCAGCTTGTCAGCGAGGTGCCGAAGGGCCGATGCCGGGCCGGCAGCGAACAGCTGGCTGGGCGTGGCTGGCCGGGATGTCCAGCGCGTCGACGAACGCCTCTGCCGCGCGCTTGTGGGCGCGTTTTTCAGGGAAGTCCTCCAGAGCGTCGTCAGATTTCTCAAGCAACTGAAGTGTGCGCAAATCAGGTGGTGCCACGTGCTTACGAAAGGGCGAGGGGAATCGCAGGCCGGGATGCGGGCGGTGACGATGCGATGATCGGAGCGCACCAGGGGGATCACATGCGAACGAGCAGCTAGTACAGATCCTTGATGACGCTTGCGCATTACAACATAGTCAATGCAGCGTTCAGTGCCAGTTGGCGAGGTGTGTGTGACCAAACCATCTGGACTATGTGGAAAGCGGGTGTTGGCAGTGACCAAAACGCATGTCGTACAGTAAGCAAATCAGCAAAAAGTTCAGTGTTGGCATTGGAGACCGTACCGTTGGGGGCGTGCTGACATCCGCCAGTGACCCGTTGGTAGCGTGGCGTTGGCGTCCAGCAGCAGAGCGAGGTAGTTGCGACCAGGGATGCCGGCCGTTCGCTATGTTCTCCAGCGCTGTAAAGAAGTCCTTGCGGTCTTGTTCTTGGTGGCCGGAGTGGGGTGCGTAACCAACGCCCACCGTCAGGGCGTAGGTCGAGTGGCCCTCCATCGAATGAAAAGTGGCTACAAGGAGCCGAGCGTTGACCAGCTGGGGTTCGCCCATGTGGCGTACGGCGAGCGGGGAGCAGAGGAGACCGACGCCCCCATTCCCGGTGCCGTCGCCGCCTCCGTAGTAGAACCGCCAGCCGTCGATGTCGTCAGCAGCAAGGGCAGTTGATCCGCGGGCCGATGCAGTGCGCCTGTCTTCTTGGATTCCCAGGATGGCGATATTATTGTCGATGCAGAAACCAATAAGATTGGAGACTCGATGGCACTGACAGTCGTCACTGCGCAGGCAGTGACAGCGGTCAGCGTCGGGCTGGAGCGTGCGGGCGTTGAAGGTGGCGATGACCAAGGGCGCGCGTTGACCGAAAAGGGGGGTGCAGGCGGGGGTGGGGGCGGAGATGGAGCAGGGTGGTGATGGGGGTGGGGGTGGAGGTGGTGGGGTAGGGGGGGCGGGTTGGGGACTTATGCTTTCAATCACCGTTTCGATTCTTCCTGCCAACGCGTCGAGGCGACGCCGACGGTTGGCTCGGGTGGCCAGGTAGAATGAGTCTGCGTCTGCACGCATAAGAAATGCGTGCAGTCTGAGGAGGTTTCGGAGGCGGCCGCGCGAGGCGGGGCGACCTGGCTCACTGCCGACCCGTTGCTCTCTCTCCGACAGCCCGAGGGCTGCGAAGGCAAAGGGGCGGGAAGGGGAGTTAGGCAGATCCCACTGCTAGAGCCGCGGAGCCGCGGGGCGCGAGCGTCGTCATTGATAGGAGAGAAGGGTTCGCAGCGCGGGCTCCGGCTCAGGTGCAAAGCGAACGAATTTATTAGGGGGACGGCCAAGCCTGGCAGCCATACCTGAGCTGAAGTTGCCCCGGCGGATCCCCACACGTGCTGGGGAGCAGGTGACCGTCGATGCCGGTGGCGATGGCGGTGACGGCGGGGGCCGAGCAGGGGGCTGGGGCGCTGGCACGGCGGTATCCATGGGGGTCGCCGTCATTGGAGGAAGGTCCTGGCCGTTAATGCGGACGATGAAGACGCCATTAAAGAGGCGGGCATAGATGCTGCACCGTAGTTGCGGGTTGGCCTGCTTGGCTGCCCGAGCCTCGTGGACCTCCGGCCGGTTCAGGGCGGCAGCCCGGGCCTCAAGCTGCTCCGGGGTATAGTAATAGTCGATGCTCAGTTGGGTATCGTGGAGGTTCCGGCGGGCCTTCTGCACCTGCAGTTTGTCCTCCTTGCGGTGGAATTCCACCAAGACAGGGGCGGTGGGGCCGCCGAGCCGTCGTGCCGTTTTGATGACGACGCTTTGGGCCACGCCGAGCTTCCCCAGGAAGGGGTCGCCCCGGAGGTAGCTGCCCAGGCGTGCATCGTTGACGTTCGAGAGGACGCCACGTACCACAATACTGCATGAGCGGATGGGTTCGTGCATAGCATCCCGTGTGCTGGCCTTGACGGCTGTTTTGATTTCGTTGATGAGCTCCGTAGGGTTCTGAAGCGTGGCGGCATAGGTGGTCTTGGCAGGAGTTATGGAGGCAGCAAGTTGTTGCTGGAGCTGGTGGAGGAGCTGCTGCTGCTGCTGCAGTCCTTCTGCAATGTGGGTGATGGCGGAGTGGATGGAGGTGTCGGCGTGTGAGGAATGGGCGTGGTGGGTGGCGAGGTGGTTGTGGACAGGGTTGAGGGCAGCGTTGAAAGTGGGTCGCGCTTAAATGCCGTGAGAAGGCTCGTCGAGGTCTCACCTGTGTGTGTGTGGGAGATCATGTAGCACATATTCCTTGCTGGATGGATGGAGGTGGGCGAAGCCGCGTAATCGAACGAACCTAACTAAGCTATCTAGTCTAGAAAAATCCTAAATACTCTATTCAGCAAAACGTCCTTTCCGCTTGGGGGGAGGGGGCTTGCCCACAGGGGCTGGCGTGTGAGCCCTTGACAATCTTCTGCCACCGCTTCTTGTGTAGCCTTGTGCATTGAAATTATGGCTGGCTTACGTGTAGAGCGACTAGATGACCTAGACGGTGGGGCCGGAAACAGCTTGCTTGATCAGGGCGCGTGTTTCGAGTGCCTAACTGGCCGGGAGTGTCTAGTGGTGAGCACCATTGCTGTGATCCCTCTCCCACCATTTACGAGGAAATACCCGCAAATGGAAAACCACTGAAAAGGTCTAGCTAGTCAGTCATTACGTTAGCCATGCCATGTTTCCAAACGTCCAAGAACTGCACACGGTGCAAAGGCAAAAAGCCGGAGGACAAACTTTCATGAATGTGACTGAGTGAACCGTGTTTTCTGATTTGGCACGCCGCAAAGGTGAAAACCATTTGCGTTCAGTGCCGGTCCCCGGAAAACGCGATCTGCAAATGAATCCAGGCCGGAATCGAACTGGGGACCTCTCGCACCCACTTTTGCTGACTATAGGACGGACGTCTCCTGATCCTAAGGCATCGCCAACTGACACCTACAGTCCAACCGCAAAAGTTCTCCTTTCCGGGGAGTGATGCAAGCCATTCGGATTTGGTACTAGATAAATCATCCGAGATCTGTGTGTGTAGGAGTACTACACACGTGTCCACTCGAGACTTGTTCAGCCTCGACACGTGAGACGGGCTGAACACGGCTGAAAGCTTCTTGAGAAGGGGGAACCGTGTTTATTTGAAATCAATGAAAAATTGAGGTTTGCAACTATTTAGTGTTGTCTCACATACGAAAACTACCAATAACCAGTTTCCTTGCCTAGTGCAGCATTGGAAAGCCAGATCCAGGGTGCCATCAATGTTTGGCTATGCTGAGCCTGTGGAGGCCATCGAACAACATGCAGTACTGTGCACCGCCCTGCTCATCCAGGTCCAGTCCACGTGTAGCCCAAGATCCCACAACCTCAGGCAAGAACAAAGTAGCCATGCACAAAACTCAGCTGGCAGGCTCACCGGCCCTGCTGCACGCATGCTTTATTGATATATGGCCAGGTCCCGGTGTACTTGCCCTAATTGTTCTCACAGCCTCAGATAGTCATGGTGGCTCGAAATCACCATGGAACGGATCCAAGCACCACCTTGCCTGCCCTGGGCGCTCTGCACATGCGTCTCCCCCCATGGCAACATCATCCATGCAGGACCATCCCAGGATGGCAACCTTGCCTGGTCGAGCTTCGCATGCCCCTGAGCACTGCTGTGCCAGTAAGAGCGAGTGACGACACGGTTACGAGCGTTCTGACCAGCCGCATTGATAAAAGATGAGAGACCAGCCGGCTGAACCACGGCAAGTAGAGCCACTGTCCAGGGCATCACTGGCCGCGAAAGAAACAATTCACAACCACCAAATCCCGGTCGCACAGTGGCGACTGTTCAACGTCGCTGGCCACCGTAGAGCACCTCCTCGGACACGTCGATAATCTCCTCCACCTCGACGACCTCCGTCTCGTACTCATCCTCCACGTCCGAGTAGCAGCCAAGCGCCTCGCGCTCCGGCTTGAGCTCCGAACGCTCGCGCAGCCGGTCGGAGAGCCATGTGTGGAACGTGTCGAGCATCTCGCGGCGCTCCGCGGCCAGGTCCGTGTCCTGCTGCGCTCGCACCGCCTCGTCCTCCTCCTCGTAGCGCTTGCTGTAAGCGCGCAGGTTCTTGGCGACCTCCGCGTCCTTCTCGGGCGAGAGGAGCGTTGGTGGGCGCGGGCGCCAGAGGAACTGGTAGAAGCGGTCGCGGCGCACCTTGTAGAGCAGCTTGCCATGGTAGCTGTAGATGTTGAAACCGTTCTCCATCTGGTTCACCGAGGTCACGCTCGTTGCCACAAACCTGGGGGAATGGATAGGTAATGGGGGGGAGGCAATGGAAGGGGCAAAGGCGCGAAAATTCTTGTTACCGAAGTTCAACGCCATACACGCACTCATACGAAGGGCACTGGCTAACAACAAACATACCAAGCTGAACCCATCACCATCTACCTCTGACGACAGCCACAGCACAGGAGGGCAAGGACTCTATGCTGTAGAAACTGGGTAAAAAGCGGGTCATGTTTGCCACTGACACTGGTTGGCTGGGTTGACCGGTTACACATTGAACATGATAAATCTATACAAGCTCCTATTTCTTAAATAGCGATAAGATTAATATTCAAACACATACCTGCCCGTTGGGTCCCAGTCCACATCTGTGCACATGAAGTGCTCCGTTGACACCATCGTCTCCATCTCGTTCAGGTTGTAGAACTCGAGCTGGCCGTTCATTGCCTTGAGGCCGGCAAACACCACGTGGTTGCCCTGCGGGCTGAAGAAGAGCTGGTTGGCCGTCTTGTTCTTCAGCGTCGTCATCAGCGACACCTGGCATAATTAAAAATGCGGGAACGATAAGGATTTATAGAACTTCAGCAGGCTTTGGGAAAAGGAAAGGCATGGGGTTGGGTAAGACATGGGGGCCAGTGAAGACACAGGAAATGTGGAAGAAATGGTGTGGAGTGTGTTGAGACAAGGGAGAGAGACAGAGAGGGACAAATGATAGCACAATATGCTGATACAGGCAGCAGGCTTGATGGCCACGACCTGTCCCAGGTATCTGCCATGATACGCGAGCTTCACCATTCCTTAAACTACGGAACATAGCATACCATGCGTGAGCATGAGCAATAAGTGGGTGAAACTGCAGCCATGGGCTTGGAACGAGGCATCTTGTCGGGGGGGGAGGGGGGAGGGGGGGGGGGAGGGGAGGGGGGGAGGGGAGGGGGGAGGGAGGGGAGGGAGGGGAGGGGAGGGGAGGGGAGGGGAGGGGAGGGAGGGGAGGGGAGGGGAGGGGAGGGGGGAGGGGAGGGAGGGGAGGGGAGGGAGGGGAGGGGAGGGAGGGAGGGGAGGGGAGGGGAGGGGAGGGGAGGGAGGGGAGGGGAGGGGAGGGGAGGGGAGGGGAGGGGGGGGGGGGGGAGGGGAGGGGGGGGGGGGGAGGGGGGGGAGGGGGGGAGGGAGGGGGGAGGAGGGAGGGAGGGAGGGAGGGAGGGAGGGAGGAGGGAGGGAGGGAGGGAGGGAGGGAGGGAGGGAGGGAGGGAGGGAGGAGGGAGGGAGGGAGGGAGGGAGGAGGGAGGGAGGGAGGAGGGAGGGAGGGAGGGAGGGAGTGAGGGAGTGAGGGAGTGAGGGAGTGAGGGAGTGAGGGAGTGAGGGAGTGAGGGAGTGAGGGAGTGAGGGAGTGAGGGAGTGAGGGAGGGGGGGGGGGGGGGGGGAGGGAGGGAGGGAGGGAGGGAGGGAGGGAGGGAGGGAGGGACAGGGAGCAGGGAACCCACCTTGGACGATGACACGCCGCTCTTCATCGAGTAGATCGAGATGTCCGGCTTGCTGCCCTCGCTGTGCATGATGATGAAGCGGTGGCCCTTGGGCTCCCACGCGAAACCAACCACCTTCTCGTTCTTGTTCTCCAGCTCCAGCACCTCGATGGGGATGTCACGCTCCTTTACGCGGAACAGCTCAAACCCGGTGTACGTGCTCTTCTTTGTCTTCGTGTAGCGGTCCACCTGCACCGCCAGGTAGTCGCCTTGGCTCTGCAATGGGAGTGCCGGGGGAAGAAGAGGCAGTGGACGCGAAGGAAATAGTGGACGCAAGCCAAGGGGGGGAGAAAGGGAGGGCAGAGTTCGGAAAAAAAGGGAGGGAGATGGGATCAGAGCCTACACAGGATGAACCAGCACAGAAGACGGTTATAGCAGATTGTCATCCTCGCAGAGCCTACGGCGAAAGCAGCCATAAAACCGCAGGGCAGGCCACAATGCAGTTGGCATGACCACAACAGGAGAGGAAAGTACTGGAGCCAGCAGCCACGTCGCTAGCCTCCCTTTTAGCCAGAGCCCGACCACAAGATCATGGCACTAGGTTGACGCGGCGCAAAACCCCCTACTAGGAGCAAGCCCCCCCCCCCCCCACGCACCTGCCAGTAGATCTTGACGTCAGAGACAGAGAAGAGGTTCTTCTGCCGCCGCTCAGCCTTGGAGGGCACCTCGTAGAGGGAGACACGGGCGGGCTGGTTTCCGCCGGCCGACTCAGGCACAAACGCGCACAGGAGCGGCTCGCCAGGTGACCAGGAGAAGTCATGGACGCCGTCGAGCTTGATGGACTTCTTGTCGATGAGACCCATCGTGGCAGTCTCGTAGACGGAGATGCAGTTCTTCCCGATGCGGGCAAAATACTTGTCTTCTCCGCCGCCCGCCCACTTGAACACCGGCCAGGCCATCTGGCCGTTCACACCTGAGGATCCAACGGCCCACTCGTCGGTGCTCCCTTGGAATGTTCGCAGGAGGGAGCCTGTGCGTGCAAGCCAAGGGAGGCCATGGGTGTATGAAAGGCAACGTCTAGTTAGTGAGAGTAAAAATTCTGTCACTTAAGAACACGTGCGGGGGTTGAGGGTGATTGAAGGGGAAGAGGAGAGGGAGAAGGGGCCCGCGGAGGGGAGACGTGGGTGGCTGGGGTTGGGGGCCGGAAAGGAAGACACGGGTGTGTATGTGGGTGCGGGGGATTGTGTGGGTTTGTGTTGGGTGATTGGGTGGGTGGGTGTGGAAAAACGAGAGAGAGAGAGAGAGAGGGGGGGGGGGGGGAGCGAGAGAGCGAGAGAGCGAGAGAGAGAGAGCGAGAGAGCGCGAGAGCGAGAGCGAGAGCGAGAGAGCGAGAGAGAGAGAGAGAGAGAGAGAGAGAGAGAGAGAGAGAGAGATGAGGGAGAGAGCGTGGACCACGCCCCAACGGCCCCTTACCAGAGCGGCAGTCCCAGATGTTGAGTGTGACGGTCTGCGTGTCGCGTGGGTTGCTCGGCTCGTGGCTGGAGCAGGAGATGAGGAACTTCTCTGCAGGGGAGATGTCGATCAGCCGCACACCATGGTGCTCCAGGCGGCACAGCTTGCTCCAGGAGGGGCCGCCCCAGAGCGCCACGCCGGGCCGATGGAGCGTCGCCAGGAACGAGCCACGCGGGCCCCACTGCACAAAACTCTCCGTCCAGAACTGTAGGGGCAGAAGGGGAAAACGAGGAAGGGTCGGGGTCGGGTCGGGGTCGGGTCGGGGGTCGGTGTCAGTGTCCGTGTCCGTGTCAGGAGGAAAGCGGAAGCGGAAATAGAAAAGGAAGGGGAAGGCACCGGGGGAAGGGGGAAGATGGAAGGGAGACAGGTCAATCCGCAGACCATACGCAAGCGTGTGCGCGTGAAACTTAGCCATGGGGTTTGCATAACAGCATGCCATCCAGGCGTGGGATGCTTGTGCATGTTATTTAAGGCCACATGAGGAAAGCGTGCCAGAAGAAGGGAACCAAGGCAGCAAGGACAGAGCTGGTGACAACTGGCAAATTAACGAAACCCGAGCTGGCAGAGGCTAGCGAGCTCCACCAAGTAGTGTGCGAATTCTATCTTTATATAACTTATTCTTGGTTTGACGTCATTCCAGGAAACAAAGCCGCGGCGCATGCCCACCGGGCACCGCAACCCCATGGCTCGCATGGGCGGCATAGCGTTCCAACCAGCCAGCCTAGCCATTACTAGTACCGGGCGGACATGGGGAGCATAAGGATGAAGGGGAGTGGAAATGAAAGGGAAAGAAAGGGGCAAGAGGGAGGCGGGGGTGGCATGTTTGTAGGTGGGAAGGGGGTGGGGAGTGGCGGGGCAAAGGGCGCCGACGCATGCTAAACATGCACCAATACAATTTAGGATGCAGATGCAGGACGAGGATGCAAGATGGTAGATGCTTCACGCTGGGGGATGATGGATGGCGCGCTCACCGATCGCGAGTATACAGGGTCCGGCGCGCCCTTGCGCGGGTCGTTCCAGTAGACCTCAGTCTCGTCGCCGTAGCGGATGACAAACTGGTCGCGTGCACGCTCGTCCAGCAGCCAGTCCAGCAGGTTCTCCTGCGGAGAGGGCACATAGCGATGAGGATAATCGCATTGAAGGCACGATCAGGACGCACGCAAGAATCAGATTCACAAGAAAAGCAGCCAGTCCAGCAGAAATCCTGCATGTGCGAGGCACCAGTAGTGATGGTGATGACAGCAGCAGTGGTTGTGGTGGTAGTAGTAGTAGAAGTAGCAGTAGTAGTAGCAGTACTAGTACTACTAGTAGCAGTAGTGGTAGTAGTAGTAGTAGTAGTAGTAGTAGTAGTAGTAGTAGTAGTAGTAGTGGTAGTGGTAGTAGTAGTAGTAATAGTAGTACTAATGATAAAATGTAGTAGTAGTAGTAGTAGTAGCCGTACTAATGATGATGATGATGATGATGATGATGATAATAATAACAATAATAATACTGGAAAGCAATTCATTCATTCGTTTATGTGCATCCGTTACCAGCCATATGCGTAAATACTAAAATAAACATGACTGTAACAACAGCAGTCATAATCACAATGGTGCTCGCATGGGCACCCGCAAACACGCAAGGCATGAGTAGATGGCTACAGTACCCGTTTAAAAATGAAAACTAGAAAGAGAACATAAACTTCAGGAAAACATTAATATATGATACGGACGCAGGTGTTCGCATACAGTTAAGTGAACAGCATGCATGCATTCATGCACCTACAGACGCAGACACCGACACGCACACACGCTATCACGGACACCCACACTGCCAATGTGAAAAAGACAAAAGGATAGGCATCTATGGGCCCACGTGTACACACACAGACAGAGAAACGAGTCCACATGTAAGCACGCATGCACCGTCCACAATACGACCCACCTTCCAGGCACAGCACCAACATGATTGCTCTGCATGTCCGGTGAATGTGAAAAAAAAAACGGGCCCTCATCAGAGCCCACACTGCTGTCCGTGCATGCATGCATCGGAAAGGCGTGACAAGGCGTTCACCTTGCTTTGCATCGAAGGTAGTCATGCTCCTACTCTAAAGGCCCTAATCTCGCAATGCATCCACTCCAGAAGCTTTGCCCAGGAAGTAGTTTGTCTACCATGCTTCTTGCCTTACCTTGCTCTGCATGGCTGGCTCCGGCGGCGGCGCATACTCCTCCGGTACGGCGGCCAGCTTCTCCAGCTCGTCGTACATGTTGACCGCAAACACGTGCGACTTGTCCAGCTTGTACCCATTGGTCGTCTCCTTGGCCGCTTGTGCCTCCTAGGGGTGTCAGAGGACAAAAGAAAGGGGACAGGCATGGTTAGAGTTGGCCGCTTGCGCCTCCTAGGGGTGTCAGTGGACAAAAAGAAACGAGAAAGGGAGAGTTGGCCGTTTGCGCCTCCCAGAGGTGGGGGTGTGGGGTGGCTTGGGGACGAGGGAAGGGAAGGGGGGTACCAAAAAGAGGGGAAGGGGTGGCCTTTGAGTTAGCTGCTGGTGCCTCCTGGTTGTTGTGGGTGGATGAGGGAAGAAAGGGGGGCCAACAAGGGGGAAGAGTGGGGGACGGGGAGGAGGACTGGGACAGGGGAGGATTGGCAGCAAATGGGGAGGGGGGGAGGGAAGATATGTGGGTGGATAAAGGGGAGGGGGAGGGGGAGGGGGAGGGGAGGGGGCCAGGTGGGTGGAACATAGGGAGATGTAGGGGGGAGGATCGATGGGCGAATCGGGAAGATAAGATAAGAGATGCCAACTATGCAAATGAGTAATACATATACAAGTTTTGCGGGCTTCGCCCGCGACATTGGAGCTCGTTCTTTTTGTGGCCGGTCCCCGGCCAGGGAGCCCCGGCTAGGGATTGCGTGACACCACGTACCGCCGCCGAGGGCTATGTGGGTGGATAAAGGGGAGGGGGAGGGGGAGGGGAGGGGGAGGGGAGGGGAGGGGGAGGGGAGGGGGAGGGGAGGGGAGGGGGAGGGGGAGGGGAGGGGGGGAGGGGAGGGGGAGGGGAGGGGGAGGGGGAGGGGAGGGAGGGGGAGGGGAGGGGGAGGGAGGGGAGGGGGAGGGGAGGGGGAGGGGGAGGGGGAGGGGAGGGGGAGGGGGAGGGGAGGGGGAGGGGGGAGGGGGGCCAGGTGGGTGGAACATAGGGAGATGTAGGGGGGGAGCATCGATGGGCGAATCGGGAAGATAAAATAAGAGATGCCAACTATGCAAATGAGTAATACATATATACGGTTAAATGGGCGGGATGCAACCAGCCATAATTGATTACTATCCATGAGAGAAATAAAGCCTAGGTCCAGTTACGGGTCATCTGTGACCATAATACCATACTCCTGCCACCACTTTCATTCATTTAGCACAGTTGATGCGAGAGGGAGCAGGATAGGTAGCGCCAGAGGAGAACCCCCCGGTGGTAAGAACATATTTCTGCCATCCACACCAGGTTTGTGCTGGAGTCAGCGTGCCCATCCCCAGACAAGACAGTTGCCTGGAAACCCAGCTCCGACGCACGGCTGGCCACCACCCTATGGCTGCTGTTATGCGTGCCCTCAAAGAGGTCCACTCACAAGGACGCTGTGCCTTGGAAAGAGCTGCAGGGACTGGCACCAAGCCCCACCCAAGACTTCTATTAATATTCTAGGCTACGAGGCCCGCAGCTAGCTTGAATTGCCTCTAAATAGCATGACAGCACTGCTGAAGGAAGAGCGACGGGTATCAGTCCACTAGAAGTCACCACTACAGCCTTCCATGATCATTCTCCTCCGGGCTTCCAACAAATCTAGAGTTGATGCCCATCGAGTCACCTCGGATGATACCGAAGCGCTGCTGCTGCGATCAATGATACGATCGGTAAGCGCATACTAGTCTACTGTTAACTGCATCTAATAAAAAGCGCTTTCGCCTTGTCGCCACAATAGCTGCCACGGTACCCAACAATTCTTCGCACGCATCCCGACTAACCCAGGACCGTCCAGTCCATGCATAGACCCGATGGCAAGCATTGGGTCTCTCTGCGCACCTGAGGCGAGGTGAACTCCACAAATGCGTAGCCTTTGGTGTTCTTCTCTTCATCCACGGGCACATATAGACCGCCGTCTCGAATGGTGCCCACTTGACTAAAGATTTTCCGCAGCACTGTAACCAGCTTTTCGTATTTCGCCTCCGGCACCACGGGCAGGTTATCCACGACTACGACGCTGCCGAAACCCGTCTCCGTCTGCACGTCATCGTTATCTTCCATCTCGTCATCGCTGACCGCCAGCCATTCCCAGAAAATGCAAACAAACGTTGCCTAGTCAGATACACGAACGTGCAGTGGCATACAAAGAGCTGCCGCTTCAACATGCACACAAAAAAACAGATCGCCCCTGCACAAAGAAAACTAAATTCTTACCTCTTAATCCCAAAATCCTCTCCCTCTGGCAACACAATGTCATCCAAGTCGACCTTGCTCCAGTCAATATTGACCTGGACAGGCCGGCTGCTCTCTTCCGTGGCAACCATTTTTAAACTCGGGTACGTCGCCAACCCGGCGGCTTTATTTATTTAGGCGTGCACCTTGCCAGCTAGTGAGAGCGCAACCATAGACGAGCTAGCCAGCCGTGTTACGCAGCAAATGTTGGCGGGGCTGGCGCGAATTTGGGCGGCTGTTGCCTTGGGGCGACACCAGTGCCGACTGCCGCGCGCGCATGCGGTGCGAGCTGCATGGCACGCCTAGCAGCATGCCATATGCCGCGAGCACAGGCCAATTAGTGGGGTCAGCCGCCCAGCCCCTGCCAGCACGCCGTCCATGGCACGAAGCTAGCTGAGGGCACGATCCGTGCGTGCGGCGTGGGACACAACAACAACAAGGGCACGATCCGTAATTCCGTACATCAAGTAACGTGCGTCGTAACGTTCACGTTAAGGCACGACTCACATGAGGCTCGGTGAACTCCGTCGGTGAACTCTTTGTGAACTGGGTCGACGGCCGGGTCGCCACCGGCGCTTCACCGGCCCTTCACTTCGAGTTCACGCACTCACATGGGTCGCAACGATGTAGTGAACTGCTCGCCGGTGAACTCGTTTGTGAACTGGCGGAGGCGCGGGAAGACAGCCCAGATTTCGCGGGAAAGGGCGCAAACGTCAAGCAAGTGCATGATGCATCCGGGCATGCGGGCTAATAACATGCACGTCTTGTCCAGCTGCAAACCACTACCTTCTGCACCACTAATTTGATAAAGTGCTGCAGAAATATGATAAAAACGCGCCGGTGACCTGTCGTGCATGTCGCTTTTCCAGCTACCTGTCTGCGTTCGAACGCAGACAGGTAGCTTTCTTTGCAAGTTTTTCCAGGTGTTGGTGCCATTGCTTCTCTGTCGATATTGTTTCAAAGCCGGTTTGTTTATTGGCTGGGGACGACCCCAGAGCCGCCCGCCGTCACATGCACAAAACATGCCATATCTCGCTGGAGGCGTTCGGTTATTTACGGAGAAAATCGGCCCGATCAGCGAGCCGAATCTCCAGACAACGGCGGGCGCGGGCTCCGGTTGGACGTGGTAAGACCCGAGCAAATGCTCATTGGTGCATTAGAGTGGCTTTCTCATAGCTGCGACTATGGTACCTTGGAGCGTGCATATGGCATCGCTTCAAACACGTGGTCCAAAAATGGGGAACGCCCTGGCTTTTTACGAGAACTTGAAGATGCTTTCAACAGCATACAGCAAGCGTAGGTTCCGGTTGGACGCCTATGGTAACCTGGACTGTGTATACGTCGTCGCTGCAAACGCAATGCCCTGCCCACCCATACGTGCATGTGCACGTGTGGCATGTGCGCATGCACACGCACACGCACACGCACACGCACACGCACACGCACACGCACACGCACACGCACACGCACACGCACACGCACACGCACACGCACACGCACACGCACACGCACACGCACACGCACACGCACACGCACACGCACACGCACACGCACACGCACACGCACACGCACACGCACACGCACACGCACACGCACACGCACACGCACACGCACACGCACACGCACACGCACACGCACACGCACACGCACACGCACACGCACACGCACACGCACACGCACACGCACACGCACACGCACACGCACACGCACACGCACACGCACACGCACACCCACACGCACACGCACACGCACACGCACACGCACACGCACACGCACACGCATACGTACATGCACATCTAGAGTCTCTCTCTCTCTCTCTCTCTCTCTCTCTCTCTCCTCTCTCTCTCTCTCTCTCTCTCTCTCTCCCTCCCTCCCTCCCCCGTCCATCCCTCTCCCTCCCTCCCTCCCTCCCTCCCTCCCTCCCTCCCTCCCTCCCTCCCTCCCTCCCTCCCTCCTCCCTCCCTCCCTCCTCCCTCCCTCCCTCCCTCCTCCCTCCCTCCCTCCCTCCCTCCCCCCTCCTCCCTCCCTCCCTCCCTCCCTCCCTCCCCCCTCCTCCCTCCCTCCCTCCCTCCCTCCCCCCTCCCTCCCTCCCTCCCTCCCTCCCTCCCTCCCTCCCTCCCTCCCTCCCTCCCTCCCTCCCTCCCTCCCTCCCTCCCTCCCTCCCTCCCTCCCTCCCTCCCTCCCTCCCTCCCTCCCTCCCTCCCTCCCTCCCTCCCTCCCTCCCTCCCTCCCTCCCTCCCTCCCTCCCTCCCTCCCTCCCTCCCTCCCTCCCTCCCTCCCTCCCTCCCTCCCTCCCTCCTCCCTCCCTCCCTCCCTCCCTCCCTCCCTCCCTCCCTCCCTCCCTCCCTCCCTCCCTCCCTCCCTCCCTCCCTCCCTCCCTCCCTCCCTCCCTCCCTCCCTCCCTCCCTCCCTCCCTCCCTCCCTCCCTCCCTCCCTCCCTCCCTCCCTCCCTCCCTCCCTCCCTCCCTCCCTCCCTCCCTCCCTCCCTCCCTCCCTCCCTCCCTCCCTCCCTCCCTCCCTCCCTCCCTCCCTCCCTCCCTCCCTCCCTCCCTCCCTCCCTCCCTCCCTCCCTCCCTCCCTCCCTCCCTCCCTCCCTCCCTCCCTCCCTCCCTCCCTCCCTCCCTCCCTCCCTCCCTCCCTCCCTCCCTCCCTCCCTCCCTCCCTCCCTCCCTCCCTCCCTCCCTCCCTCCCTCCCTCCCTCCCTCCCTCCCTCCCT